>VWPU01015463.1:0-84637 GCA_013398955.1 Callaeas wilsoni | reverse complement strand
GGGGGGGGAGGGGAAGGGAAGGGAAGGGAAGGGAAGGGAAGACGCTCAGCCTCACAGCCGGATGCAAGGGATCCAGGGGAATTCTTCCTGTAGTGACACCAGGGATGGCCTCAGAGAGCTGCACGTTCTGAACAAACGAGTTCCCTGTGCCTGGAGCACCAAAATCCAGCTACGTGATCCCACATTCCACGTTTCCAACAGCAGGAGCCACCAGGATTAGCACAGAGGCCACCAAGCTCCAAAGGAATGTGGGAAACAGGGCAATGCAAGGATTCCCCAAGCCTTTTCCTTTGGCTCAGCTGCTTTTCCTGCCAGGATCTAACCAAATTCCCTACTCTGCTGCCCTCACTGTTGTTTTGTCTCAGCACTTTCACCCCGTGATGGGCAGGACTCAGAGGGCACCTCCAGCAGCCCCTGGGGCCGGGAAGGTCCCGGTCTCCTGCCCCCAGTCTCTGGACTGGTTTGGGCTGGGCGGGAGTGGGGGGAGCAGAAGGGACACGACACTGAAGCCCTGCTTTGCTCTCTGGGTCACAAAGGCCTGACAGCAAATGTACAAAGCTGCTGGAGGGGCCCGGGGCTCCTCAGTGCGTTGGATGGACCAGGAAGGGAGGGGCTGGGTCAGGTTGGTGGTTTTGAACCCTCTCGCCTCTGCTTTTCAACTTAACCCCTCACATTTGCCAGCACAGGGAGGATCCTGCCCTGCTGCCCTCACTCCTGGCTGGAGCCAAAGAACTGCAGGAAGAAGGAGAAGATGTAGATGATGTCCAGGTAGATGTTGAGGGCTCCAAAGATGTATTCCTCGGGGCTCAGCGAGTACCGGCGATTCCCCATCAGCATCTGCGTGTCCAGGGCCAGGAACTGGAAGGGAAAGGAGAAAACCCCAGGACAGTGACAGGGAGGTTTGGCCCAGGGAGGAAAGAAGGGCTCTAATGACAGGAGATGCCCCTGCTGCCTCCCTGGACCCAGGACAAAAGTGCAGTCCCTTTTTATGGGCTGTAACCACAATTTAAGAGCTCAGAACAAGACACTGAACGAGCTGCAACTTTCCCCTTCCCTCATTTCCCTCCTGGCAATCAAACCCTGAGTGAAACTCCCACTCTAGGCCCTCTCCCTCAGGCTTCCTCCATCCCAGGGCCAGCTCTGGAGCCACCCTCCCTCCTCCTCCTCCTCCCCCAGGCCCACATCTTGTTATTCCCACACTTCCCCTGGGTGGGAAACACCTGCCAGGGAACGAGGTGACACAGGGTGACCTGGCCCCAACAGGACACAGAGCAGCACCACCAGAAATTCCAGGCATGACTGCAATCCACCATTTTCTCCTCCCTCCCTTCCCTCCTTCTGCCGTCCTGCCTGGGTCTGGAGCTCTCCAGGGCTGCACCATCCCCCAGGAGATGCTGTTTTATCCCCCCGGAACAAATCCCAGCCGAGCTGCCCCGGCAGGGCCAGGCCAAGGCTCTGACTGATGTTTATGGGGTAATTATCAGATGTTGAAGCCTCCTTGTATTTTACAGAAGGATCTTGAGCCGTGAATCAGCGCTGAGCTCCCCGTGCTCCCTTGGAGTGACTTTTATGGGTGATAAAGGCAATTGCTCAACTGCTCCAGTTCCCAACGTGCCCAGTGGGCACCGCCTCGGAGCCCAGGGTAGCCCTGGGCTGAGCCCTGGCTCCAGGGAACACCGGGCACCTTCCCAGACACCTCCCGCAGCTGAATCCCAGTGCAGCACTGCCAGGACTCGCTCTGGAAGAGGCTCTCGGGAGGGACCACCAGGAGCAAGCCAAGCCTTTCCTTGGAGGAGCTGCCCAGCTCCAGGGCTTTTCCCGCCTGTGTAAACCCTTCTAATGCCTCTTAATCCCCAATTTCAGCCTTCCCTGTCTTTCCACACCTCTGTGAGCCGAACTCATCCCAGTTCCTGGCTCGCTCTCACCCAACCAGCTCCGACTCGACTGTGCGGCCTCATCCCTGGATCCCCTCACTCCCGGGGCTGTGCCGAGCTCAGCTCTGCCTGCGCCTCTCCCGAGGTGCCTTCGGCCTGTCCCCACGGCCCCTGCAGAGCAATCCAGCCAGGACCGCTCACCCCACGACCCTTGGCACTCACACCGTGCCCTGCGCCGGCGCGGCCGTGGCACCTCCCGCGCCAGGCTCACTGCTCCGGGGCCACCCCGAGCTCTGCACTCCCTGCCCCAGCTCCCTGCGAGGCTCCAAGCTCCTTCCCGAATTGCCTGTTTTCCCTGCTGGATCCCGGGAGCAGCCACTCACCATGGTGAAGATCCCAGCCCCGAGCAGAGCATAGATCGCATGGAGCCATGGGACCTGAAGGACACAGACACGGAGACAGGGACATGGACAGGGACAAGGAGACAGGGACAGGGACAGGGACACGGACAGGGACAGGGACACGGACAGGGACAGGGACACGGACAGGGACAGGGACACGGACAGGGACAGGGACACGGACAGGGACAGGGACACGGACAGGGACAGGGACACGGACAGGGACAGGGACACGGACAGGGACAGGGACACGGACAGGGACAGGGACACGGACAGGGACAGGGACACGGACAGGGACAGGGACACGGACAGGGACAGGGACACGGACAGGGACAGGGACACGGACAGGGACAGGGACACGGACAGGGACAGGGACACGGACAGGGACAGGGACACGGACAGGGACAGGGACACGGACAGGGACAGGGACACGGACAGGGACAGGGACACAGCCGTCAGAGCTGGGCAGAATGGGCTATGCAGGACTTCACTCCCAAGGGATTTGGCTCCGAGGTGGAGGGGAAAAGTTGGGAAAGTGCTCTGAAAGCCCAGGCTGGATTTGCACCATTTCCAATTTCAACAGTTTCTTTGGGAGTGTTTCTATAGCACAGAACAGGAGACAGGGCCTCAATTGCCCCCTCACTGTGGTGTTCGTATCCATTCGGCTCCTAAACTTCTCCATTGGGTGTTTGTTATTCCAAACAGCACTTGGCCCCACTGACTGTCCTGTGGAAATCATGAAATCATGGAATGGTTTGGGTTGGAAGGGACATTATGGCCTATCCAGTGCCACTCCTGCCATGGGCAGGGACACCTCCCACTATCCCAGGCTGCTCCCAGCCCTGTCCCACCTGGCCTTGGACACTTCCAGGGATAGGGCAGCCATGTGTCCCTGTCCCAGCACTCTCCTGTTGGGAACACTTTGGAGCACCCCCAGGACAGACTTATTTACTCAAACACAGCTGATCCCACTGGAAGAAATACCAAATATTCCAAGAGCCAGACCCAGCTTTAATTTACCTGAGGGAACAGCTGGAGCTGTGTCAAGGGAGGTTTGGGTCTGATATTGGGAAAAGGTTCTTCCCCCACTGGAACAGCTCTCCAGGGTTGCCAGAGCTCCAGGAGCATTTGGACAATGCTCAGACACAAGGTGGGATTGTTGGGATGTCCTGGGCAGGGACAGGAGCTGGACAGGATGACCGTGGTGGGTCCCTTCCCCCTCAGGATATTCCATTATTCTGTGATTAATTAACAAGCAGAATTTAAATACATTCATCCATGGGAGTCACAGGGGGAACTTCACTGGAACTGGGACCAAAGCTCAGCCCCTGCTGTGGCCCAGAGGAGCCAGGAGAAGGTGCTGGTTCAACCTGAGATGGGTTCAGTGAAGCCAGGGATGTCCCTGCCTCTCCAGGGATTTCTTCTGCCTCCCAGAGTCACCTCCTGCCTCCCGGGCTCATTCCCAGGCTGCCTCCGACTGCGCTTGTCTCGCCACGTGTCCGATAAGGAGGAGCTGTCTCTCCAGTTTCACGGCTGTGCTTTGGCACTGGGAGCTGCTCCAGCCTCACGGTCCCACTGGGGAGAGAAGCGCAAGCCCAGCCAGCCAAAATCCAACCCTTTGGAATCCCCAGGCTGCCTTCGTCCAGCACCAACTCCAGAGCTGGGACCGGTGGGAGTCTCCTGCAGGTCTCCCTTAGGGAACAGGACAGAGGAGCCGGCTGGGATGGGGAGGGATTTGGGATCCCAGGAGCCTCTCAGGTGATTTATGGCACCTGCCCAGCCCCACCCCCCTTTCCTCATCCATGCCCGTGTCCCGGGGGCTGCCAGGCTCTCTGGGAGACGCCTCCGGGATGAGACACCCTTGGATGCAGCCCAGCCCTGCTCAGTGTGCTTGGAAGCTGCTCCAGGGTTTCCCTGGGCACAGCTGGGGACAGGAGCGGCTGGAGAGGCCAAAGGAAGTGGCTGGAGCTGCGTGAGGGGTGGCAGGCCTTGTGGACACCCAGGGGTCACTGTCCCTCGGGGACGCACAGGGGTGGCACTGTCCCCTGGGTCTTGGCTCCTGAGGGTCACTCAGACCTCAGGGTCATTGCTGAGAAACGGAGGCCTCAGGATTTGAACCCTGCAGGTGCTGGATGTTAGTCCTGAGTCCAAGTCCTGCCCTGGATTTGGGACAGAGTTTAATGTGCTCATTTCCCTGGTTTTACCGAGGGGAAACTGAGGCCTGAGCAGAGACACCTGTGCTCAGGTGAGACCCCATCTGCATCCAGAGGGGTCCCAGCACAGGAGGGGCATGGATGTGTTGGAATGAGTCCAAAGGGGCCCATGGAGCTGTTCCGAGAGCTGGAGCCAGGCTGGGAGAGCTGGGGGTGCTCACCTGGAGAGGAGAAGGCTCCAGGGAGAGCTCAGAGCCCCTTGCAGGGCCCAAAGGGGCTCCAGGAGAGCTGGGGAGGGACTGGGGATAAGGCCTAGAGGGACAGGACACAGGGAATGGCTTCCCACTGCCAGAGGGCAGGGATGGGTGGGACAGTGGGAAGGAATTCATCCCTATGTGGTTGAGGAGGCCCTGGGATGGATTTCCCAGAGCAGCTGTGGCTGCCCCATCCCTGGAAGTGTCCAAGGCCAGGCTGGAGCAGCCTGGGGTAGTGGGAGGTGTCCCTGCCCACGGCAGGGGGTGAGGTTGGATGGGCTTTGAGGTCCCTCCCAAGGGAAATCATTCCATGATTCCATGGTTCCACCGCAGGAACAATGGGAAACGTCCTCAACCCTGGGCCAGTTCCATCCTTGAGCCATATCCCACTGTCCATCCCAGGGAATGACCCCCTGCTCTTCCGTCCCTCCATGGGGGTTCCCACCTGGTTCTGGGGAGCTGGGCCTCCCCTCCCAGCCCACCCAGTGTGGCCCAGTTTGGCCCAGTTGGTCACTCACGTATTGGTAGGGCAGGATGACGGCCAGGACCAGTCCCCCCAGGAACAGCACCATGAGCAGCACGAAGAGAACGCCCTGGTACGACGTGAAGTCGAACTGTGGAGGGAAGGGAGGAAAGTCCCGTTCCAGGGGCTGCATCCAGCGCGGAGCCGGAGCTCCCGAGCCCCAGAACTGCCCCGGAGCCTCTCAGCTCCTCCAGCCCAACAGCCACCCCCTGGCACAGAGCCAGCGCTTCCCAAATCCCTGTTAGTGCTGCAGGGGAGGGCTTGGGTCCTGCCACACACCAGGAATCCCAAATCCATCACACACCTTTGTGTCCTTCTGTATCCCACAGCCCACCCCTCCAAAATTCCCAGTTTACCACCATACAGCCTCTTCCAGCCCCATTGGCATCCTTGACACATCCCAATCCCCCAAAACTCCCAGGTTATTCCCACCCATCAGCATCTTCCAGTCCCACTCACACCTATGGCACATCCCAATCCACAAAAAAATCTCATTTTATTTCCATATCTCAGCATCTTCCAGCCCCATTTACATCCCAGCCACATTCCTCCCCAACACATGTTCTGATCTACTCCAACCTTCTCGTGACATCCCCACATCCCTCGGGCTGGACTTCTATCCAGAGCCCTCCAGACATTCCCAGCTCCCCCCGGCTCCCTGTCCGGCCCCGGATGTGCCCCTTCCTGAGGGAGGCTCCCACAGTCCCACCTTGCTCTGGAAGCTGAAGATGGTGACTGACAGGCAGACCAGGGCCGTGATCCCGAGGCACAGCAGCACCGACTTGGTGTTGTAGTAACTGCGAAATTACCGGAAAAACCATGTTTGGATCATTCCCACAGGGATAGGGAGGGGGGATTCAGACAGGCAGGAGCTGGGTAAGGAAAGCATTAATCCTACAGGCACAAACAGCACCGGAATTATCAATATTCCACATTAATGTGAAAAAAGGAAGGACAGAAAAAAGCCTGGATGGGTTTTCCTGCATGTTTGAAGGACGAAGGGAAGGCAGGAGGGTCCATCTGGGCCTCCCAGAGCTCCGGAGCCCAATGGGCCCCAAGTCCACCAATCCTGCTGTCCATGGACAGACAGGGAATGGGGAGGATCCTGACTGGGAGGAAACGAAACCAGGATGACAAAAGTCACCACAGCATGAGGGGAAACCAAAGGAGCCTCTGGGCTCCTGCCCGGTCTGGCTTTTGGGAAAGGGCAGGAAGGAGGGATTGGAGCAGGGACAGAGGCTACAGACCCAGGCTGAAATGGTTTCCAGGCTGGATCAGGATTTTTGCTGCAGCGCCAGGCTCAGCCCTTGGAAAAGCCAGTCCTGCTCTCCCTGGGGGGATTTGTGCGGAGTCACTGGAGTTTTCCCCCTGGAGCTGCTGAGGCAGCGGGTTTCTTTGTCCCAATACATCCATCACCCGCCCTGGATCGTGTCCCTCTCTCCAGGCTCCCACGTGAGCCAGGAGCAGATTTCCCAGTGCAAATGAGCGGAAGGGAACAGGCCGTGGGATACAAATTCCTGAAACTGCTGGAAAAAATTCCTTGGCTCACTGCAACCCCACCTGCCTGGGACGTGCCCAGTGAGAAAGGTAGGATCACTGTGTGGTCACCTCCAGCCCATCCAGGTGCTGCCCTGTCCTGGCCCTCCAAGGCTGTCCTGCAGGATTTGGGATGCGGGAATCTCCCAGTGCTGCCTCCCCTGGGACAGAGACAGGCCTTGGAAACCTTCCTTAGAAAGTGTTTTCAGAGGGAAGCTCCAGCTTTGCGTGGCTCCTGGGAGCCCCAGACAGCTCAGGTGGCCCAGGTACCTCAGGAACTGGGAATTTTTTCAGGAAGAGACAGAACACAGGACACGGGACAGTGCCCAACCCACCTGGAGAGCATCGCAGTGAGATAGGCCATGGACAGGGTCTGGGGGAAAACGGAGCCCCGTTAGTGCCCTCACGTCCACAAGGAATCACTCAGTCCCAGAGGAAAGGGCCGGGAAGCCTCTCAGACCCTCAGCAGAAGGAATTCTGGCAGTGTTTGGAGCCCTCCAGTGATTGACAGCCACAGGAGAGGGCAAAGGGAGGGCAAACGGCACGGGAGCATCCCCTGCTCCTGCATCCCTTCCGCACAGGACCCACCTCCCAGCCCAGCTCCCATCCCACATTCCAGCTGCCGTCCCTGCTCCCATCCCAGCACATCTCAGCTCCCACCCCAGTTCCCATCCTGGTCCCCATCCCAGTTCCCACCCCAGCCTCAATCCCAGTTCCCACCAGACTCCACAGATTATTTTTTGTAATTTTTTAACAAACAGAGGCTCCCTTTTTTCCAGCTTCTCCCATCCCAGTGCAACCACAGCTCCTCTGCCCAAGCACAGGACAGTAAGAAGATGAAATTCCCGCTTTTCCCCAGGAATGCCAGCCCCGTGTATGGCCTTGGAGCCACTGTGACCCCAGGGCAGATGTTGGCCAGATGTGCTACTCACGAAGATGCTGAGCAGGATCAGATTCCATGGGAAGTATCTCCTGCAAAGGGAACAGGGGCCAGTCAGCAGGGGCTGTGCCAGGGAGTCAGTAACCCTGAGGGTAATTAGTGACTGCGAGGGTAACTAATGGCCACGAGGGTAATTAATGATCCTGCTGGGTAATTAATGTCCATGCTGGTAATTAGTGCCTTGTGCACAAGTGCCAGGGGCGGTGCAGGGCACAGTCACCCTGCTGGGAGCCACGGGGCCTTTGGGGTCTCTCCTGGGCCAGCGGGACAAAGGAGCCCAGGATATTCCTGCTCCACTGGGAGCTGACAGGAGCATCCTCTGGAATGTTTAATTCCCACAATCCAGAGCTGCAAACGGGCCAGTTTCTGCCACGAAGTCACAGCTGCAATTGGACTCCTGAGCTGCAGCAACCCCAGGCTGCATCAGGCCTGGAACAGCTGTTTCCAACATCTGGAACAGGTTTCCCAGAGCAGCTTGGCTGCCCCTGGATCCCTGGAAGTGTCCAAGGCGAGGCTGGATGGGACTTGGAGCATGCTGGGATAGTGGAAGGTGTCCCTGCCTGTTGCAGGGGTGGCACTGGATGGGTTTTAAGGTCCCTTCCAACCCAAACCATTCCATGATCCCAGGAAAACACAGCTGCTGCCCCATCTCTGCCCCATAACAGGACTGGAAACCTGAGGAAAACATTCCCGCTGCATTCCTCAGGCCGTCCCAGATCCCAAAGCGATCCCTTTACCTGGGCCCGGAGCAGCAGGCGAGGATCAAGTAGGTGACGAAGAAAACGGCGCTGCAAGGAGAGAGGGAGAGTTCAGGGGGGAAAACCAGCCTGGGATGGTGGTGCAGGTGGGAATTCCCATGGGATGGGGATGCTGGAAATGCCAACACTCCAGCAGGCGTGGATCAAGGCAGCTCCTACCCCCGGACCCTCTCACTAAAGCTCTTTCCTGCTCTCAGGGGCCTCCTCTGCATGTGCCCATCCCCAGGCTGGGACACAACATCCCTGGAAAAGCTGGGCGCCAGATTTAGAGCAGAGCCGAGGTCGGGTTCAGGCCCTGGAGAGCACCCAAATGTGTTCATGGCAAACAGGGCAGGAACTGCATTTGTGTTGGCTCTTAGGAAACATTCCTTCCTGGAAAGGGAGGTCAGGAATTGGAAGGGGCTGCCCAGGCAGTGGTGGAATGCCATCCTTGGAAGTGTCTAAAAACCTGTGGATGTGGCACTGGGGCACATGGTCAGTGGTGAGTGGAGGGCTGGTGGTTGGACTCAGTGATCTCCAGGGGCTTTTCCAACCTTCACGATTCCAAGATTCCATGATTCTGTGAGTTTCTCACATGGAGGTGCCAGACTTTGCCCCTCGTTTCCAAACCCTTTCCGGCTTGGTGGGATCAAGGCTGGGGGTTCTTAAACCAAGGGCTGGAAAAGTCACTGGGCTCGGGCAGGGCTGGAAGGGCTGTGCTGGAGGAGGGACATCCCGTGGTACATCCCTCCAGAACGGGAAGATTGGGACTCTCCATCCTTGGAAGTGCCCAAGGCCAGGCTGGACGGGGCTTGGAGTAACTTGGGATAGCGGGAGGTGTCCCTGCCCATGGCAGGGGTGGCACTGGATGGACTTAGAGGTCCCTCCAACCCAACCCATTCCAGGATTCTGCTGCAGGAGTGCTCGAGGAGGAGCCCAGGGCAGGGAAGGGCTAAGGCAGGAGCTCAGGGAAGCACTGAGGGCAGGAGGAGCTGCTCGGGGAAGGGCTCAGGGCAGGAGGATCCATTCAGAAAAGGGCTCAGGGAAGAGCCCAGGGCAGGAGGATCCTCCCGGCTCAGCGGAGCCAAACGTGCCCTGGCTGCCCAGCCCCGCCCAGGGCCTGGCAGTTTTTATCTCCCAGGATTTGAGCCCTCTGAAAGCACAGCAGCCCCAGAGCAGAGGGAGGCTCTCCCGCCTGCAGCCGGGTGTTTTCCAGGCTCTCGGAGCTGCTCGCCTGCTTTCCCCGGCGCCCAGGGCAGCGGTTCCGGACGTGCCGATGGCTCCCGATAGCCACTGACCCTCGGCCAAGGCAGGGAGGTGATGGCAGAGCCCAGGGCCACGAGCGGGGCACAGAGATAACCCAGGCCCAGCTCTCCCACTGGGAAACCAGGAAAGCCGGAGCGGACACGGCTGAGCAGCCGGAAAGAGACTGCCGGGAGCACAGCGGGGTTGTCCATCCCTTGTCTGCTCTGGATTCATTCCTGCTGAGGTGCCACCTCAGCAGTGGGAAAACATCCTGGGGCTCTCGGGTTTATTTTACAGAGGTCTCTGGTTAGGAAGGAGATCCAGGCACGGCCAGGACAAGCATACTGGAATGGAGGGAAGGGCTTGGCTCACTGGGCAGTGACAGAACAGACAAAATTAAAGTCATGGAATGATTTGGGCGGGAAGGGACCTTAAAATCCATTCCATCCCCCCCTGCCATGGGCAGGGACACCTCCCACTATCCCAGGCTGCTCCAAGCCCCGTCCAACCTGGCCTTGGACACTGCCAGGGCTGGGGCAGCCACAGCTTCTCTGGGAAATCCATTCCAGGACCTCACTGCCCTCACAGGGAGAATTCCTTCCCAGTGTCCCATCTATCCCTGCCCTCTGGCAGTGGGAAGCCATTCTCTGTGTCCTGGCACTCCAGGCCTTTGACTCAGTCCCTCTCCAGGTCTCCGGGAGCCCCTTTAGGCACTGCAAGTTCCCAGGTCTCCTTTCCCTTCTCCTCTCCAGGTGAACACCCCCAGCTCTCCCAGCCTGGCTCCAGAGGGGCTCCAGCCCTGGAGCAGCTCCGTGGCCTCCCCTGGACTCTCTCCAGCAGCTCCACGTCCTCCCTGTGCAGGGCCCCAGGGCTGGAGCAGCTCTGCAGGTGGGCTCTCACCTGGGCACAGGAGGACAATGACCGGGGGAAAATTCCTCCAGGACAGAACCTCCCCCAGCTGCCCCGAGGGTGTTCCTACTGGAAAATAGGAAGGAATAAACTCCGTCTGGACAGGGAGCTGGAAGAGGTGACCCCAGAGGCCAAGGTGGGGACCTGAGCAGGGCTGAGCCTGCTCTTCCTGTCCTCTGCGAGGTGACACTGCCTCTCCAACCCCGGCTGCCCACTGGAGCACCTTTGGTTCCCTCCTGGTGCCACAGAGCTGCCGGATGCTCCCGTTGCTGCTGTTTGGAGGGTTTTCCCAGGTTATATAAGCTGGTGTTTCATCTCCTGATTTGGGTGTGTACTGATTAAAGCTGAGTTCACATCACACTTGATGAGCAGCACTGACCCCGCCAGCAGCCTGGAAACCACGGAGCCAGGAGATCCCAGAAGCTCCGTTCCCGGCTAGTCTTGGGGACCAAGGAATGGCATCCCAAATTCGGGGCTCTGGGATGGAGCCTCAGGAGTGACAGCCCCACTCAGACATGGCCGGGAACATCCCAACACCTCCAAATCCACCCCTCCATATCCACTGGATATTATGTAATGGAAACCCTGGCAACCACCTGGCTACCAAGGGGAAAATCCCAAAATTCAACCTCCATGGTGCCTTAAACATCCTTCCAGGTGTTGTATATGGGGTCCTGCAGTGTTTTCCTGGATGCTCTGCAAGGAGATCTTTGGAGCTTCCAAGGGGACATTCCCAAAATCAGGCCTCTAAGGTACCCTGAGCATCCTTCACAATCTCATATAGGAGTTTCTACACTGTTTCCCTGGAAACTCCCCAGTTTTCCCTGGTTTTCTGCAGGAAATACTCAGGTATTTACTTTGACCCTGGTTTCTAGAGCCATTTTTTGGGAAGTGTTTGGAGTTCACCAGCATCTCCCTGGAGTTCGCCTCTCTCGTCCCTTGCTCATTCAGGTGAGATTTTCCATCTTCTCACCTCAGGCTCACCCATGGACTGGTTGCCCTGAGAGGCTGTGGATTCCCCATCCCTGGAAGTGTCCAAGGCCAGGCTGGACGGAGCTTGGAGCACCCTGGGATAGTCGGAGGTGTCCCTGCCCATGGCCAGGGTGGCACTGGATGGGCTTTAAGGTCCCTCCCAACCCAGCCTGTTCCATGATTCCATGACCTTCCCCAGCTGCCCCTGGACTCTTGGGAGCGATTCTTCGCATGCAGGACAGGGAAGTGTTTGGAAAGTGCTGGAGACCCTTCCCACATCCCCACAGCCCCATCCAGGCTGCCTGGAGCACACGAGGCCGCAGGAAAAGCCAGGGATACTCACTAGGAAGCCCAGTACCAGGCGGAGTGGGTCTGGATGTAGCCCTTGACCGGTTCACTGCAAGACAGAAGGAAAGATCCTGAGCAGGAAAAACCCAGTTCCTCACAGCCCCCCGCTCAATGAATCCCGGGAACAGCCCCAGTGAGGGGAATAACCAGCCCTGGGTGAGTCCCCTCAGCAGCCCGAGCCCGTGGAGAGGAATTCCAGCTGCCAGGTGGGAAGGGCAGCACCGGTCCCCCAATTCCACACTGGAGCTGGCTGGGAACGGCTCCCACAGGGATTAGGGAGCCCAAATCCTCGGGCTGGCAGTGATCCATTATTTATTCTGGAGGCAACATGAGCAGCGCACACCCGGAGCACTCGGTCATCCAAGCTGGAGAGGGGGATGAGCGGGGGGGGGGAGGAACTCAGCCCCTGGAGCTGGGATCTGGTAACTCCCACAGGGAAAATCCAGCAGTTACTGCCCAAGGGCAGCAGCCCTGGGGATCACCCAGGATGGATGATCCACATCCCGAGCGTGGGTGGGAATGGGACCAAAAGGACTGAGGGACCTCTGAGTGCTCCCTCAGCCTTGCCTTTCTATTGGAAGACTTGGAAAAAAATCCAGGTGTGACACAACCCCCAGGAGCTGCCCAGGGCCCAGGTGGCTCGGGACATACCCAGCACTTACCAGAAGGTGAAGAAAGCCACGATGACAACGGTGACCAGGAGCTGGACCATCAGGATGGCATAAACCTGCAGGGAGAGGTGACCCATGGATCCCAGAATCCAGCAGAGCCAGGCCCCTCCAGGGGCTGGGGGCTCCAGCTCCGCCAGCCCGGGGTACGAGGGACGCGTCCCTCCTCACCTTCCTGATGAATACCCTGCGCACGTTCCGGTCGTCCCAGCTGAAGGTCGTGAGCAGCTCCGTGTCCCCCGGGTACCCCCCACTGCCGTAGCTTGGGCTGCTGCCTGCAGAGAGGCCAAACAGAGCAGCTCCCACAGCTGCCGGAACCTGGCCCCAGGGAGGGATCACGACTCGGGTGCCCCACATTCCCAGCTTTTCCTCTGCTCCCCTCCCATCCTGTGGCTCATTAGGACCAGCCCTGGGAACAGAGGGGGGAACACTCCCACAAACCATCGCAACACCAGGCTTAATCCCTGTCTGAGGAAACGCCAAACCTTCCACAGCAGTTGGAGGGCTGGGACCATCCCTTGCTCTCTTTTCACTGCGTGTTAAAGCATCCCCAGGGCAGCCGTGACTCAGCATTCCCAGCGGGAGCAGGAGGATTCCCTCGCTGCTCTCCTGAGCTGTGTTTGCATCGTGGCTTTTGTCAACAGTGTCCCTGCTCCGAGAGCAGCTCCTGGCAGCTCCCTGAGGTCCACCCCTCAATCCCGTTTCCATGCAGGGACTCAGGGAACAGTTAAGCACCGAGCCTAAAAGAGGAAATAGCTCCAATGCCACCAGTGGGAAAAATCTTCCCCCAAATCCTCAAATCACCGCACAAGTCATCTTTGCTTTGCCAAAACAGGAACAGAAGCTCCTGTTGCTGGTTTTCCCTTCCCCATCCCTGGAAGTGTCCAAGGCCAGGCTGGACCGGGCTTGGAACAGCCTGGGATAGTGAGAGGTGTTCCACGGCAAGGGTGAACGGGATGAGCTTTAAGGTCCCTTCCCACCCAAACCATTCCACGATTCCATGATCATTCTGTGCACTCTTTGCTTCCCTTGCTGATGTCCCCTCCTGTGTCACTGAGGTCTCCCCTGCTGGGTTTCCACAGAAGGACGTTTTTGTGATTTTCCTGCTTTACGTTCCCGTCCCTGCCTGGTCCACAGACGCTTCCCTTCCTCCTAAAGCTTCTGAGCTCTGGGATACCCAAATCCTTCAGGAAGATGGAGGAAAGACCCTCTCAGTCTCAGAGCAGACACCGGGAAAGCCAAACTCAAGGTCCTGACCATGAATTTCTCCTGTTTTCCTGGCCAAAACTTGCTCGTTCGAAATGCAGGAGTCTCACATAGGTGCCCCTGGCAGGAAATAAGTCCCTAGTGCTGTTCTGGTGTCAGTAAATCCCTTGGTCCTTCCTTCCTGCCCCACTGGAGCTGAACCTCCTGCATGTTCTCCTGGATCCCTCATCAGGCCCAGAGTACCTGGAGCCCAGAGAATCCCTGGGACACTTCCAAGCCTCCTGCACCAAAGCGATCCCGGCACCTGAACACCCAGCTGGCCCCTAAACACCAAACTGGCACCTCAGCGGGACTGAAGGGTTTTACCCCCCTCCCTCCCTCCCTCCCTGGCCGTGTCCCCAGCATCCTCACCCTAACCCTGAAAACCCAACTGGCCCCTAAACACCAAACTGGCACCTCAGCGGGACTGAAGGGTTTTACCCCCCTCCCTCCCTCTCTCCCTGGCCGTGTCCCCAGCGTCCAGAGCGTTTTATCCTCCTCCCTCCTGGTGTGCCCACACCCGTGCCCCCATCCAAGGCCACAGCAGCACAGCGTGTCCTGAGTTCATTGTCACAGAAACAACCCCAAATCCACGTCCCTTCTCTCCAGTTGCTCCCAGCAGGGTGTGAGACATCCCATGGAGTGGGTTTCCCACCTGGAGACCCAAAATACGGCATCCTACCCCATTTGGGCCTCGCCCACCCTAATTCATTGTGACAGCAGAAAGATCCAAATGATCCCCAGAGCCACCTGAGAGGGATTTATCCTCTCTGTTCCTTAGGGAAAAGGCTGAGAAACCATCAGAATGTGCAGGCATAGACATCCCAAGGGGAAGTTTTCACTCTTTCCCCTTCCCCAAGCATCCCATTCCTGCAGCTGGATGGAACAGGCAGCAAAGGATGGAGCAGGGCAAGGGCTCAGGAGTCCCTAAATCCCATCCTTCCAGCATTTTCTCCGGCTGGAACTGTGCTGAGCGAGCACTTAGCCACCCCCAGAGTCACTTCCCAGCCAGCCCATCCCGATCCAGCCCCATTTGCAAGCCCGGGGCCATTCCCTGGGCACAGCCAGGGCTTTGTCCCTTGCCACAGCCCAGCAGAAGTTCCAGGGAGCTTCTGAGTGTTGGAAAAACTGTTGGTTTGCCCAGAAATGGCCACAAGGATGCTGGAACAATCCAGCCTTTGGCTCTAGCCGTGTCCCAGCCTCCCCGGCTCTGCCACCAGCTGCCAACAGCCACGCTCGGGGCCGTGACACCAATTGTGACACCAATTGTGCCACTTCAGCTGCTCTGAGAGCTGGGGCTCAGCAGGAGCTGCAGGTGGGGGTGGGGGGATCCCTGCAGCTGCTCCAGGACTTTCCCTCCAGCCCCAGGAGTTGGCATCACCCAGGGCAGCGAGCTGGGAATGGGGATTTCTCCCACCATGGGACAGGGAAGGAGTTTACTCCCACGTCTGGAAGGGGGTGAGGTCTCTGGGATGGCTGGAATGGCTTTTATTTATAGATACGGACTTTTATCTGCAGATAGAGGCTTTTATGTGTAGATGGAGACCCTCATGGGTAGATGGAGGCTTTTATACATTGACAGAGACTCTCCTGTGCAGGCCGAGGCTCACATAGCTCATGGCTGCAGCTCTGCCCTGGGCCAAACTGGGCACCACATCCCTGGTCCCCCCGTTATCCCTGTTCCTCCTCTCCCCTCCAGTCCTGGGGGGGATCTCTGCCCTCTCTCCCAAGGGCTCACCCCAGTACAGTCATGGAGGGACTTACTGGGATCAACGTAAGCCCAGCTGGGGTGCAGCGGGGCCGCCGGCGGGGCAGGGAAAGCCCCGGATTTCATCCCTTCTCCTGCTGTCGCCTCCTCATAGGACGGAGGCGCCGGGGGGGCTGTGGCATTGTCCTTCTTGTCCCCCTGCCCCTCGGAGCTGGGGGGTTTGCTGTTCACGGAGAGCTGCACAGAGGGGGCAAAGAGAGAGAGAGACCTGAGTAAAACCATGCCAGGAACCGCCCTGAACGAGAACCTGGCACGGACACCACTGGTGAGGGAGGGGCTCTGCTGGAAAAGGGGTCAGGAACTGGGAGACA
The DNA here is from genome assembly GCA_013398955.1 of Callaeas wilsoni. Taxonomy (NCBI): domain Eukaryota; kingdom Metazoa; phylum Chordata; class Aves; order Passeriformes; family Callaeidae; genus Callaeas; species Callaeas wilsoni. The sequence goes on along the minus strand of VWPU01015463.1, from coordinate 68,756 downwards.
CCCAGCAATTCCTGGGGACTGGACACGGGCCCATCCCTGCACCCCCGGGAAGGGGCATCCATGACTGAGGGGAGACGGGAAAGCCCCTGAGGTATTAACTGGGATGAGGAGTTCCAGGCAGGGAGGTCTGAGGGGAGACACGGAGCCCCCGCAGTGCCTCGGGCTCAATGTGACACCAAAAACATCCAAGGAATTCTCTGCTTTTCATCAAACTTCCTACATTGCTCCTTAAAAACAGCTTTCAGTTTCTGGGCAGAAAATCCTGAACTCTTCATTCCCATTTACACCCATATTGGGGAGTTGTTCCCAGGAATGCTCTAGTTTGGCCTTCTGGAATTTTCTCCTGGCTCCTTCCTCTCTGCCCGTGTGAAGGCTCAGCTCTGCTGCTTCCCAGCACTCAAAGCACTTGGGATCGCAGCAAGAAGCCAACCTGGGCCACCTGAGCACTCGCCTCTCCTTGGAAACGTGATCCCTTTAACATTCCAGATCAGCCCGGGATAAACTGTCAGCCTGGGCTCCTTTGCAGCCCACGGAGGAGCCAGCTCGGCACCGGGGATGGCGTCCCCACAGATCCCAAGGGTGCGGGGCTGGAACCACAATGAGCCCCAAACGAAGCCCCATTAACGCTGCAGAGTGAGAAGGGCTTCAATTGAAGGGGTCACAGGCTGTGAAAACACAGAGGGGCCAGGCTGGGATGTGCCCCGCAGGCAGCTCGAGCTGTGCCACCTCCCCTGCCAGCCCCCAGGCACTGTCCTTCCCTGCCCTTCCCTGTCCCTTGGGTTTAGGGGGCCCAGATCATGCAAGCCTTCCCCCGCCCCCCCAGATATCCAAGGAGACCCAGAGGGATGGAGCTGCATCCAGAGCGTTGCCATGGCGATGGTGCATGAGCTGGCAGAGGATAAACAACCCCCCTTCCCCGCTCTGAGAGCACTGGAGAACCCCAAAATCCAGAGCCCCTGGGCCGGGCAGGAGGCGCTCGGGGCAGTGCCGGGTGCTGCCAGGTGGGGACAGGAATGGGAAAGCACAAACACCTCACGGAGCCCCCCGGCATCCGGGATGGGGGGAGGGAAACGGCCACAGGTTCCACGGGGTTTGAGCTGTGCACCCACCACCCCTAAACCAGCCCCCAACCCCAAAACCAACCCCAAACCAGCCTCCAACCCCAAAACTAGCCCCCCAGCCCCTTCCACTCCCAGCCCCTTCCGCCCCCATGGCAGGGTCCGTGCACGGGTACCCAGCTCCCCCCGCATTTATTCCTTAAATCCCTTCCCTCCACCCCTCTTTCCTCCTCCAAACGCGCCGTTATGCAACAGCGACGGACTCATCCTGCCCGCTCCGGCCTCCCTCCTACCTTTCCCTGGGTCATGGCTCCTGCCTGGACCGCGGGAGCAGCCGCGGGAGGGATCGGGATGGAGCTGGGCGCGGGGTCCCTTCCAGCCCTTCTCCCGGGAAGTGTCGGGGCTGGATGCGGCCGCCGCAGCCCCCGCAGCCCCCGCAGCCGCTGCCTTCACCTTCCAGCAACGTCCCCGGAGCAGCGGGCGCTGCAGGCAGGGCTGTACCATTCCCAGCCCGCGGCACAGGGGAGCCGGGAAAGGCAGGGATGGACGGAGGGCAGCGGCAGCGATGCGGATGGGGGGGATGGAGGGAGAGAGGTTCGGGATGGGGGGGCTGCGGCGATTGGGTTAGGGATGGAGAGGATACGGGGATGCAGTGATGAGCAGGATGCAGGGGTGGGATGAGGAGGATGCAGGGTTAGGGAGGATGCAAGGATGCAGAACCTGGAAGGATGCAGGGATGGGATGGGGAGAATGGACAGACACAGCACCCAGGAGGGTGAAGGGTTAGGGTCAGGAACGGGGAGGATGCAGGGGTGGGGAGGATGTGGGGATTCAGGGAAAGGGATACTCCGGGGTTAGGGAGGATGTGGGGAGCCAGGAATAGGGCCGATCCAGGAATGGGGATGTTATAGATATATATTATAATATTGGCTTTTCAAAAAGTGTGTTTTTCACAAAGAGAATGCGGGGATAGGGTCCCACCCCACGGTAGGAAGCAGCTGCCCCAGAGCTGCTGAACCTCAGGACTGGGATTTGCAAAGGGAGGGAGACTCTGAGGAGCCCTTGCTGCAGCCTCCCTACTGCTGCCTCAGAGCCGACCATGGGCGCAGCTCCCAAATATCCTGGAGTGCTGTGGGGGGCTGGAGGCTCCGACGGGACGGAGGGGACGGCCTGAGCCGGGCTCTGCCCGAGAGCAGGAGGGAGGAATCCCACACCGGACGAGGCACAGAGAGAACAAGGCTCCTGAGTCCCACCCTTGTCCCCTCGGGCCGGTGCAGCCCCAGGGGGGCACAGGGAGGCTCTGGAGGTGCCCCGGGCAGCCCCATCCCCGCAGCAGATTATTGATCAATGTTATTGATCCAAGCCCATGGGCAGGAGGCAAAGGGGGAGCTCCCAGCCCAGGGTGCATCCAGGGGAAGCGGCACTGAGGGGATCAGGGTTTTCACTGCTGGGACAGGGCCTGGGGGGCAAATACAACCTCAGGGCACCGGGAGATGGGGACATCTTCCCTTGTGCCACAGGCAGCAGGACATGGGAAAAATCTGTCCCTTTTGAAGGATGCAGTGATTCCCATGGGCCCAGGACAGACGAAGGGACAGTGGAAACACAGCCCAGGTTCCACCTGGACCCCAGGAGAGGGGCTGGAGAGGAATGGGAGCTCTCAGCAGCGCAGCCTCGCTCTCTGTTCCCCAAAATGGGACAATTTGGAGCTCGGACCCTCCATCCCCCATCCTGTCCCTCTCCAGCCCCTTCCAGTTACTCCTGAGTTTGCCAGGTCGATAACAGAGGTACCAACAATAAATCAGCTCTTCTGAGCACTCCGCTGGGGAAAAAAAACGCAACAAACTTCAGGCTCCCCAGGCCCAGCGCAGAGAAGGTGAGGAATCTTTGCAGGGAAACGGGGTGGAAAAACCATCCCCTTTCTGGATTCTGCGGAGAAGCCGGGAAAGGAAGGGTTAAAAGGAAAGCACGAGCTGGAAGGGCAGGAATGCAGCCAGGCAAAGCAGCGTCGGCATCCACACGGACCCAGCCCGAGCCATTCAGTTGGAAAGGGGCGATTCCGAAGGACCTGTCAGGATTATTCCGAATCAATGAAGGGCCACTTAACCACCGCCTCCTCAAGGGCTTCATTCTCCTGGGGCTGGGCAGGGGCTGACAAACCTGGGCAGGTCCCAAGGGAGGGAGAGAAACTGAACCCGGCTCTGGTTCCCCGATTCCGGCTGCTCTGCGAGGCTGAGGATGGACAAATAACCACGAACAAGGATGGATAAATAACCGTGGATAAATAACTGAGCACGGGGATGGATAAAGAGCCTCCGACACACTCAGCTGGTGACCCCCTTCAAGTAGGGGACTGGCCAAGGGGTCAAGATCTTGGGAACAGAAACTCCAGGTGTTCTGTGGCACCCAGTTCCTCAGGAACCCCCAGGGCTCCGCTCCCCAGCCAAGCCAGATTCCTTGGAGTGTTAACTCCTGATCCCACACACTCCATCTCAGGCTAGAAAGGCTTAAAGAGGTGAAATGTTGGGTCTGGGAGAGGAAAAACTCCCAGCAAAGCAACAACCACAGCAGCTCCTCCTGGATAAAAACAGCAGGGAAGAGATTCCGACCCCTGCGCTGCTCTGTTCCCTCAGTGGGAAGGGACCCCAAGGATCATCCAGTCCCACTCCTGGCCCTGCATGGACACCTCAAAATCCCACCCTATGCCTGAGAGTGTTGTCCAAACACTTCTGGCAGCCTTGGGGCCCGTGACCAGTCCCTGGGAAACCTGTTGAGTGCCCCAGCACCCTCTGGGGGAAGAACCTTTCCGTGATACCCAGCCTAAGCCCCCCGGCACAGCTCCAGCCGGTGTCCAGAGGGTCCATCCCCACCCCCGAGCTCCCAGGGGATCTCGGTCTCCCCTCCTGGCCCAGCCTGGCACCGAATCCAGCACCAACAGGCACCACCCCTGTGGGGCTCTGAGGAAGCGCCACGTCCTTCCTGCGCCAGGAAAACGATCTGGGAGCGCCCTCAATGCTCTGCTTGCTCCTGGAGAAGATGACGATGACTCCGCCCAACCCGCAGCGATGAAGAGCAGATCCCTCAGGCTTGCTGGGACCATCCCTCCCCAAAAAAAGCTGCTCCAAGCCTGGATCCTTGTTCTCCTGTTTGAGCTGGAAGCTCCCAAATGTGCCAGAGTCCTCCCAAGGTGTTAGCTGTCTCTAGGGTCCCAGTCCCACAGGTGCATCCCAGATCCAGGTGTCCGGCATCCCCATCCGACTCCAGCCCAAACCCAACTCTGGCCATTCCCCTCCTCACACTTCCCTTTAACGCTCAGACTGGGAAATAATGGTAATAAAAAACCTCTGGCCTGGCCACACCCGGGCCAAATCCACCAGGGATTTTGCAGGATTAAAACAACTTTGCTGAACACTCAATCACATCAAAAACAAAGGAAAGGGAACCTGATGGGATAATTAAGGGATTTGCTGCACCAACATCCACAGTGGCACACCCAGAAACCCTCAGTAAATACCCTCTCCCCCATCCCAAGAGGGAAAAAAAAACCCCTGGCAGTGAAAGCTCTGCCATGGACTTCAAAAAAAAAAACCATTAAAAATTCAGTAATTTACCCCAGGCTGCTGAATTATCCATGGATTATTAATGCTAAATCCCTGGTCCCTGGACGGGGGATTAACATGCATTCTGGGAACATCAGGGAATGCACAGAGAGGGGTTTGGAAGATAAAAGAAATGAAAACCTCCCTGTCCTTGAGGAGCAGAGCTCTGCCAACATCCCAGAGAGCTTCCCGGGGCTGTCAGCCTTGGAGCTTCATCTCCATGAGAGATGGAAACCCGGACAGGACAAGGGAAAATGGTTTTAAACTAAACCAGAAAATATTTCTATTGGATGTGAGGAAGGAATTCCTCCCTCTGAGGGTGGGGAGGCCCTGCAGTGGCTTTCCCAGAGAAGCTGCGGCTGCCCCATCCCTGGCAGTGCCCAAGGCCAGGTTGGACGGGGCTTGGAGCAGCCTGGGACATGGGAGGTGTCCCTGCCCTGGGACTGCCCGGGCTTTAAGGTCCCTTCCCACCCAGCCATTCCATGATTCCCTGCTCCCATCTCCCTTCCCTGAGGGAAAGAGGCTCCTGCCTCTTGGCTCTCACCCAGCGCCCTCCAGCTGAAATGTCCCCTCCTTCCTCCCCAGGATGTTCCTGAAGGATGGGACAACAGCCCCTAAACACGGGAGAAGAAGCTGGATGAACCTGGACCCTTTGGGATGGGAATGTTCTCCTGGGTTTCTGCACTCAGGCCTGGAGAGCTCCTGCTGGTGCCTGAGCTGAAACCAAACTCCCCTTCCAGCACCCGTTTATGCCTCCAGTTTTCCATGGCCTGGAGGGAGATCCCACAAACTGAGCTGTCCCCCCTGATCCTGGGCTCCCAGCTGCTGGGAAACATTAATTATAACCCAGAGCAGGCCACTTTAATTAATGAGGGCTCGGCCTGCTGTGGTGGGCAGGACCTGCGAGGAGCAGCAGCTGAGGAAGCTCCTGGTGTATCCCTGCATTTTGCCAGTGCCTTGAGACCGAGGCAATGGCAGGATTTGGGTGTTTGGAGAAATTGGGGCCTGGTTTATTTCTTTGAACACCTCCATAGCTGTGGTGTGAGGTTTCCATGGATCACGGGGGACGGTGGGGACACGAAAGAACAAACGGAAGCAAAATCCGTGATCTCACGTCAGAGCGGAGCAGTTCTGTGCGCTCCCAGGGCCTGAGCAAACACTGAAATCCAGCCCGGCTCTGCCCAGGATTAAATTGTGCAGCTCTCAGGCCCTGGCAGCCGTACCCTGCCCGCTGCCAGCGGAGCCTGTCCTGCCCCAGGGGCAGCCGGGGCTGCTGGAGGGCAGGAATTGCACAAGAACTCCGAGTCCTGGCTGGGAGGGGGAGCAGAACAGGTCTGGGGACACTCAGAGTGGCACCTTCGCGCCACCGAGCAGTTCCTGCTCTGAACTGCTGGGAAGGGACTTTATATAACACAGCCCAGGGCTGGCCGCGGGAATGTTTGACATTCTTCCCACTCCAGGAGTGACCGTGGCGGTGACGTGGCTGCGTCATGCCCGGCAGAGGAGATGGAGGAAGGGCTTGGATGATCCTTGTGGGTCCTTTCCAATTCAGGATATTCCAGGTTTCCAGAGCCCAAATTTCCAGCAACTGGCTCAAAATCCAGGTTTGCTGGTGTTCTCCTGGAAGGATCCTCTGTCTTTCCCCTGGAAGCCAAAATTTAGAGGTGAGGGCATTTCCTATCAGGCCTAAGGATGCCCCAGGAATGGAACCGAATCAGGGAATCATGCAATGGTTTGGTTCGGAAGGGACCAGGGCAGGGGCACCTCCCACTATCCCAGGCTGCTCCAAGCCCCGTCCAACCTGGCCTTGGACACTTCCAGGGCTGGGGCAGCCACAGCTGCTCTGGGAAATCCATTCCAGGGCCTCCCCACCCCCACAGGGAGAAACTTCTTCCCAATATCTGAACTGAACCTCTCCTGGTTTTTGCAGCAGTTTGTAACGTGTCCCATTGCCAAGCCCTTGCTGATGTCTCCCTCACCTTCATCCCCAGGACACAAAGACCTCGCTTTCCTCCTTTGTGTGGCTCCAGACATCCTAAAAGCCACTTCCTTCTTCTCTTTCCTCCCTAAACTCCACTTTCCCATGACATCCCTGTACTCACATCCCTGCCGGGTCAGGAATCTCTGCCTGGAAAGCACCTTCAGCTCCTAATTGGGGGCAGATTTCTCTTCCCCTGTTCCACCACAAGGGACCTGCTCCATCCCTCCCAGGACGGACCCGGGGCTGCCTCTGGCTCTCCCTCTCCCACGCTGGGACCTTTAGCCCCCACACCTCCAGGCAGAACACTTTAGTCTTAGTTTGTGCTCTTGGGGTGGATTTCCCCAGTTTCTGGGGTACAGCAAAACTCCTCCACCCCCAACGAGACCCAGCCTCTCTTGGATTCCACAGCAGCAGATTCATGAGCTCCACTGGAGCAGCAAAATGAAATTCTGAGCTCCCTGGGCAGCTCCATCCCCACCCAGGAGAGGATTTCAGAGCTTTCCTCACGCTGGACTGGCTGGCACGGCCTCGAGGAGCTGCCAGTGCTCCCCGAGCCTCGGCACAGCTCAGAGAGGCAAAGCAAATCGCAGTGACAGCGGGGCCAAATCCCATCAGCACGGGCACGGGCACAGAAGGAAAGCAGAGCCACAGCCCAGATTTAAAAACAAAACTCCTCCAAAAGTCTCTGTACCGTGGCAGGAGGGCAAATCCCAACCCAGGCCTGGCCGCACCCAAACCCCACTGAAATCCAGTCACCACAAACAAAAATATCCCACCCCGCACCTTCAGCCTCCCCTTTCTCCTCCACAGCGCGAAGGAGCCAGAGGCTCCACAGAACCCGCTCTGGGGTCCCTCTGCTTCAGCCTCGGCGTTGAGGAGGTCTCGGGAAGGACCGGGAAGCAGAGGGAGAAGGGGGGACATGGAGGATGGAAGGTGAAAGAGATCGTGAAAAGAGATGGAAGGAGGGAAGATAAACGCCCCTTCCACTGGAAATTGAAAAGCAGGAGGTCGGATCTCCTGTCTTCGCCTCCTGTGGAAAAACAGAAGTTTTGGGAGCAGTTTTGGAGCCTGTCCCGGCCCTTTTCCAGCTGTTCACCACACAGAGACCTCTGCAGAATCCGGCCTGGTGGGAAGGGCTACAGCCAACCCTGGCAGCTGCGGAGGCCTTTGCACGGGGCTGTCCAGCCTGTACTGCCCTTTTCCCTGCTTTTCCCACCTTCCCAGACTCAATCTCCATCTGCCAGGGGAGGAACTTCCTGAAGCAATATGGGAATCATGGGAAGGGCGAGGGTTTTGATTGCTGTGTCTGGAGGTTGCCAGAGCAGCTCCCAGAGGCAGCTCAGTGGGATGGAACTCTGCAAATTCATCACAAGCTCCCAACCTTGCTCCTGATGCTGTCCCAGAGCCCAGGAGTGGCTTCCAATCCCTTCCAGCCCCAGGAGGGACAGCTCCAGGCAGGGAGCAGCTGGTGGATGTCCACAGAAACCATCCCTGTCCTCTGGGCTCTGGGCCAGCCCCAGCCAGCGGCTGCACTGTGACTTCCCTGCATCCCATCCGGGGTGGGATTGACCTTCAGCCATCAGCTAGTCCTGCATAAACCCCACTGGACCCAGGAACCCAGCACTGGGAATGCTGGGGCTGTCAGCTCCACACCCAGATCGCAGATCCATACCCAGATCCCAACCCCATACCCAGATCCCAGCTCAGTACCCAGATCCCAGCGCAGCACCCAGATCCCAGCTCCACACCCAGATCCCAACTCCACACCCAGATCCCAGCTCCATAGCCAGATCCCAGCGCAGTACACAGATCTCAGCGCCGTACCCAGATCCCAGCTCCATACAGAGATTCCAGCCCCAAATCCACACCCAGATCTCAACTCCACATCCAGCTCCCAGATCCACATCCAGATCCCAACTCCACACCCAGATCCCAGATCCACACCCAGCTCCACATCCACAACCCAGATCCACACCCAGCTCCCAGCTCTATCTCCAGATCCCAACTCCACACCCAGATCCCAGCTCCACACTGCCCCAAAGCAGAGGCAGAAGCAGCTTTCTACTCAGAAATTGATTTGAAAATGTTCCATGTAAAGGCCAGGATTTGGTGCAATCCAGCATTTCCTCCGGCTTCCTCTGATTGCTTCATGTCAGCCTGAAAACTATCCTTGTTTTTTACCCTGCGGACCCCTAAGTTCCCTGCCCTGTCTCTGCTGTGTCTGGCCCCCCAGAGCCATGGACCCACCTTGGGCTCAGGTGAGAGAAGACAAAAACTTTTTTCTTTCTCCCTCAATCCCAATGGTTTTTAGCGGGATTTTTGGAATAACCCTCTTCTTTCCCTGCCCATCCCTGCACCTCCTCACCAGAAGCAGCTCCCCAGGAAAGGTGCTGGCACAGGGACAATGTGCAGGGGACAGGACAGGAGGGGTCAGGGAATGAGCTCCTTGGATCCCCACTGCTGGAGGGGACAAGGAACAAGGGGCTGCAGGAGTCAGGCCAGGAGGGGATACGGGACATCATTCCTAGAGCCACCACCAGGACCAGTTCCTAGCAGCATCTAACGCTGTTTTTAATTCTACTTTTTAACTTCAGGGTCATCTGGAGCCGGCATCTCCCTGGAGCTCATTCCCTTCCAGCCCATGGCCCTGGATTACTGAGATTTACATAAAATGAGGAAAGCCGAGCTCAGCGCGGCACTGCCCCGTGTGACTGCTCGTCACTGCTCCGTGTCACTGCTCCGTGTCACCGCACGATGTCACAGCCACTCCCCAGTCCCACCCGCACCACTGGGGCTCTTTGAGGTGTTTGGTTGTGCAAACAAACCCCAGTGGAGCCGAGATGAGCTCTCTTGCCTGGCTCTTCACCAGGGTCGTGTCTCACCCTTCCTGCTCCTCACCGATGTCACATTCCTGCCTGGTCAGGTGGCAAAGAGCTTCCAGCACCCAGCGAGGCCATGGGGGAATCTGCTGGTTTCTGGACGCCCTGGAGTCTGGCTTGAGTTGTTTCATGGATTTGAGAGAAAAGCATCAATTATTTTCCTATAAATGTTTATATGCCCTGGCCAGAACTTCAGCAGCCAAACGTGGGAAGAACATTCTCCATTCTGCCCTCCCTTAGGTAGGATTAAAGAGAGGTCCCAACTTCCATCTCTGATGTCACGGGATATTGGGAATGGCCATATCCCAGAGAAGCTGTGGCTGTCTCATCCCTGGAAGTGTCCAAGGCCAGGTTGGACAGGGCTTGGAGCAACCTGGGATAGTGGGAGGTGTCCTTGCCCATGGCAGGGGTGGGAATGGGATGGCTTTAAGGTCCTTTTCAACCCAAACTGTTCCATGATTCCTGCTGGGCCAAAAGACTCTGTGATCTCCACAGCCACAGGAATGTCCTGATCCCAGCAGGATCCACAGGCCGGCTCCAGCAGCACCAGTTTTGCTGTCTGCCCGCACTAAAGCCCAGGCAAACATTCAGGACTGAACTTGCAAGTCCTTGAGATGGGATAAAGAAACCAAGCAAAGCCTCTCAGGCAAGTTCTGCTCCTGGCCTGCGCCCAAGGTCCCTTCGGGAGGCACTGGAGGGAATCAGGGCTGCAATAATCCCTGTGCCTCCTAAAGGAACAACAAACACAGCCAGAGCCAATGGAAGCTTTGTGTGAAAAGGGATTTAGTACTCGGCCTGAAAGGCAGAGAAGGTGGGGATTCTTTCCCTACTTTGCTCCCGTAGGTGAACATCCTTCGGATGGAATTGGGCATTGGGAGAAAATCCCTTCTCCTGATGGTCATCAAAAGGGACCTTCATCCCCTCTCTCGCTGTGCCATAGCTCCCTGCTGGAGAGGGGCTTGGGACAAGGAATGGAGGGACAGAACAAGGGGGATGGCTTCCCACTGCCAGAGGGCAGGGCTAGATGGGACATTGGGAAGGAATTCCTCCCTGGAAGGGTGGTGAGGCCCTGGGATGGATTTCCCAGAGCAGCTGTGGCTGCCCCATCCCAACAAGTGTCCAAGGCCAGGCTGGACAGGGCTTGGAGCAGCCTGGGATAGTGGGAGGTGTCCCTGCCCACAGCAGGGGGTTGGAATTCAGTGGTCTTTAATGTCCTTTCCAACCCAGACCCGTCTGGAATCAGACAGCAGGAGACAAATCCTGGAAAAACCCAGCTCAGGGGACAGTGAGGGACATATTTTTGGTCCTGTCCCTGCTGAGGGACCCTCACCCACAGCCCCTTCTGTCTGGGAAATGCCCACCAGGATCAGGACATCCAGGGTGCAAAGGTCCCTGGAGCCGAACTGCTGCTGCAGGTGCTCCAATTCCCAGATGCAAGCCAGGCCGAGGGGTTTCTGCCCCTGCTGATCCCAACACAAACGAGTCCGTTCCCTCATTCCCATCTGCGCTGCTTCCCAAGCCCACAGCTGCCATTCCCCACACTCTGCTGGGGAACGGGATGGGACCAAAGGCTCTGGCACATCTATTTCTCCAGGCAGCCAACAGAGAACCTCAGCCAAGAACAGGATTTGTCACAATACAAGAATTCAAGTTTTTGCTTTTAAGGGCTGCTCCTGGAGAGCTCTCCGAGAGAGAATTTCAGTTTTACCCATTCCAGTTTTGCCCACTCCAGTTTTACGCTTTCCAGTTTTACACATTCCAGTTTTCCCCCTCCTCTGTCGGACAGAAATCTTGCATTTCAAGGAACAGCAGAACCAAAACCATCCGAGTTTGTACAGAATTTTCTCCTAAGCTGTATTCCAGCGGTGGACTCTCCAGTGTCCAATGAAAAGGGCGTTTGCTGCCATGGGACGCGGGAGTTCAGGTTGTCCCTTAGGCTGTTTTGGAGGAGGGGGAGTTGCCTGCAGGTGCTCCCTGCTCCCAGAAAAGAGCAAAGAATGGGATTTCCAGCAGGGTCTGGGCAGCGCATGGGACTCCAGTGACGGATCGGATCCAAGCAGGAAAACTGCCCGTTGTTTATGCAATAAATCTTTTTGTGGCTCCGAGGTATTTCAGATGGAATGGAGATACCTCGGGATGTTTATACTTTCCTGGAAGCCGGGGGAGCAGAGATATCAGGGCCATCTAAAGCACTGGAGCTCCTGGTTGTGCAAGAACCATTCCCTGCCTTGCAAAACGTTCTTCAAAATATGGCACCTTCAAAACATTCTTCAAAGCCTGGCACCGGGACCTTTCCTGCTGCACCAGCTCGGGGTTCCAAACACGGACACCAACACGGAGGTCAAACGCGGGGCACCAACACCAGATTCCAAACGCAAGGATCCCACACAGGGCACCGGCACAGGGCTCCAAACACTGGGCACCAGCATGGGGCATCAACACGAGGCACCAGCATGGGGTTCCAGACACGGAGCTGCAACAGGGGACACCAACATGGAGTTCCAGACACGGTGCGGCGACGTGGGACACCAGCCCGGGGCTCCAAACACCGGGCTGCAACGTGGGACCCCAGCACGGGGCTCCAGACCCGGAGCTGCAACATGGGACACCAACCAGGGCTCCAAACACGGTGCTGCAACGTGGGAGACCAACATGGGGTTCCAGACATGGAGATCCAAATACAGGGCACACACATGGGGGTCCAAACACGGGGTTCAAACACAGGCCACCAACCCACCTTTACAAAGACGGAGTTCCAAACATGAGACACCAACACAGGGCTCCAAACACTGGGCACCAGCATGGGGCATCAACACGAGGCAGCAGCATGGGGTTCCAGACACGGGGCTGCAACATGGGACACCAACCAGGGCTCCCAACACGGGGCTGCCACGTGGGACCCCAACATGGAGCTCCAGACACGGTGCTGCAACGGGGGCCACCAGCACGGGGCTCCAGACACGGAGCTGCAACGTGGGACACCACAACGGGGCTCCAAACACCGGGCTGCAACGTGGGACACCAACATGGGGTTCCAGACATGGAGTTCCAAATACAGGGAACCCACACGGGGTTCCAAACACGGGGTTCAAACACAGGCCACCAACACACCTTTACAAAGACGGAGTTCCAAACATGAGACATCAACACAGGGCTCCAAACACTGGGCACCAGCACTGGGTTCCAAACACAGGGCTCCAACATGAAGCACCAACACGGGCACGAACACGAGGCACCAGCACGGGGCTCAAACCTGAGGTACCCACATGAGCACCAACACAGGGCTCCAAACATGGGCACCAACACGGGGCACCAACACAGGGTTCCAAACATGGGCACCAACACGGGGCACCAACACGGGGCACCAACACGGGGTTCCAAACATGGGCACCAACACGGGGTCCAAACACAGGGTTCCAAACATGGTGTTCCAACATAGGGCACCAGAATGGGATTCCAGACACAGGACACAAAGATGAGGCACCAACACGGGGTTCAAACACGAGGCACCAACACAGGGCACCAAGGCACCGTTACAAAGACGGAGTTCCCAACATGGGGTTCCAACACAGGGCACCAGCATGAGGCACCAACACGGGATTCAAACATGGGGCTCAAACATGAGGCACCCACATGAGTTCCAGCTTTCTGCAGATGCCAACCCGCTCCTCGAGATCATTAAATTTGCACTTGGTCCTGGGGAGGGCCAATAACGTTGTCATACTCCAGGGGCTGGGGTTAACAGGTAAAATAACGCACTTTCACAAACTTGTTGGGTTCCCTGCAGGGCTGGAATGCTCCTGGCTGCTCCCAAAGCAGCAACACACCTGGGGTGAGATGGAAAGCCACATTTCCATCATCTCCAGCAGCTCCAGGACCCCGTTCTAGATGCGAGCGCAGATTCAACAGCCCATTCCCAACCCTTCAGCTTGTAGGGTCTCCCATTTTTCCCAGGCACAGGGCAGTGCCCAGTTGTGGCACTGCCACGAAACCTTGGCTCTGCCACTGCCTCAGTGCCTGGAGCCAGCAGGGCCTGGTTTTGTGCCGTGGATGGATTCCTCTGTAAAACCGGTGGGATTACAGTGCTGGAGGTCTCTGGGGAAAGCTGGGATGGGCTGTCCTTGCTGGAAAACATCATCTCCCAGCAAATGTCACGAACACCACGACAGCTCCAACCCTTTCCCCACAGTACAGCATCACAGGAACCCCCCAGCCACGGCACAGACTCCTCCAAGCTGGAAACAAACATCTCCAGTTTCAGCACCATCATCTCCGAGCTCAGTGCAAACGAGCTGCAATGAGTTTTGCATCTCCAGACAAAAGTCAGGACCATAAAGTTGGACATTTAAGTTGCTCAGAACTAATCCTGCTGACTTCTCCTTCCTTTTAATTAGTCCTGAGCACTGAGACATCCCCACACTCCCCACGAGTAACCACTAATCAGGCAGGGAATGAGCTCCAGTAATTACCTGGCTTTGCTCTCCATCCTCCCTGCAGTAATTGCAGCCCTGAGTAACTCCTGCCCTGAGCAGGGCTGAGCCCTGTGCCAGGCACGTGGAGCACAAGCCTGGCCAGGACCATGATCCCAAGGCTCAGCAGCACCCAAATCCCTTTAGCCTCCAAACCTGTTTTATGGGACTGACTCCACTGATGGAAAAGCTCTGGCTGGAGAGATGCCGGGGCGGGACACAGTCCAAGGGGAGGATTTTCAGAGGAAAAGGTTCTATAGGGCAACAGTCCCACCTTGTTCAGACTCAGTCATAGGCTGGACTTGTTCTTCCCACAGTTCCTCACTTGTTGAGAGTGATATTCCCACAAACCTTTTTTTAGAGGGAAGAAAGGGGAGAGGGGGAGGAGAGGGGAGGGGGAAAGAGAAAGGAAAAGGGAAAGGAGAGAGGGGGAAAGAGAAGGGGGAAGGGGAAAGAAAAGCGAGGAGAAAGAAAAGGGGAAGGGGAGAGAGGAGGAGGAAGGAAGGGAGACAAGAAGTGAGAAGGGGAAGACAAGAACAGTTCCATTGGAAGGGACCTACACCCATCCTCTGCTCCACCTGGGAGCTCTGTTCCCCGCCTGTCATGGAGAAAAGAACCTTCACTTATCCCTGTGGGTCCCTTCCAACTTGGGATACCCCATCATTCCATTATATAATTCCAGCAATATGGAACATTTGCCATCAGTCCCATGGCACTTGCACAGCTGCTCTGGAATGGAAAAATACTCAGTTTCTTGTAGAGCAAGAGCCTTTGTTAGAGCCCAGAAATGGGCACTTGGTCCTGGTGCTCTGCATCCCTCTGCGATAAAATGATCCTTCCAAGTCAGCTCTATCCCAACGGAGTGATCCCACCACAGAGTCGGCTCTGGAGAGGAAAACAGGAACCTGCTCCTCAATTTCCAGTAAAGCCACCAACCTCCAAAGGCAAGGAAAAGGCTTTACAGACATCCCTCAGGAATGGGAAATGGAGGAAATAGAGAAGAAACTTTCTGGGCAAGGAGCAGATGGGAAGAACCAAATCTCAGAGAAGAAAGTCTCGCTCTAGGATTGACACCAAGAACTCGAAGGATGTTTCTGAAGAGCTGAGTTGGCCAAAATGGCCATAATTAGGGCACAGTTGGTGCTCCGGCCCTGGGGTCACACTTTCACATGTGAATTTCTGATAGTCATTGCTTTGGGATTGGTTCCAGATTTTCTGGGTAGGAAATCTGTGCCCAGGCTGCAAAACTGTGGCAGGAAGAGGAGCCGAGCTGTAGTGAATCACTTGGAGTTTTGTGCCTCCCCTGCACTCACTTTTCATGGAATCAAGGAATATCTTCAGTGGGAAGAGACCCTCAAGGATCATTGAATCCAATCCCTGGCCCTGCACAGGACACCTCCAGGAATCCCTCCATGTTCCTGGATTTTTCTGGTTATTAAATCACAGCCCATGGCCTGATTTTCAACACAACCCGACCTCAGCTCCAGCTCCGCAGACCCCCCATTGCTTCCTGCCCTTTCCATGCTCCCAGGCTCCAGCTGCAACAGCAGCTCTGGGGATAGATCCCAGGCAAGGAAGCCCAGGAGAAAGGGAACAGCCCTTCCCGGCACTGCTGGAGGCTGCTCTATGACCTCCCAAGGGTGGCAAGCGCTGCATTCCCCGGCTTTAATAGAAGGGGCAGGATCTGATGTTCCCTCAGCTGGAACACGGAAGGAAAAAAGCATCAGATTTCCTGGGACAATAATTCCATCCCCTTCAGCAGCTGATCCTGTGGCCCCCCCCGCCTCCAGATATATAAATGTTTTCCAGCTCATCCTCAGGGACACAGCAGGAGGTGGGCACTGAGGACAGTCTGGGTGGGATCATCCCTGGGAGCCTCCATGATGTGGGAACTGCGCTCCATCGCCTTCACCAGGGCCGTCTTGGCGGAATTCCTGGCAACTTTGGTCTTCGTCCTCTTTGGCCTTGGCTCTGCCCTGAACTGGCCCTCGGCGCCCGCCCCGAGCACCCTGCAGATCGCGCTGGCCTTCGGCTTGGCCATCGGGACCCTGGTGCAGGCCCTGGGCCACGTGAGCGGCGCCCACATCAACCCCGCCGTGACCCTGGGCTGTCTCCTGGGCTCGCAGCTCTCCCTGCTCCGCGCCCTCTTCTACGTGGTGGCCCAGCTGCTGGGGGGGGTGGTGGGCGCTGCCATCCTGCACGAGATCACCCCGGCTGACTCCCGGGAGGGCCTGGCCCTCAACAAGGTGAGGCTCCAGCACGGGGTGGGCTTGGGAGGGAGCGGGGACACTGGGCAGGGTCTTTGGGAAGGCTGAGCCATGGGAGCAAGGGGCTTGTGGCCAGCAAAGAGCCTCTGGGGTTGGCAAGGAAGCTTCTGAATGCCACAGCCCAGCACCAGGATGCTGCTGCTCCAAGGGTCCTGCCAGGAGCAGGGATGAAGGTAGGACTCGTCTTCCTCCTCTGGTTTTAGGGCTCAAATTTCCTAAGGTTGATCAAGTATCTCCCATTGAGCCACTTCTTCCACCTGGGAAATTTCTCCTCTTTTCATATTGGTGCCAAAAATGTCCCCTGTTTTCAGGGCTAAAGCCGGAGGAAGGATCCAGCTGGCCACAGACACCTCCCGTGGAGTCACAACCATCTCAGTTTTCCCTGGGGCTGTACTGGGGGGGACCTGGGATCTGGGGGTCCCAGGGGTGTAAGGCAGGACACACCCAAAATACCACCTCTGCATTCCTCCTTTGCCAGGCTCATCCCAATTTCCCCTCTGGTGTGGGTACAGGCGACTTCTTCCCAGCTCTGCTTTGGCAAAGCCACAATTTCCAGGTTGCTGAAGTGGTGGGGAGAAGAGATATTTGGGTCTAAACCCCAGATTTTCATTAGTTTAAGCTTGTTGCTTCCCATTGTGACGGGATGGTCACACCAGATCCAGCTGGTTCATCCCAAAACCCAACACTTGGATTCCCTAAAGCATCACAAGGATCTTGGGCTGGTTTCAGACAGGGCAAAAATAAAGCCAGGGAAGCTTAGGAAGCCGTTGGAGAATGGAGGATTCTCCAATGGCATCCCAACCTCCAACACCTCCTTCCCCACTGCTGCACATAATCACAGGAGGGGGAAAAGAAATTGAAACCTGGGGATTCACTGTCCCCTCTCCGTGCCCACCGTCCCAGGTGGGCACAGGCACCTGCCGGGATCAGCATCACCCAACCCCGACGGAGCAAGGGAGGAGCAGGGAGCTGGGTTGGGAAGCAGCGCGTGGAAATCACCTTTCCCACAGCAGGGAGGCACTGCCAGGACTCAGCTGCACTGCCAAGAGGGTGCAGCTTTTAAGAGGGTTAAAAAGAGGAATTGTGGTTTAATCTGAACAAGGGGATTTAGGCTGGTAATGACCGACGGTAATAAAAGCGGGAGGTTTAAGGGAGACTCAGACCGCTCCAGCTTTGTTGATTTACAGCTTAAACCACCTAAAAGTGGGAACTGGGGATTTTGAGAAGGTTTTTTTCCACCTGTGGGCTGTTCATCGTGTGGCTGCCTGCACAGATTATCCCTATAAAAAGGGAGGGGAATACTGGGGAGGAGAATGAGGAAGATCTGACTCTGGAGCTTGGGCAGGAGCGGAGTTAGGACCTTCCTGGGATTGCCAAGTGATGGGATTAGATGTGGGGGACACAGGGAAAGAAGGGACAGAGTTGGAGGAGAGGGGGGGCAGCCAGGAGCAGCTCCAGATCAGACCTGACAAATTCTCTGAGTCAAGAAAGTGTGGAAAAGGAATTTTTTTGTTCTTTCATGCCAAAATATTTCTTTTCTATGTCTTCAAAATGCAACTGGTAAACTTTTCCAAAAGGCATTTTGAGTATGAGGAAAAGGAAAAAAATGGAAAAATGCCAAAATATACCAATAAAATTTCCTGAGAGGACAGTCAAGCATTTCCCATTGAGCCACTTCTTCTACCTGGGAAATTTTTTCTTACTGGTGCCAAAAATCTCCCCTGTCTCCTTTGGTTCCCCTTGATTTTGGATTTGTCCTCCACATTTCCCATCCACTCACAGAACTCGAACCTGGAACATGTTTTTCCTCCTGTTGCAGCTGCACAATGAGACCACGACAGGGCAGGCGGTGACGGTGGAGCTGTTCCTCACCTTCCAGCTGGTCCTGTGCGTCTTCGCTTCCACAGATGAGCGGCGTGAGGACAACCTGGGCTCCCCTGCCCTCTCCATTGGCCTTTCCGTGGCCGTGGGGCACCTCCTTGGGGTGAGTGGATGGGCCGAAACTTGGCACTTTTAGCATTCTTTTTTTGTTTATGCCCGAAGTTGGTTTGGCTGCATCTCCGGGCTTGACGGGGGATTTGTAACCCATGGTTTTGCAGTGGAGAGAGGGAATAATCCCACCGAAGCCATGGGAGAGCCGTAGCCTGACTCAGCTTTTATTTGGCATGAAAAACTTGGTTTTCTGGACTCTGCCTCTCTTTGAGTCCCATAGGGAGTTCCAGGGATCCATGGGATCTCTCCCGGAGCAAACGCGTTGGCAGCTGGGGCTCTCAAGAGCATGATGAGCCTGAGAAGTGTTTGGGATGGACGCCCAGGGAAATCCCACCTGGATGAGAGTCCAAAGCAGCCCCCGTGCCCAGGGCACACAGGAAAACACTGCTGGTCGCACCACACCTTCCACCCTCAACGCTCCACAAGCCCCTGTGTCCGTGGGACCGTTCCTCTCCTGTCCTCAGAGGCAGGAGAGGGAATTTTCTGCAGGACTGGGAGCTCATCCCTGCAGTCCCTGGGCTGCAGCACAGCAACACCACGCTCGGGACACACGAGCTCAGACACCTCACGGTGTTGACTCAGGTGGTGGCGGCTCCTGGAATCCCTTTTCCTGGAACAGGAATGCTGGAGGGTGAAGCAGCAGCTCAGGGAATGAATCACCCTAATGACACCCCAACATTTTTTAAAATGTGGTAAAAGGGCTTAATGCTGACACCGATGGTGGTGTTCCCGGCAGATCCGTTACACCGGCTGCTCCATGAATCCCGCCAGGTCCTTTGCCCCCGCCGTTGTTGTCGGAGACTTCAGTGACCACTGGGTAAGAACTCAGCTCTGGGGTTTGGGTTGGATGAGGCCCCCAAACTGCCAATATTCCTCGAAATTCACCAAGCCAGACAAATTCCCAGCATTTCCACGCCAGCTCCCAGCTGGAGGAGAGATGGAGAGATTAGGAGCAGGAGGTGGGGCTGCTGGGTGCTTAATTGGCCTTTCCAAACTCCAAACTGGGAGGGTTGCAACAGGATCAGGGTGTGAGGTCTGTTGACATGACTTACCACAGGGAACAAAACCAATGGAGTGTGGAGCTGTTGCCAGTCCTGGGGAACCTTCCTGGTTCCTGGATCTAGGTACATCTTTGGGAACACTTCCTGGCTCCCCAGGGAATGGCCATGGCTCTGAGCCTGCCAGAGCTCCAGGAGCATTTGGGCAACGCTCTCAGGCACAGGGTGGGATTGGTGGCGGTTGTCCTGGGCAAGGCCAGAAGCTGGACTTTGAGGATCCCTGTCCTTTCCAGCTCAGGAGATTCCATGATTTTGTTGTTTTCATCTGCAAAGAGCCTGGCTGGGAGCAGAGCTCTGGCGGTTCCTGATGTGTTCCAAGGTGTCTGGCCCAAGCCGGTGCCGCCTCCTCCTCCTCCTCCTGCCACAATCCATGAGTGGGCAGGAAAATGCTCCTCCAGATGATGCCACATCGCTCAGCACATTCACAATGGGCCTGTCAGTAATGCAGAGCTCTGAGCAGAGGGGGAGTGGTGGAAGAGGATGGTTCAGCATCTCCAGGCACTGGAGGGGAGTTCGAGTCCCCAGTGATGGCTAAAGCAGAGCTGACTTTGTGTTTTGTTGCCAGGAAGGAACCCCAGCCTTTGGAATGCCCTTCAGAGCTCCTGGTTCCTCCCCACCCTCCAAACCCAGGGTTCTGCTCACCCCACTCTTCTCTCCTCCCCAGGTGTTCTGGGTGGGCCCCCTGGTTGGGGCTGCAGCAGCTTCGATCCTCTACAATTACGTCCTGTTCCCGCAGGCCAAAACCCTCTCGGAGCGCCTGGCCATCCTCAAGGGCTGCGAGCCCGAGCAGGACTGGGCCGAGCGCGAGGTCCGGCGGCGCCAGTCCATGGAGCTCCACTCCCCCCAGACCCTGCCCAGGGGGATGTCTGAGAAGGTGTAGCCAAACCTCTCTCTGGGCCGAGAGAGGAGCTGGAAACCTCTGGCGTGGTTTTAGTGCTTGTCCAGAGGAGCATCTCACCTCTCCCCTCTCTCCCTTCATTTCTCCTGGAGCACTGAAGTTGACTCCTCTCCCGGGGAGATGCTGTGCTGGTCCCCCCCACCTCCTGTCCCCAGCTCTCCCCATGCCCGGAGGGTTTCTGATCTGGGGGAGAACCAGTAAATCCCAACCCTGCAGGAAGGAGGGATCCCCCCAGGATGCCCTCTTCCACGTCCCCCTCGCAGGACATGGAGATTGGCTGAGGCTGTTCCCTCCCGGAGAGCTCCAGGGAGCCTGGAGAGTGTTCATTACCCTGGGTGTGGAGGTTGCCACCCGATGCCTCATTGCTGCTGAACTCTGCTCCCATCCCCGGTCCCTGCTCGGCTCTTGGCTCACACACAGGAGCAGGAACGCTCACTCCGAGCCACGAGTGTCACACAGGACAGGTTCTGCTGTGAAAGGGACCAAAGTGCCACTTCCCACCCACCATGGGACACAGAGCTGCTCCCACAGGGGCTTTCCTGGGAAGATGGGACTGGGATCATGGCCATGAGTCCCTGCAGGCCCCACTGGGGAGCGCTTGCAAATTCTCTCTCCTGTGAAATGACAAACCCAGGTTACAGCCCAAATTCATACTCAGCTTATTATTGGGCCAGGGTTGTCCTTCCACTCTCTTCCTGGTTTTCCCTTCTTTCCTCTGGTCCTGTTCTCCTCAGACACTCAGATCACCTGGAACACACAAAGGAAAGATTTCACACCCAGCGTGTTTCAGGTGTGAAGAATCAGAATCATGGAATGGGTTGGATGGGAAAAACTTCACCCAGTGCCACCCATGCCATGGGCAGGGACACCTCCCACTGTCGCAGGCTGCTCCAAGCCCCGTCCAGCCTGGCCCTGGACACTTCCAGGGGTGGGGCAGCCACAGCTGCTCTGGGCACCCTGTGCCAGGTCCTCCCCACCCTCACAGGGAGGAATTCCTTCTCATCTCCATCATTTGCTTCTCACATCCCTTTCTCATGGCTGCATCACTCCAGACCCTCCAAACCTCTCCCACTCCTTCCCTCTGTCCTGTCAGGACCTGGTCATGGTCCTCGGCCTGGCCAAGGAATTTGGGCTGGTCTTTGGGTGAACTTTGCTCTTTCAGCCATTAATTTAACCCCATTTCACTTGCTCTGCCCCAAGCTCTCCATTCCCAGAGTGAATCCCAGCAGTGTCCCCTGCACTGCCCCATCAGTGTCAGCCCCACTAGGATTTCTCTGGAAAGGCTGTCAATGGGAATATTCAATGAGATCGGACCCAATTCCGAATCATAAGGGATGATCTATGGATCATTATGGATCATTTCCCTCCCCCTGTTCTGACAGGACCCCCCCATCGGATGATGCTCTTCTCTGCTCCAGTGGCACCATCCCCTCCTCCCGCCAGATCCATCATTTCCTTTCTCCCCGTGCTCTTCCTCAGATGTCGGAGTGGCTGTTGCCTGAGGGGAAAGGAGGGAGCCCAGCTTCGATCTGGTCCAGAGCAGGTGTTTATCCACAGCCAATCCGTGCAAATACCCCCAGAGGGCTTTGCCAAGGCAGCACTTCCAGCCCTCGTTTGATCCACCCAAAAACAGGGATTCTGCTTCCCTTTGCTCCTCAATGGTGAATTTGAATTTTAGCTCAGAAGAGGCTTCTCAAAAATTCCCTCTGTTCTCAGCAATGGCAATAAAATCATGTTTTAAATCAATCCCAGTGTCAAATTGTATTTCTATTATCAAATGCTCACTTTTAAAAGTCTTATGGGGTTTTTGATGCTTTTTAAAGGAAAACGAATCCATGTATGTCTGCAGGAAAATCCCAGCAAACTTTTCCAGAAGTCACCCTATGCATGTTCTGCTGTAGAAAAAGCCACAGCTGAATTCAGTTATTTATTTAAATTAATCTTGATGTGTTCAATGTCTCTTCTCCAGATCAAAGCATTTCATTTATTATTTAGCCTGACAATGTTTAAGTCTCACAGGGTCTGAACCTGAGGTTTAATGTCTGATAATGGCTCTTCTCTTTCACACGAAGTGCTTTAAATTCCCTTTTAACCCCTGAATACCGACACATTTATGGCAAACACTGACACATTTATGGCAAATAATAGATATAAAGTCCTATAAAGTCACCTCCCAGACCCCAAACCCCTCAGCCAGGTGGCTGAAGCAGCCCCAGTCTTCCCGGGAATACAAATTCACCTTCCCTGTGGAGCTGTGTCACTTCCCAAACTTGCCCTGTCAGGAAACCACCCAGACATTCCAGATTGCACCGGGGAAGCCGGAATCGGACGGCAGGATCAGGAAGCCGGAGCTGCCACAGATCAACCATAATCCTCCCCTAAAGTGGCAACACTTGGGATGTCAGATCCCAAGGGAATGATTGGAGCCAGGATTTGAAGCATTCCCATGTCCTTCCACCCCCGAGACCACGAGGTTTTCCCCTTCTCCCACCTTGGGGTCGAGGTGGCCTCAGCTTTGAACTGATCCTTCTGCAAAGCTGTAAAAATTCCAGAGCATTTTGGACACAGCCATATCCCCTTCCTTGTCTTTGCTGCTTGGCTGCCATATTCCTGGAATCATGGAGCTGGAAAATGCTTTGGAGACCGTCGAGTCCAAGCGTTTCCCCGGCACTGCCAAGACCACCCCTGACCATGTCCCCAAGCATCACAGCTTTGAAATCCCCCCATGGTGGGATGGGACCCCCCCTGCCCTGAGCAGCTGTGCCTGGTCTGGGAAACACTTTCCATTGAGGAAATTTTCCCCAATATCCAGCTAAACCACCCCTGGCACTGCCTGAGGCCGTTTCCCTTGTCCTGCTGTTCCCTGGGAGCAGGGCCCGACCCCCCCGGCTGCCCCCTCCTGTCAGGGAGCTGTGCAGAGCCAGAAGGTCCCTGCTGAGCCTCCTTTCCTCCAGGCTGAGCCCCCCCAGCTCCCTCAGGAGCTCTCCAGACCCTTCCCTGCTGCTCCAGCTCTTCCCAGCTCCGTTCCCATCCCTGGACACGCTCCAGCCCCTCAGGGTCTCTCCTGGCAGAAGAGGCCCAAAGGGACCCCAGGATCTGCGGGGCCTCAGCAGAGCCCAGCGCAGGGGCCGTGCCCTGGTCCCACTCCTCACAACTTCAGGTACAATTGTAGTTATTCCCATGGAATTCCCTCCTTTCCCCATTCCAGCTCCAGGAAGGAGCATTGCCACGCCCACCCACGGATCCCTTACCTGTTGTAGGGACCCAAGAGCATCCAAATGCCTGCTCAAGGAATGTGGCAGAACCTGGGAACACCGGCTTTGATCCCAGTGCCTGAAGAGTTTCTGCATCATGTGGGAAAATGGGGAAGGACTGGGACAAGATGGAAATAAAATCATGGCCTGGAGAAGCCCAAACCCACCTGTACCTTGGAAATCCCAGCACAGGACAAACCCCTTCAGGCCCTGGTCACACCTGTGGGACAGGGAGGACAGAGCTCAGCCCAGGGTCATCTCGGTGGGGGCAAAGCCGAGTTCTCTGCTTGGGATTTTTTGCCCTGACATTTCCAAATCCTCCCAGTCCCAATCCCAGAGGCTGGTGAGCCTCCCTGCAATGCCATGACCTACCCAGGATCAGGTACATCATTATTTTACATCATTACTTTTATGGATCTATTTATATATGGAGAAATATTTCCCAAGCGTGTTTTCCTTGAGGAGGGGCCTGAGCCAGGAGGGCAGGAGGAGGAGGCAGGGCCAGGTGTGGGAAATGGCCATAGACCATTCCAGAAGGTACTGATGCTCCAGGGGGAAGCCAAACATCCCAAAATTCTTCTATTTCCAGGGCTTGTAGTAAGACCTGTTTCCCAGGGCTCTGCCAAAGGATCTGCTGGAGAGAACGGAGGCTCTGCTTCAATTTTTATCCAAATTTCCCAGGAATCCAAACAATCGAAAGAAAAATCCTGCATTTCCAGACACCTCTCAGTGCAAGAATCTTCAGCTCCAGGTCTGATGGCACAAGGGATGTTCCCAGCATGGGTCTCTGTGACTCCTCAGTGAACATTTTTAAGGTTGAGAAATTCCTTGGTGCATCCGCTCTGAGTCTCAGAGGCAGAATGGGGGGAAAATGAATTTTCCCATTCCCCAGCTGTCCATGTATTGTCCCCAATGTTCTGCTGCGAAACCGTGGGCACTCGGAGCCACGGGGTTGTGTGAAAATCTTGGCTTTTCATAGAACCATGGGAGGGGATGAGTGGGAAGGGACATTAAAGCTCATCCTGTCCCACCCTTGCCATGGGACACCTCCCACTGTCCCAGGCTGCTCCAAGCCCCATCCAAGCTGGCCTTGGACACTTCCAGGGATCCAGGGGCAGCCACAGCTTCTCAGGGAAAGTCATTCCAGGGCCTCACCACCCTCACGGGGAGGGATTCCTTCCAATATCCCATCTAGCCCTGCCCTCTGGCAGTGGGTAGCCATTCCCCCTGTCCTGGCACTCCAGGCTGTTAGAAATTGCCTCCCTTCATCTTTCCCGCAGCTCCTTCAGGCACTGGAAGGCCACAATGAGGTGACCTCTGGTCTCTTCTCCAGGCTGGACGATCTCAGCTCTCCCAGCCTTTCCTCACAGCAGCTGCTCCATCCCTTTAATCATCTCCATGGCCTCCCCTGGACTCTCTCCAGCAGCTCCACGTCCTCCCTGTGCAGGGCCCCAGGGCTGGAGCAGCTCTGCAGGTGAGGTCTCACCTGAGCGGGGCCCAGGGGCAGAGCCCCCCCTCCCCTGCCGCCCACCCTGGGACTCAGCCCAGGCTCGGGGGTCTCTGGGTCCTGTCCAGCTCTCACCCCCCAGCACCCCCAGAATGTTTTTAGGAGTTTCCAGATTCCTGTGATGATATCAAGAACTCATTAATTTATTTATGGTGTTTTTCAGGTGATTCAGAGCCTGGTTGTGATTTCAGGTCCCTTTGCCTTGGTGCAGCTGAAGCTCCTCCAGCCCAGACAGGAAGGCACTGCCAAGGGAAGGGGGAAAATCACCTTCCCAGGGACATCGCCCTCCCCGCAGTTTACTCCCAGGTGTGCTCCCTGTAAACCAAGGAAGGACTGCACAGGTGAAGACATTTCCACAGCAAACACCTTTCCAGAGGAAAAACACCACTGCCCCCAACTCTGCCTGAATCCTGAGGACACAACAAACAGCCCATAAGAATTCCAAGTGAGCGGAAAGGGAGCCTTTGAATGTCCCTGGTGCCGGTGGCTTTGCTGGAAAGGGCTGGACTTGAAAATCAGGACACTGGAGGTTCATCCCACCTTTCCACTGTGTGATCTGGTTTTCCAACGGGGCTTTTGCTTTCCCTGATACTCATTATCGATGATTTCAATGCAAATGAACTCCTGAGGCAGAGCAGCCCCAGAGCTGCCTCGAGACCGCCAGGAATTACTGAGCAAAGAGCAGAGCAACGCTGTCATTAAGCTTTGTCACCAGTCAGCACTTAAAGAGCTTTTAGGTGGCATCCGTGCTTACAGAGCACAGGTCACCAGGTCACTGTGACCCCCGGCAGCCACTGGGGGCTGGAGGACACCCCTGGGACAGCAGCAGGGGACGTGAGGACAGCCCCAAAACTCAATGGCACGGCGTTTTGGCTCTGAAGCCAAAGCCTCGCTGCTACAGGGCAGGAGAAAGTGGAACCACCACCAGCCCCAGGCCAGCGGTGTCATCCCTCAGCTTCAAAGAGAGGGCAGCAGATGGGGGTCAGATAAGAGGGATCCTTGAAAGCCCCAGCTGAAACACCTGCACAGGTGCATCCCAAAGCAGCGGCAAACCCTTCCCTGCAGGCCCCGAGCTGAGGATCAGGAGGGCAAAGTTTGCTGCTTCTGCTCTGTGATATTTCATTTTTCCTTATAAATGCCTTGTTGCAAAATCCTGGAGCTGAGCCAGCAAGAAACAGCTTTTCTCTTCAAAAACTGAACCAAACTTTCTCCTCTGATGTAATCCCAACCAAGGTCTTTGGGTCACCTAATCCCAGGCCACATCTTTAGGTCATGGGTTGAACTTGAAGATCTCAGAGGTCTCTTCCAGCTCAATTGATTCTGTTTCTGATCCCAGTTCCAGCAGAATTGGTGTTTCCTATTCAGGACATCCTGTCACTGTTATTATTCCTGCCTCTCTTACTGGGCCAGTTTTAAGGTCCTTGGCTGAGGTAGAGAGCCAGGTGAGGAGGAAATCCCAAACCCCGGCTGGTGCTGGGCTCAGCAGTGTTTGTAACCTGGATTTGGAGCAGCCTCCGCCAGGCCCCGAGGTGCAGCACAGAGCTGAACTCACCGGAAACATCGAGGAAATGCAAATTTTAACAACAGCCCTGCACGGGCTCTGAACTGGGCAGAGTGGGGACAGCAGGGACTGGCAGGGACTGGCACAGGGTGGCCTCAATGACACACATGCCTCCTTGGGCGAGGCAGAGCCTGCGACGGCCCCAGGCGAGGATGAGGCAGCAGCTGCCTCCCTCCCACCCCTCCCCGCTTTGGGGTCCGAGTGGCAGACTGGGGCAGGTTTTGGTTGTGCTGTTCATCTGCTGACGCCAGCGAGGAGGAGGAGGAGGACGAGGAGAAGGAGGAGGAGGAAGGAGGCAGCCAAACCTGCCCTTGTTGCCAAAAGCCTCCTCGTGTCGTCTCTGCAGGGCGGGCGAGGCGCGGCGCGGCGTGTGTGACCCCTCCACGTAGGTGTCCGTCTGTCAGCGCCGGCCTGCCCGAGGCCTGCCAGCACCTTGCCCAATTCCATTAAACCTGACACATCAAAGCACTTTCAGTTCAGCCAAGCTCCTCGGGTGGCATGGAGCCAGGGAGAGGACAGGGAGCCTTCCCAGCACCAGGGCTGACATCAGAAGAGCCGGGCAGGAATGCCCTGCTGAGAAAAGGTTCCCAAACTGCCTCGGGAGAAGAGGCTTTGCGTGCTGTGTTGGGAGAGAAACGTCTTGTTTCTCTCCAGAAGCTTTCCCTGTCATTCCCAGCCCTATTTGATTATATCCCCTAGTCAGCTGCAGGATTTTGCTTATTATTATTCACACTTGGGAGGCTGGAAGAGAATTTTTTTGGCTTTTCAGCCAAAGTGAGGAGTGCGCTGGAGGAGCCGACAGCAAAATGCAGCCGCTGCCAAGGGAGATCCAGGATGGGAACATCGAGGAAGGGTTTGAAGGATGGGAACAGGGAGCATTTTATCCAGCTGGAGCCACAGACAGGGCTGAAGGGAAGTGGCAGGTAATTATGGCAGCTGGAATCCGGCCAGGGTGTCTTGAAATACCAGCTTGCAAAACTTTCACCAAAACACGCCAACGGACCAGGTGTTTCGAGGATAACAGATCTGGGCTTTGACTCTGCAATCAGCCCCAGGATCAGCAGATCCAGGAGAAAACCATTATCAGGAATTAAGGCTGTAATAGATCCTCAGTCCCTCAAGGCCCTCCAGGTCTGTTTTGCTCAGGATTTTGGGTACAAAGGAAGAGAAAAGCTCATTTATTTCCAGTTCTGGACAAGAAGTCCCCTCTCCTTGCTCTGGAAAGGAATCCTCCTGGTGTTTGACCCCCCAGGGCTGACAGCCTCCTCAGAAAGCAGCAGTGAATCCAACTTTCTGAATTTAGGGAGGATTTTACCAATGTCCTGCCTGCACAGCTTTGCTCCCTGAGTGCTGGAGCGTGGCTGCCCCTGCGGAGGGACCTGGCAGCCAGGGATAAACCCAGCCTGGGCATCATTTGAGAAAGGAAATGTGGATCAACCGAGCAAGGAGAGCAGATCTGGCACCCAAACCCATCTAAAAAAAATAAACCTGGCGCAAGGCTGCGAGGGCTACAAGAGAACCAAGAATTCTTTGTTAAGTGTCACCTGAGACCTTTTCCGCCCCAAAACCTCCGTCCCCAACAGCTCCATGTACACAGCCCTGAGAGCCTCCCCCACTGCTCCCTGCCAGCAAAGGATCTGCAGATGGACGGGTTTGGGAATGGGGGCAGCGCCCCGGGAACATGAAAGGAGATGTGTAAACACAGCCTGTGTCCATACAGAGCCTGTGGCTTGGTGCTGGCATTCCCAGGAGCAAAATCATTGCTCCTTGAGCAAGAGCTGGAAAGGCAGAAGGGAAAGGAAAGGGCGCAGGGCGGCAGGGGAGGAGAAGCTGTTCCTGGCTGCAGGCTGGGAGCAGCTCCCAGTTCCAGCACTTGTTCCAATGCTCTGGAAGGAGCAGCAGAGAGGAAAGGGAGCAGAGGTTCCCAGCCAGGCTCTGTGCCAGGAGCCCTCTCCATCCTGGTTACGCCATCCCATTTCTCCATCCACGCACCTCAAGGAAGCTCTGGCTCACCTACAGCTCCCCAGATGGACAAAGTTTCCCCCCAAACCCTGCTCCCTGAACAGCTGCAAACCACTTGTTCCCTGTCTTTCCTGGAGCTGAGCTCTCTTGACAGTCTGGGAGAAGCTCCAGGTGTTTAATTTTCCTTTACATTTCAAGGTCCCACGGAAGTTGAACGCACCCAGAGCCCAGCCCTGGGAGAGCTCCTCCAGCCCAACAAGGGTTCTCCAACAGGGAGGGAGGGAATATTAACTACACCTGTGCTAATGAAACACCCAGGACCTGGCGAGAGGCAGTAACAGGGAAAAGCAGAGGAGGGAGCTCAGCCTCGTTATGCAACCTCGTTATTTAACGACCACAGAGACACCCTATAGGGGCTTTGTTTGCAGAGGGAAAGGAGAGAAATGCCACCAGTATCTGAGTCACTGGTTCACCAAGAGGCTCCAAAGACATTTTCAGATGGAAACTTTTCCAGGTTCACATGATAATTTGGGAGGACTGGCTAATTCCCTGGCTCCACCCACCGCCCTGTAACACAGCTCCTGCTGCTCTTGCATATATAGATAGGTATGGCCCTACACCTGGCTGCACACACCAGAGCCTGGACACGGAGCTAATCCTAAACTTTCTTCCTCCCTGGCTGCCCTCCACCTGCTCCCACCATGAAGAAGGAAATACTAACCCTGGCCTTTGCTCGAGCCGTCTTTGTGGAGTTCCTCTGCACACTCATCTTCGTCTTCATTGGGCTGGGCTCGGCGCTGAAGTGGCCGTCGGCCCTGCCCAGCATCCTGCAGATCGCACTGGCCTTTGGGCTGGCCATCGGCACCTTGGTGCAGGCCTTCGGCCACATCAGCGGCGCCCACATCAACCCTGCTGTGACCATCGCCTTCTTCGTGGGCAACCAGATCTCCCTGCTCCGCACGCTGCTCTACGTCCTGGCCCAGCTGGTCGGGGCCATCGCCGGCGCCGGGATCCTCTACGGCGTCACCCCCGCCAACACCCGCGGCAACCTGGCCATCAACGCAGTGAGTCCCTGCCCGGGGGCGCTCCCCTCTTCCCTGCCTTTCCTTCAGCACCGACACGGGGAGGAGAATCCTTCGGGATGGATCCTCAGTGCTCTGTCCCGCACACACGCACGGAGGGCTGGGAATGGGACGGGAGTGAAGCCGAGCTCTGACATGACGGCTTTATTGTGCGGGTGATGAGTGGGATGTTTTTCCCTCCTTTAATGAGGGCTTCCTCTGTCCTGAGGGCCCCGTGAGTCACCCGCACCATTGAGATGTTCCCGAGTGCAGCCTCTCCACCTGGAGATTAGCGCGGGATAGGAGCCGTGCCAGCAGCAGGGGGGAGGGAGGGAGCAGAGCCCAGTCAGACCAGTAAGGGCAGGGGGAGCAGAACCCCACTGGAACCAGTGCACTGGAGGAACTGGGAATGGAGAGGGATGGGGAGAGGTGGAGAAGGAGCGAGGAGCAGGATGGTGTCCAGGGGCTGCGAGCAGCCCGGGCTGCTGCTGGGGGAGGAGGGGGAACAGCGGGACCCTCTGAGATAAGCGGGAATGAGGTACAGCCTGAAACCCTTGGGGCAGTGCTGGAAAAACACCTGGAATGAGAGCGGTGGAGCTGCTGCTCCAACCACAGGCAGGTCTGGACCTCTGAGAGCAGCACAGACGTTGCAGAGGGTTCAGTCACTGGGATGAGGAGCTCCAATGCCTCTCATTCCACAGGTTCCACATCCCAAACAAGCCAGATTTAGCTAAAAATGAGCTCGATGGGTTGGGTCACCTTGTCCTTCCCACGCCCGTTGGGGTCAAGTGCCCCTGAGAGTCCCCAGGGTTTTGTGCAGAGGCACAGGGACACAATGGCCCATCTCACCCCATGACCTTCATCCCACCCCTCACCCTCCATCCCATCCCAGCTGCTCCTCATCCTCCTGCGCAGGTGCTCCACAAAATGCCGGGCAGAAGTCAAGGTACAACAGCCTGCAAGGATAAAAGGGGAAAGAAATGCAGGAAAAGAAGGATTTGGTGGGAAAGCACGCAGCGTTGTGGAGACAAGGAAGCGGAGAGAGATGTGGAGAGCCCAGGGAAGGGACAGGCTCGGAGGAGAGACAGATTTTGGAGAATTGCAAAGAAAGAAAGATCATTTCTTCCCTTTCAGAGAAGGAGCAGGGAGCTCAAGCAGGGGCTGTGCAGGGGCGCCAGGGGTCTTCTCATCCAACTTCACCCTCCCAAATCTACCAGCAAAGCATCCAGGAGCCCTCCTGGTGATGCCGAGCCCCAGGGAGGGTTAATTTTTATCACTTTCGTGGTTCCAGCTCAACAACAACATAACGCCAGGCCAGGCCCTCGTGGTGGAGATCATCCTCACCTTCCAGCTGGCCGCCTGCATCTTCGCATCCACAGACAACCGGCGCAGCGGCGTCGGCTCCCCGGCGCTGTCCATTGGCCTCTCTGTCACCGTGGGCCACCTGGTGGGGGTGAGTCCAGGGTGCGGGTCCTGTGAGCACAGAACTCCCCAAAATGCCCTCGTCCAGTTGGTCCTGAGGGAGCTGCTCTGGAAGAGACAAGACCAGGAGATCTTTGGGCTCCTTCATGGCGACAGGGCATCTTCAGCTCTCTGAACCAGAGACACCGTCAGGGGCTGCTTCCCTCCCTGCTCCCAAAGAGTGGTTCCGATCTGCTCCTTAACCCGGTGTTCTTTCCACACCTCCAGATTTACTTCACCGGCTGCTCCATGAACCCTGCGCGCTCCTTCGGACCCGCAGTCATCACCAGGAGGTTCAGCCCCGCGCACTGGGTGAGCGTTGGTGGCACTGGGGACAGGGACAGGGCAGGGACTTCCATGAGATTGACAGGGGTGAGGGTTTCAGAGCCCACCCCAGGCAGGAAGGGTTAAAAGGGGCTGGAGAACGAGAGAGGTTTTGCCCTTTGACACATGGGGAACAGTTAATCCCCTGGCACAGAGCCAGCGAGGGGACAAATGAACCCATCCCAGGGTAGTTTGGGTGGGAACGACCTTAAAGCTCATCCAGTCCCACCCCATGCCATGGGCAGGGACACCTTCCACCAGCCCAGGTTGCTCCAAGCCCTGTCCAACCTGGCCTTGGACACTTGCAGGGATGGAAATCAGCCGTGGTGCCCTCTGAGCACCATTGGTGCATCATCTGAGGGGAAGGAAGCCCACGGAGAAGCCCAGCTTGATCTTTCCTCTCACCCAGCACTTCCTGCAAGCTCAGCCCCAGCCTTGCAGAGCAGGTTTGGCCCTCAGCGAGCACAGGCTGAGGGGGTTTCAGCCCAGGAGGTCTCAGGAACGGGTATTTCCTCTCCCCATGTGGCAGGAGATGTGCAGCAGGGATGGATGGTCGTGCCACGAGGAGACCTGGAGCACCAGCCCCGGGAGCTGCTCTCACCTTGTCCCTGCTGCTTTCCAGGTGTTCTGGGTCGGGCCCATCCTTGGGGCTTGCTTGGCCTCCCTGCTCTACTTCTACGTCCTGGTCCCCTACTGCATGAACATGTCCGACAGGGTGGCCATCATAAAGGGCACCTACGAGTCCGAGGAGGAGTGGGAAGAGCAGCGGGAGGAGAGGAAGAAGTCCATGGAGTTGACCCCGCCATAAGAACTGCTGGAAAAGCCAAGCCGAGGGAGGGGAGGAGGCCCCACACATGGGCTCATGTGTGCCCCAAAGCCAGGCAACGACCACACCCAGCTGCAGCTGCAGCCTCTTAATCCAAAGCCTTCCCATCCCGGCCCCGTGGGATGAAGGAAGGCCGGGGGATCTGCGTGCGTAAAGAACCCCTGCGTGAGCTCTAGAACCTCTCCAGCTTCCCCACGGCCACAAAGCCCCTCAGCCAGGCCCTGGCACCCTCGGCTCCATCCCTGCACCATGGCAGGCTCCCAGACCTCGCGCTGGGGCACCTGCAGGACCTCACCTGGCCCAGGTATGGCAACACCTGGGGGAAGGGGAACAACCGCTTAGGGCGGGGGGGTGCAGCTATCCCCCAGCCCAGGGGCTGCTCGTAGATGCTCTTTCACCTTTCCTGGTGTTGGGAGTCCTTTTTATTCTCAAAGAACGAGACTTTTTGGATTCTGTGTTGAGATCTTTGTATTATAGTTCATTATTTATTGCGAATAAAGGAAAGTTAAAAAAAAAATCCTGGGTGAAAATCTGCTCAATTCTTAAAGTTTAGGAGGGAATATGGATTGAGCTGAATGCAAACTCATCCCAAAGGGTCAGGGAAATAGCAAGGGCTCAGACCCTGGATCCTGTGGGAGCTGGTGGGTTGGGAGGGGGAAACGTTAATCCTGGGAAGGATAAGTGGGTGTTTGTGATGGAGTGGGGAAGAGCAGCAGGTCCAGGGCAGCCGGGAGTCCATCCCAGGGCTGCCATGGGCTGGGAGGAGCAGGAGAGATCCTTCCCATCCTTCCAACCCTTCCCACACGGCCGGTTTGACTCTGGCCGTACCAGTTCTCCCAGACGGCTCCACGGGTGCCCTCAAAAAGTGACCCACAACTCCCCAGCCCCTCACCTGTGCCAAACCCACACCTTCACCTGACCTTCTGCTCTGGCCCTGCTCTTCCAGTTCTACCACAACCCTCTGCCAGAGCAGCTCCCGGCCAAGGCACCGGCACAGGGACACGGGCACAGGGACACGCACCCTGGCCGGGCTCCCTCCTCCCCACTCCCCAAATCCAGCCCCTCCTCCTGCTGCCAAGGGCAGGTTTCCACCACAGACCCCCAGGAAGGTGGGAGACTTTTCCCTGGGAGCTCCCTGATCCCAGGTTCAGCTCGATCCCAACCAGGAAGGTCCTGCAGCCTTGGCCAGGGGCGATGGGCAGCGTCACCTGGATTTTGGCACCCCTGGACCTGCAGTCCGAGCTGAGCCTGGGGAGCAGCACCTTCAGTCCCCCAGTTGTCCCCAGAAGGGGTTGGGGACAAGCAGGAGGAGAAAGGGAGGTGGAAGAGCCCTTTGTATCAGCAGCAAGGCCAGGACATTAAACCCTGCAACCCCCCCCACCCGTCCTCAGGGGTGGGCTGAGGACCCCTCATGCCTCAGTTTCCCCTTTTGAAGGACTTTCGGCCCCTTTCCCATGGGGAGATGGGAAAAACACCGGCCCCAGAGGAGATTAAAGCATGTCCTGATCCCAGAGACCCCCTCTCAGAGGCTGGGGCAGGGCAGACCCCCAAAACCTGCACCCCCCAGCATCATCCTCCTGCGCCCCAGGACCCTGCGGATG
The DNA here is from genome assembly GCA_013398955.1 of Callaeas wilsoni. Lineage (NCBI taxonomy): Eukaryota > Metazoa > Chordata > Aves > Passeriformes > Callaeidae > Callaeas > Callaeas wilsoni. The sequence goes on along the minus strand of VWPU01015463.1, from coordinate 34,998 downwards.
CACCCAAAGGGTGCATTCGGCCCCCCCAAACTGGGAATCTTGGCCATCCCCCTGATTTTGGAGCTTTGAACCCCATCCACCCCCACACCAGAGCAGGGATGTGGGAGTCCCGGTGGGAACTGGGGACCACCACAGCCTCCCCCAGATGTGCCCAGCCCCTCCAGGCGATCAGCACCAGGGGAAGGAGCCCAGGCTGGGTGTGAGCCCTCCCGGGATGAATCAGAAGCTCCTGCAGCTCCAGCTCTGTGTCAGCACAAAAACCACCCAGGGCCCAGCCCCGAGCCCAGCTCGGGTGCCGCCAGGAGGATTTGGGGTCAGTGGGACCTCAAAGCAGGGCAGGTGCAGCCGAGCCCAGCAGGAGCCCTCAGGAACACGGAGCCCGGAGCTCCTTCCCCAGCCGGCTTCCCTGGGCCCTGAAGATTTGATCCAGGCAGGGAGGTGAATTTAATCCAGACTGAATTTTGGCATCCAGTAAACCCTGTGACCTCACCTGGCCAGGGCAGAGCCCAGGTCAGGGCTGGGACAGCCTGAGGTCCTCCCACCTGTCATCACCTGTCCAGGAATGGGAAGAGCAGTGCTTGAAAACAAATGAATAATTTCTTATTATTACTTCTTTAACATTCCAGCTTCTTCTGACCCATTTTTAATAACAGTGGAAGGCTGGGAGGCAGCAGTGCCCCACTCACTCTCTGAGCAGAAATTGGCTTTTCACAGAAAAATCCACTTTTATTTCAGGAGAAACAGCAAGGCCAGGTACAAACCTGTGTGTTCACACCTGATTCACCTGCAGTGCTGTGCTGGTTTTTCTGCTTCTCCCTCCAAACAGGAGTTTCCATTCCAGCAGTGCCTTCCCTTCCCTTCCCTTCCCTTCCCTTCCCACACCCTTCCACAAGCCACACAGCTCCACCACCGTTTGGGGTACAAAAAGGTGAATTACACTTTATTACCAGCTTTTTTTGTCCTAATTTGAACATTTGTCACCAGGTGAAACCATTCCAAAGGCACATCATTACCGTTCCTGAGTGGTTTTGCTCTAATTAAGGGTTATTCCCTGAATATGCCCACAAGCAGCTGCTCTGCGCTAAGAAGATTTCACAGACAATTCCTCACTCCTGAGTACCTTTTCCATCCTCAGGTAATCACTGCTCAGCTTTAAAAATTGGATTTTTTTTTTCTGGAAGGAGGAAAAACCCAATGATTTTCACAGGTTGCAGCAGTCTGGAAACCTCATGTTTTTTACACATCAAAGAGCTTTCATGTCTATTTAAGTCTAACTAAGGAAAATCTCTGCCAGATAATTTAAATTCCCTGATCCCCAAGTTTTCTGGACAGAGGAAGGAACCAGTGGCATAAGAAGAAGCAAAACTCAGTGGAAATGGAGCAGTTAAGGATTTTCTATGGGATGCAGGAGCTTCTTTGTTTCTGCTCCTTGCAGAGGGTGAGGCCCAGCTCTGTCCAGGAGGGAGCAGGGACAGAGCTCCACATCTGGGGTGCATCCTTCCCACCCTGCTCCCAGCTCCAACTCTTTTGCATCCCTGAATGCTTCCCTTGGAATCCTCGGGTCCTGGAGAGCAGAGCCTAGTTTCACCTGGAAGCTCAGCCCAGCTCGCTGGAAAAACGAGGACAAAACAACCCAGGAAATCCCAGGAAAGGAGAAAAGCGAGCGTCACAAATGGGTTTGAATCCAAGCTGGGAAGTCCCAGCAGCCCAGGAAGCACCTCCCTGCTCCAGGAGGAATGACAAGGCTGTTCTGGAGAGCCCCAAGCAGGCAGAGAGCAGCTCAGGAGCGCCATGAAGGAGCTGACTCAGAGGAGAGAGCAGAGAACACAGAACAGAGAACAGAACCCAGAACTCAGGATAAAGAACACAGAACCCAGAACCCAGAACCGAGCTCGGGCCTCCACACCAGGAAACTTTATTCCTACAAATACTGACATTTCCAGAGCATTTCCAGGGTTGAAATGCCGCCGGAGAGGAGCGAGCTGTGCCCCAGGGGGAGAGCCCAGCCTGGGTGTTGGCATTAGTCACGGCACAGGCTGTGCGAGCACCCACCTCCTCCGGAGCCTTCCTCCTCCTACTCAGCCTCTGCCCAGCCTGTTGTGCCATGAGATCCCTCGTTAGGAGCCAGGAAACAGCTCCCAGGCCACCAAGGGCCAACAGCCACCCTTCCTGTTGTCACCCCAGCCAGGAACGCGGCCTCCGCCTGAGCAGCAGCTCCTGGAATTTGTGTTTGGCTCCCTGGCTCAGCTCGTGGGGATTTGGGGGTCCAAGCGATGCCGGGTCAGGTTGGGCACTTCCTGGTGCTGCCCTGCTCCCAGTGCCACCAGTGCCCTGCCTGGTCCCCACAGTGCATCGAGACCCCAGTGTGTCCATGGGAGGGGCAGTACCTTAACTCATGGAAAGGTGAGAGTTGCCCAAAAAAACCCCAAGATATTGAGGAGGCAAAGGGCCGGAGATGTCCAGAGAGCAGGGAGGGCAAGAGGAGATCCAAAGGTGCTTCTGTTCCCACCTGAACACCTCCTACAGCCCCCAAAATGCCTCTTTGATAACTCTCAACTTTAATAAGTCCCAATTCTTAGAGCCCAAAAAATGCCTCTTTAATAAATCCTAACAACTTTAACGAGTCTCAACTTAGCTTTTAATAAGGCCCAACTCAACGCTGATAAATTCCAACCCCTTCAGCCCCAAAACCACCTCTTTCAAGCTGGAGTTCTTAGCAGATGTCCCAAGGTGGGGACCAGGAGGGGACAGGTGTCCCCCTGCCCTGGCCTAAGCCTCGGGTGCTCTGGAGCAGCACCCCTGGGAGAGCAAAGGGTGCTCAGGGCATCTCCTGCTGCCCTCTGCTGGGATTGTCCATGGGGAAAGGAGAGGAAAACCCTCCCCAAAACAGCTCTACCTGAGGGAAAAGCCCCCTCTTGTTTCCATCCACCCTTCCAGAAGCTCAGCCTCAGCACTCCATGGAAATGGAGGTTCCCTCCCTGCTTCCCTGGCGTGCAGGGACTCCAGCGCCGGCGGGATCCGGGCTCTTCCTGCTGCCAAGTTTCCTCTTGCACAAGGTTTTGCCTCGGCTTTCCAGGATCTGTTTGTTCTTAATCACCTTCCAAACAAAGTCCAACGGCGGCTCCTCTGAGGGCTCCTGGTGGTGGCATCAATAAAAATCCAGAGTAATGAGAAGGGAAGATAAGGGCACCCCGCAGGCCTGAGCCCGGCCTGACAAAGGGGCTTTGTTGGGAAAGGTCGGCTCCGGAGCCGGGAGGGTTTCCCAGGCTGGAGAAAGCAAGAACTCAGCAGGCAAGGAGGAGATTAAACCCAGCTTTGTTAAACCACGGCCCTGGGGTGAGGCCTCTGAGCTGCCCCAGCTCCCCCAGCCAGGCTTCGGGCTGGGTTCTTCCAAAACAAGAGCTCTCCAAGCTCAGTGCCTCCATCCAGCCCCAGGACGTGCAGGAAAAAGGGGACAAGACCTCGAGGGCCCTCTCCATGCACAGAACCACTCAGGAGAACTGGGACCTGATCCACGGCAGAAACAACGCCTGAAAAATCACCATGAACCAGCAAAATAAACCAAATAAATCCCCTGGCATGAGGCCTCCAGGATCCAGGCCCGGCTCTGCTACTTGACATTAATCCTGCTTGGCAAAGGCCACGAGAGCTCCTGTGCCCACAAGCAAGGTGCAGCTGCAGGTTGGGATAAAGGCCTCTTGTGCAGCCAGGATTAAAAATGGGAATGAAAACAAACTCAAATGTTCAGCACAATCAGCCTTTTCTAAAAAGTCAGAAAGAAAAAAAATAAATCAATTCCTCTTCCCCAACAAACCTTTCAGCTTTTACCAGTGGGGATTTTTCCCTCCTTCCCAGGAGCTGGTTTATCTGGAGACAGGGCAGTTGGTTTCCTGCCAAGCAGCCAAAGAAAATGAGCCCTTTCTCCCTTCTTTTTTTAAAAAATCCTAAATTTTTAAGCTACTTATCCCAACAGCCAATTATTTCCTCACTGGGAGCCCCTCACTTGGAGATCAGAGTCCACAGGAATTCTGAAAGCTGTTATCACCCTCACGGGAAGGGATATAAAACTCAGCTTGTTTTCTTATCTCTTGGAACACAAAACCTTGGTGTGTTTCGCAAAGGAGCCCTGTAGGAACAGTTAATCAGTGGATAAAAGCGTGTTGGGTGTGCAAACACAACCTTATCCCACCACTGACATCAGGGCTTGCATCTCCACGGCTTTGTCCTGGATTTTTGCCACACGTTTGGATTTTGAGCTCAAATACAGAGCTGGGCTGGGCAGAGCTCGGCTCTCCCTCTCTGCAGCAGCATCCCCGCAGCAAGCAGAGCTGTGCTGGAGTGTGCTCATCCCTCCCGCACCGTCCAACCCTCAAATTCTCCTTTCTTTCCATGGAAACAGCAGCGTACCTGAGAACTCCCCTCTGTGCCAGCAGCCACCCTAATCCCTCGGTCTTTGCAGCAAAACACCATCTCGGTGTGGTTAACCAGAGCCTTCCCAGGGCAGGGAACATCCGCCCACCCCCGGGCGTGACCCCAGACCATCCATGGATGAGCCATCCCGCAGCACCGGGGTCATCGGGAGCAAGATCCAGCCGCACATCCAGCACTGGGCTTTCCGCTTGGGCCGTTACTATTTAGGACCAGTTCTGGTCTCAAAACCAGCCCAAAGGGGCCAAATCGGGCACTGCCGGGGGTGCCTCCGGGGGAGGCAGCTCCTGGCCCGGCTGGGGGGCCCAAATCCTCCTGCCCGAGGTCTGAGGATGGTCAGGACAAATCCTGCACCCTGTGCTGGGCTGGGGCCACTCACAACGAGAAAGACCCTGAGGGGCTGGAGCGTGTCCTGAGCCGGGAACGGAGCTGGGCAGGGCTGGAGCAGCGGGAAGGGTCTGGAGAGCTCCTGAGGGAGCTGGGGGGGCTCCGCCTGGAGAAGAGGAGGCTCAGGAGGGACCTTCTGGCTCTGCACAGCTCCCTGACAGGAGGGGACAGCCGGGGCGGGCTCAGGCTCTGCTCCCAGGGAACAGGGACAATAAAGTGCCTGGGGAAGTTTAGGTTGGATATTGGGAAAATTCCTTCATGGAAAAAGTTGTCCAGCCCTGGCACCGGGGCAGTGATGGAGTCGCCATCCCTGGAAGTGTCCAAAAACCACAGGAATGTGGCATTTGGGGACCTGGGTTAATGCTGCCCGTGCTGGGGGACCGATGAACTTGGATTTTTTCTACGACCTTGAGAAAAGGAGAGCTCAGACAATTCCAAGGCGGCCAAAAAGCCGAACTTCCCAGGTCCAGGTGAAGCCTGGACCCCAAAGGGTCCTCATTATTCAGCTGCAGCTCCCTGGGTTCATCCTTCCCATCCCCGAAAGAAGAGCAGAAGCGGCGGCCAAGCCTCGGCGGCTGAGCAAACACGGGCGGCTTCTGTCCAAGCAGGCAAGTGAATCTGGAGGCACAATTTGTCATCTAATTGCAGCCACACCCCCAGGATTAATTGCTGCATTTGAATGCAAAGCAGGGCGGATTTACGGCCCCATCAGGTTTCATCAGCCGTTACCGGTGACTGATGCCCAGCTAAAAGCACTGCAAACAGCCAAAAAAGGGCCCTAAAAGGGTTGGTTTTTTTCAGTTAGGAGTATTTGGGTTGTTTAATCATCCCCAAGCCTGCAAGAGGGGGAAATTAAAACCTTGGCCACATTTGCTCCAGACTCCACTGAAGATTTTTGGCTCAAGCATGAGGGGAGAAGTTGCCTCGGGAGGGTCTCTAAGATTTCCACAGAATTATGGGCAGGAAGAAGAGTCAGGGAAACAAAAACCTGCTGGTTTTCCACATTCAAAGCCGGAGGGACATTTAGCAGAAATTAACCTTTAACCAGGATAAACCATCAACCACCATCTGCCTCTGTCTCAGATAAAGAGGGGACATTAACCTCCACCCTGCCCCGAAATCAGCAGTTGTGAGGCTGCAGGTGTGTAACCACCGAGGTGCTGGGCCAAAACCATCCCACAACCTCCCAAAATCATCTCACAGCTTCCCAAACCATTCACAGCCACACAAATTATCCCACAGCCACCCAAAACCGTACCAGAGCATCCCAAACCATCCCACAGCCTCCCAAAACCATCCCACAGCCACGCAAAAACATCTCTCAGCCACCTAAAACCATCCCTCAGCCTCCCAAACCCTCCCATAGCCACCCAAAACCATCCCACAGCCATCCAAAACCATACCAGATCTTCCCAAAACCATCCCACAGCCTCCCAAAACCAGTGCTCGGAGCTAGTGATGTCCAGAGCTGCCCCAGTTCAGCTCCTATAGGGTCCCAATATGAACCAGGAATCACTGGTGCTGGGCCCTGAGGGCCTGAGGCTGCTCAGAGCACCCAAGGGTTCCCCAAAAACACCTGATAGTACCCAAAAAAGTCTTTCCTCCAAAAAGGAAAGGGAAGCACCCACCTTCCAGTGCAGGGAATTGTGCTGGGAGCACATGGGGAGTGAAGGAGCACCAAGGAGGGTCAGGGAGCAGGAGGGACCACCAAGGAGGACCAGGAGGAACAGCCAGGGAGAAACAGGGATGACCGAAGAGGTCCAGAGAGCGGGAGAAACCACCGAGGAGGGCCAGGGATCAGGAGGAACGGCCGAGGAAGGCCAGGGCTGGAGACCATGGAGGGCCTGGACCCCAGGTTTTTAGGCAGTGAGGGCTCAGCCGGGTGTGTCCCATGCCCTGCTCCCCCACCAAGGCCGAGGACCGGGTTCAGGCAGAAGAGGTGAAGCACACCGGTTCAGCCAGGGGAGAGGACTGAGCCTCCAGCCTGACCTCCAGGTGGCCCCAGCAGCAGGGACGCCACCGGAGGTGTCACCGCGGCTGAGGCCCCACGCATGTCCGGATCCCAGGGGTGAGAGCCCCCTGCTCGACCCCAAAGTGTTTCACTGCAAATCCCATTTTCTCACCCATCTCCCTGCCCAGCAGCGAGTTCAAACTGGTTTCTGCTCCAGCCCCCACTGATGAAACCACTGCCACTCTCCAGGCTCACATCCAAGTTTTCCATGGGGAAAGCGTGTCCATGTCCAGTGTCCAGGGATCATGGACATTCAGAGGTCAGGAAAGGTGCTTGGGGACAGAAGAGTGCTGGGAGCTGGGGACAAGAAGGACCTCACCCCATTTGTCACCAGCCACGTGAGAAGAGTCATAAATCCATCAGAAACGGGATCCACCACAGGGATCAGCCTGAGCTGGGTTTTGGGAAGGGCCCAATGTTTGACTTCTCACAGCTCAACCCAGCAGGTCCCACTCTCAGCACCATCTCAGCCTCCCACCCCACTCCTCCTCCCTGGCACCAAGCCTGTGGGACATCAAGATGTTTCCTACCTAAAAACCAGGCACAAATGGGAAAGGAAATAATCCCCAGCCCTTCAGAGCTGCCAAAATACCCAGTGAGAACACAGAGTTTCGCTCTGCAATGGCCCCTCCCTTGGCTCTTCAACACCTGCAAAGCAAAACAGAAAAAGCCAGCCCAAAAAATGCTGAGACTAAACCCAGGCACTCAGCGTCACCAGGGAGGTTCCAGGTGGAACCAGTGACCGAAGGAGGTTTTTCTTCACCCATTTTGCCTTGGCTACTGTGGCACGTCCAGCTGTGGTGGGGAGGCCACAAACCCCTTCAGCCACGAGGAAAACGAGAGAGAAAAGCACTGATTCCCAGGGCCCTGGGCTCGGAACCACGGCTGGGGGACAGACAGGGAGGTTTTCCAGTCCCCGCCCTGGGTTGGACCCTGGGCCGGGCTCTGTGGGCAGCAAAGGTCTCTCAGAGGAGCCAAGGTGAAGCCAAAGCCTTTATTCCTCCCTGTTAGCCATAAATCCCCTCAAAATGAAGCATCCCCTGGTTTGACCCCACCTCAGCAATCTGGGTTAAATTTAGGAGCAGGTTTAAGCATAAACTTCGCTGCCCATGGCAGAGACGTGGAACTGGATTTAAGGTCCCTTCTAACCCAAATCATCTGTGATTCCATGACAAACTCACCATGTTGTCAGCCTGGTTTTAGACAGTCCCAGCAGGACCGTGTCCCACCATCCCCGTGGGAGCAGCCTTGGCTCCTCCTGCCTCTCCCCGCTCCTGGAGATCAGTTCATCCTCATGAGAGCTCCTGGGGAAAAGTAGGAAAAGGGCTGGGTGGGGAATGGATGAGCTTCTCTAGAGCTGATGGACGTGGAGTCTGGACACGCTCCAGGAGTTTTCCCTCATGAGCTTCTTTTGTCCCTGTTCCATCAGCACAGGATGCTCTGGTAGCCTCAAAGCTGCTTCTCCAGGGATGCTCCCAGAGCCAGAGTTTGACCCCAAACCATCCCAATTCAGCTGTGCTGTCACTGTGACATCACCGACGGCACCCCCAGCCTGGGGCCTCCCACCCCGAAAGAGAGGGAATGGCCGCGGTCCTGGAGGGGCAGGACGGGAGTTCTGGGAGCCTCGGAGAACGAGGGGGCGAGGATGCTGAAGGACAGGGGGAGGAAGGCTGGGCAGAGGAAGGATGGGCAGAGGAAGGATGGGCAGAGGAAGGATGGGAAGAGGAAGGATGGGCGGAGGAAGGGTGGGCAGAGGAAGGAGGGGCAGAGGAAGGAGGGGCAGAGGAAGGAGGGGCAGAGGAAGGAGGGGCAGAGGAAGGAGGGGCAGAGGAAGGAGGGGCAGAGGAAGGAGGGGCAGAGGAAGGAGGGGCAGAGGAAGGAGGGGCAGAGGAAGGAGGGGCAGAGGAAGGAGGGGCAGAGGAAGGAGGGGCAGAGGAAGGAGGGGCAGAGGAAGGAGGGGCAGAGGAAGGAGGGGCAGAGGAAGGAGGGGCAGAGGAAGGAGGGGCAGAGGAAGGAGGGGCAGAGGAAGGATGGGCAGAGGAAGCATGGGCAGAGAAGGACAGACAGACAAACGCTGCCACCTGCTGTCCATAAAAACCTCTCAAAGTCCTGAACTGGGCTGAATTCAGCTCTGCAGGATCCCAAAGCTCAGGATCCTGCCCGCTGTGCTCCTCCAGCCTGGGAGAGCCACCGGCAACTTCGTCCAGCTGGAAAAGGGAGCATGACTGGGGTCGCTTGGAACGGGGAGAGCACCACATCCCAAAGGGCTGCGGAAAATCACTCTGGAGCTGTGGAGAAAGTGTCCCGTGGGACATTTCCTGAGCCCACTCCAGCACTGGGAGGCACGATGAGAAAACCGAGGAGCCACATGAGGAGCATCGGCTGAGGTGAATCTCCCCTCACCGCCACCCCCGCAGGCAGCGCCGTGGCCTCCCGGGCCGGGGGGACACTGCAAACAGTGACATCGTGAGCTAATTTGGTGGCGATAATAACAAACATCCCACCCGAGTGATGGGCAGGAGACCTGGCCCTCTCCTCCCCAGATTCAGCTAATTAATGTCCCCCTCCCTCCGCTGATGTCAGGCTTCCGCGAAAGGCCCTTAGCGGCCCTCATTACAGGCTCCTCAGGATGAGCGTCCTCTGAACACCGACCTTATTTTGACAGTGGCAGTAATTACAGAGCTCTCAGCGGTGGAGTGACAATAATTACCCAGCCACGAGCAGAAAGGTCCCGGGGGAGAGCACAGAAAGCCGTGAAGAAATCCGGCCCTGGAGCCCTTACCTGTCCTGGTGGGAGAGACAGGGCCCAGCTCGCCAGGACTGGCTCTGGTCTCCCACCGCCTGCGAGAAAAGGCACATTCAGACCCCCAAACGCCGAATCCTGGGCATTCCTTGGCTGGAAACTCCCCAGAGAGCTCAAAACTGCCCTGGAAACACCTCCTGCCACCCATACTCCGAATGCAGAGCCCTCAGGAGCCCACCTGACCCCCAGGTGGGGAGAAGCTCTTCAGGGAGCTGAGGGCTCTGCCCCGGGCCCACCTGGGAGCCTCCACCCTCCTCCCGGCCCAGATCCGGCTCTTTAGGGCTGCCCTCAGTTTTCCTCTTCTCCTTTTTCCTTTTCCCTTGGCTGGATTCGAGGATTAGAAACAAGCGAGCCCAGTTCCTATGGGACACCCCTGGAAAACCGTGGACTGCTGTTGTGAGTTCTGGGTGTTCCAGGGCTCCTGGGCTGAGCCTGGATGTCCCACGGGGATCCAGCACTGCAGCCCCTCGTGGGGCCTCATTTCACCCCCAAATCCCTTAAATCACAGGGAACATTCCCAGTTTCAGGTCTGGGCCTGGGGAACGACACCAGGCATGGATCACAGGTGGGATCTGCCTGGCTGAGGAGCTGCACCAGGAATTTCACACGGCAGGAAGCAGCAGGAAGTGCTTGGAGACACAAATCCTTGTTTTACGCCTTTGCTCTTTTTTCCTTCATGTTTCTTAGCTCCAGTGAAGGTGCTGGAAAGGGCAGCCCGTGGGCAGAGGAATCCGTGCAGGACACGCTGTGCCAGCAAGAGGCCACCTCACCTGAGAGGAGGAAACCCACAGGTCACTGCCTTGGTCCAAAAAGTGGGGAAAAAAAACAAATATAAGAGAAACAGCAACAACAATTTTTAAAAAACTTCATTGAAGGCGTCAGCTGGAAAATCCACCAGTAACGATATTTTCTGCAGCAGCCCCACTCCAGAAAAGCTGTAATGATTCACAGTGACCCATCCAAGGAAAAGCAGGATACCCGTGACCCACCTGTCAGCTCCGGGCATCCTCTGGATGAGCTTAAAAGCACCAGCAAGGAGAAGAGTTCAGCCAGAACCGGCTTGACGGAGGAAAATCGGATCTGGTGTGGAGGGAGCGGCTCTTTGCCCAAGGTAGGTGCCTCTTCCTCCCTTCCTTCTCCCAACCTCCCAAGGAATCAAACCAGATAAGGAAGGCATTTGGTGATGGGCAACAGAAGTCTGATTTTTGGCAAATAAAGGGTGGGAGGTGGCATTTTAATCCTGCAGAATTTCTGAGGAATCCAGCAAAAATAAGGAATGTAAAATACGAATAAACCTGCTCATCTGGAAGGTGCTTTTCCAAGCAGTGGGAAAGTTCTTCAGCACTGTGGTGATAATTCCAGGATAGAAATGTCACCCCCGGATAGAAAAGGGAGGTTTGAGATAAAGTTCATCGCAATTAATGTTATCCTTGGGTTTCATTCCGAGTGCCCGCTCCAAAGCTCAGGGAATGTGCTGACCGGGAATGGCGAGGATGGGATTTTCACACCCACCCATCCCAGTCCTGTCCACACACCTGGGAAGGGGTCGTCCCGCCCGGATCAGTCCCGGGCCGTTGCTGCCAGGGCTTCCTGCAGGGACTGGGAGTTCAGTGGGAATTGCAGCCAGGAAATCTGCCTGGATTTCTGCCTCCCCAGGAGCACAGATGGTGCGGTGGCTGTACCTGTCCGGGCTGGTGCTTGCCGTGCTCATCCCCGCTGGATGGCAGGTGGCTCCCAAGGACTCGGAGGACCCGTCCAGGTACGGGGCTGGGTGGAGCCGGGGCTGTGGGTGCGGCTCATCCCTCTTCTCTCCTGTTGCTGTCCCAGCTCTCCCTATTCCAGCGTTCCTGTTTATTTTGTATTGATCCAAATGAACTCCCTGCTGGCTCCCCACAGCCCAGGCAGGGACGTTCCCGTGCAGGGAATTCCAGGATTTCCTGACTGGGTCAGAGCAGGGACACCCTGCCTGGGGCCAGCCAGGCCAGGGCTGAGCCCCCTCTGGGCCGGTGTTCCCATGGCACAAATTCCTTTGGGAACCCTGGTGGTGAATCCCAAAATCACCCTGGAGCTGCAGGAGGATGATCCAAACCTCGGAGCAGCCCCACATTCCTGCTCTTATATGGGAAGCAGGGATCAGGGTGGAGGTTGGGACCCACCGAGCAGGACAGAGGGCAATGATTTGGGACAGGACACTGGATGTAGTGGATGCCAGGAAAACCCAGGCCAGGCTTGGCAAATCTCCAGAAACTGAAACAAGAATCGTGTGTCTGATTTGTAGGAATTATATTAAATATTCCAGATTTATTCCTGTGCATTATTCCACCTTTCCTGGGGGTTGGTCCACACAGGGACAGGGTTTGGAGGGCACAGCCCTGCCCTGGGCATCTCCTGTGGGAGGATCCTGCTGGGGTGTCCATTAAACCCCGTTTTCCTCCCTTCTCCTCCCACCCCGAGCAGGTGGAAGTTGTTCGGATCCCAGAACTCCCAGAGCTTCCCACCCCACGCCAAGCGACACTCGGAGGGGACCTTCACGAGCGACTTCACGCGGTACCTGGACAGGATGAAGGCCAAGGACTTCGTGCATTGGCTCATCAACGCCAAGAGGTGCCGGGAGCAGGGAGAGGGGCGGGATTGTCCTGGGAAACAACCACCCACCACCCCAATCCCAATGCACAAGGGAGCCTGCGGGAGAGCTGGACAGGGACCTGGACCGGTGACAGGACAAGGGGGAATAGGTCAGGGGGCAGGGAGAGGTGGGATATTGGCCAGGAATTCATCCCTGTGAGTGTGGGGAAGCCCTGGAATGGATTTCCCAGAGAAGCTGTGGCTGCCCCACCCCTGGAAGTGTCCAAGGCCAGATTGGAGCAGCCTGGGATAGTGGGAGGTGTCCTCCCATGGCAATGGGTGGAACGAGATGAGCTTTGAGGTTCCTCCCAACCCAAACCATTCCGTGATTCCATTAAATCAGTGGATCTGGAGCCAAGGCAGAGTGGGAGTCCCTTTTCCTGACGCCCGATGGCTCCTGGGCATTCTGTGGTCTCTTGCAATAAGGTCAGGAAAATGGAGGCATTTGGGGTGGGATCGGAGCTCTGGGATGGGAAGGGGCTGTCCTCTCCGTGCTGGGATCATTGGCATTTCTGGGATTTTTCCTGTTTCAGACATTCCAGTGGGGCAGCTCCTCTCTGAGCGAGGGAATCCTCACCGCCCTTTCCCAGCTCCTGATTTTAGCAGGAGTTGCCATTCCCTGAAGCTCTTTGGGGTTTGTTTTTAAGGTACAATTAACAGCAAATCCAGGCAGCGGCTCTCCGGCCGCATCCACTCGGGAACGTTGGACCTCTCCCATGCCAGCCAGGACCGGGAGCTCCGCGGGAAGGATTCGTCCATCGCACAGAGCTCCTTGACCCATCCCGCATTCCCCAGGCTGAACTCTGCCCCCATGGATCAGCCTTCCCTCAAACCTGGATTTCTCTGGCTTCCTTTTCCCTGCAGTTTTCCCTAAATGCCAATAAAACCTTTGCTCGATTCCGCAGCTGGTTCCTGACGTCTCCAACCTTCCCAAGCGTCCCATTGGGATCCCGCACAGTCCCGGGGGATTTCGAGCCTCTGACTCCCCGCTCGGTGCCTCATTTTTCCCTCAATTCCTCAAGTTTCGGATAAAAGGGAAACCAGCACGTGTCCACCTGACCCCACAGACCAGGGCCAAAAGAAATTGGAGAGAAATTTAGGAAAAACCCTGCAGTAATTCCCTTTTTGGTGTTAAATTATTCCAATTAAACCTGGATCCAAAGAACCTCTTTGGAGTTAATTTAGTTCTAATTAATTACAGGGCAAATGGGCCCAAAAAAAGCCCAGAAAGGCAGCAGAGGGAACAGCTCTGGATGGAGAATTTCACCTTTCCATGGCGTTTCTGGAGTCCAGAAACAGCCGGGGCTGGCACAGGGGAGATGTGTGACACAACTACTCACACTGAGAAATAAATGAAATGAAATTAAATTAAAAAGATATCATTTTAAAATAAAATAATTTTAAAATAGAATAGATTTAAGATAAAATAATTTTAAAATTCAAAATACATAAATTTAAAAAGAATATAATTCTAAAAATAAAATAAATTCAAAATAAAATAATTTTTTAAAATTAAAAATTCCCCCCCTTGGTTTTATTTCCAGCCCAGAGCATTCCCAAATTCCCTTGGGATAAAATAAATAAAATTATTTCAGCCTCTCAGAAAGAGAAACAACTCCAGAATTTTTACAGAGAGCACAAAAACAATGCAAAGAAAGTGTCAGCACCTTGTTTATTCCCTGTTTGATTTATTCCCTGTTTACAGCCTTTTTTGTCCCCATTCCCAAGGATTTCCTTTTGAGGAATACTCTGGAAGGGACCAGGGAGGAAGTGGGAGGGGATTGATGTCAAATTTCACTTTCTGGGTCATTCCAAAGATATTTTGGGTTTATCCCTAAAGCAGCTCCAGGAACCATTTCTGGAAGGTTTTCCCTCCGTGTTGTTTTCCCCTGCACAAGGAAATATTAAATCCTCCCAAAATAAGGAGCTGTCCATGGCTTCCTTCCTTCCTTCCTTCCTTCCTTCCTTCCTTCCTTTCCTTCCTTCCTTCCTTCCCCTGGAAGTTGACTCCAGCCCTGTCTCTCCAGTTCCAGAGAGGAAAGCAAAACAGGAAAACCAAAATCATCCAAGAGCAGGATCCCACTGATCCAAACTTTCCCTTCCTCCAAAACTTCCTTTTCCAGCCTCCTCTCTCTCCTTCCTGAAGGCCCAAGGCAGCTCGCCCCGCTCTGCCACTCCCCACCGCAGGCTGGCAGGAGTCAAACTCCGCTTCCCAAATCCCCATCCATAAAATCTGCTGGAGTTATGCCCTGCCTGGAGAGATGTCACTGCCCATCCTTACAGAGCAATTCCCTGTCTTCTTTTCCCCAGCCGTTGTCCTTCTGTGGTGGTTCCATGCGGGAAAAGGCTCCCAGACGGGTGGGATGAGCTGAGGCAGGAGTGGCCGTGCCCCTGTCCCAGCTGCAGATTCCAAGAGCCTGGAGCACGTTCCAAGCCTCCTGAGGGCTGTGGGAGCACCTTTTCCTCTGGAATGCCCTCCCTTCCCAGCTCCACAGCCCCCAGACTCAGCCACACATTCCAGGGGGACACCAGAACCCCCCAAGTCCCCAAAACGTGGGGAGAGCTTCAGGACCTTCGCTGCTTCCCAGCCTCTCCCAGGGAAGCAGCAAGGAAAAGGAGAAGGAAAAGGCTCATCCCATCCTGCGGGACGAGGCTTCGCGAGGACGGGGTGAAGGAAAAACCGGAGCCCAGGGATGTGACAGGAAGGGAAGTGGAGGAACAAGGGAGGAGGTGCTGGGGGTGCAGAGCTCCACATCTCACCTGGCTGCTCCCACTACCAAAATCCGGGGAATTTAATTTTAACCTTCCCTCGTGGTCATTTTAGATCTGACTAAAAAGGGACATTTCTGGATTTTACCGCTTTCAGGCTAGTGGCAGAGCCCAAAAAAATCCTCGAAAAATATGGGAAAATGGAGCATAGGGAGCAAATGCTTTTCCTTTGCCTTATCCCGAGTGCTCAGGGATGGCTTATGCCAATTTATGAGATGCTCCTGAAGCTGTCCCACTGTGGAGAGCATCCCTCTTGTACCAGTAAGAGACAGAAGTTATCCAAAGGAGGATCCCAAACCAGACCAAAACCCTGGCTGTGAGGAAGGAGAAGGCGCCAGATCGAGCAGGGAATGGTTTTGTACATTCAGAGTTTATATTTGGAAAAAAAAAAGAAAAAAGAGGAAGGAGAGGAGGAATTTGAGATTAAAAAAATAGCACTGATGGGAAGCGATAGCGGAGCCTCCACCACTGCACAACACACACACGGACACACGAGGCTGGACAACACGGATCCCCCGGGATGCAGCAGCCCGGGGAACGGGAAACTCTGCATGGCTTTATGGGACCCCTTGGATGGGAAACGAGCCGCTCCTCCGTGTCTGCCTTGGCACATCCCTGAGTCACATTCCTGCTCCTCGACGGCAGCATCGAGGCGCCTAAACGTGGGAACGGGGGGAAGAGAGGGAAAGAGGGAGAGTATCATCAGTGGAAGACCCAGAATCAGAGATCCGTGGAATTGTTCAGGTTGGAAAAGGTGTTTAAGATTGTCAAGTCCGACCATCGACCACCATGTTCACCACTGGCCACGTCCCCAGGTGCCACATCCGTGGTTTTGGAACTTTTCCAGGGATGGTGACTCCACCCCTGCCCTGGGCAGCTGTGCCAGGGCTTGGACAACCTTTCCATGAAGGAATTTTCCCCAGTGTCCAACCTGAACCTTCCCTGGTAACCCAATGCTGTTTCCTCTCCTCCTGTCCCTGTTCCCTGGGAGCAGGGCCTGACCCCCTCGGCTGTCCCCTCCTGCCAGGGAGCTGTGCAGAGCCACAAGGTCCCTCCTGAGCCTCCTCTTCTCCAGGCTGAGCTCCCCCAGCTCCCTCAGGAGCTCTCCAGACCCTTCTCCTGCTGCTCCAGCTCTTCCCAGCTCCATTCCCAGCTCTGGAGATGCCCCTAGCCCCTCGATGCCTCTCTGGGTGTAGGGCCCCAGTCTGAGCCCAGGATTCCAGGTGTAGCTCCCACACTTCCCTGCAGAGAGGAGCCGGTGTCCACGGTCCTGCTGCCTCTTCCTAGGAATGTGGCCCTTGCTCGGCAGCGCCGGCCGAAGCGCAGGAAGACCGTGGGGATGTGCTGTCCCCACCAGGCCACGCCACAGCCGAGCCTTTACCTCTTTCCTCCCGGATTCAGAGCGTTTCCGTGTTCATGGTCAGAGCCTTCCACACCGTGGTCTTGGACATCTCATCCGAAATGTTGATCTCAGAAGGATCCGCCCTGCAAGGAAAATTCCACACGATATTCCACGTGGATGGGTCTGATCCCACCAAGAGCACCGGCAGCGGCGAGAGGAACAGGAGTGCCTGGAAAACCGGAGCTCGGCTGGTGAGGATGGTTTGGCTGGATGAGGAATTCTGGGAATCAAGCCCCGGAGCTGCAGACCCACAGCTGGTGTTTCCCCTCTGTGATCTCTCAGGTGGGAGCAGGAGGGTCTCGAGATCCCAGAAAGCCACAGGTGATATTTTGGGATAAAACAGGAATTATGCAGCCACTGTGTGGGGTCAGAGCTCTGCCATCACCTCCTAAACTGCCGGTAAATTGGGATTTTCCCACTAAGATGACTGGGAATAAATCTGCAAGTGGAGAAACCTGAGCCAGACACTGATCCTGTCGGGGGTCCTGGCCTGGGGGGGCTTTACCTGTCACTGCTGGGCTTTGGGGTGTCCACCCTGCTGGTCTTGCCCAGCTTCAGCTGAACGGAATTCGCAGCAGCTGCTTCCATCATTTTCTGGGACTCCTGAAAAGGGACAAGTCAAGCTGTCTCTCCTTGGTCCAAGAGGGGATAAATGAAATTCCAGCAAAAACCTGGCACGCTGCCCTCTCCTCTGACCCCCAGCACCTTCCCCTGCAGGTGTGTTTGGGGTTAGCGACACTGCTGGGAGCAAACCCTCACAGAAAAATAATTACTATTTTTATTATAAGGCTTATTTAAAAATTATAACGATGTCTCTGTTCAAGTGTGAAACTCTGAGAATTTAGGGGGAAAAGTTTAGATTGTGGGATCCAGGCTATTGGATCTGTTTGATTCAGTTCTGATGTTCCCCCAGCAGCTGTTGCCCAGAGAAGCCGTGGACTCCCCATCCCTTCACCCGGCTGCACAGGGCTGGGAGCACCCTGGGACAGTGGGAGGTGTCCCTGCTCATGGCAGGGGTGGCACTGGGTGGGCTTTAATGCCCGTTCCTGCCCAGCCCATTCCATGATCCCATGATTTAAAGATGAGCTGTGACAGGAGTAGGGACTCTCACAGCCCAGAGGTTCCCAGCTCCCGGCATTACCTCCTCTTCTTTGGCTTCATTTTTGGCATCGTCCAACTTCTTCTTCTTGCTTTCTGGCATGAGGTCATCCAGGAAGCTGAGCTCCCGCTTGGAGAAGCAGAAATCCATCACTTTCCGGACAAAAACAAGAGCCAAAACCTTCAGGAAGAAAAAGGAAGATGGGTGAGGCCAGAGGTGGTGCTCAGAGGGCTGGGAGCACCGGGAGCACCGGGAATACGGTCTCTCACCATCATGGGGAAGATGATGGCAGCGCGGGAAGCTTTGATGGCCCAGAGCAGGACGAGGCAGAGCAGCTGGATGAGGGTGAAGAGGTGCACCTTGCGCAGGGGCACGTGGCGCAGGTAGATGAAATCCGGCTGGTGCTTGGCCGGCATCCAGAACAGCTTCAGGCGGTCGAAGAACTGCGGGGGAAAGGGAGACGGCATCACCTGGGCGCTGCCAAAGTTCCTGGAGCTGCTGAGATGTGGAGTTTTTAGAAGCAAGGAGAAATCCAGGATCCCATTCTGTTCCTCCTGGAAGCACCACCTGTTTTCCCCCCGCTCCATCCATAAACCACCTGGTTTTGCCCACCAAATTCCAATTATTCCAGGTTTTTCTCTTGGCAGCATCTCTTGGCTCAGAGAATCCCCCAGCGAGGATTCCCACCAGTGGAATTTCCTTCCCTTCACACTGAATTCCCCCCGTTTCCCATCACCAAACACCAACCTGCCCTAAAGCCTGAACTGGGCTCTCCCAGCCCTACAAACTTCCTGAGCCTCCACCCATCGCTCCCTGACACAAAACATTTGAATTCCTTGCTTTCAGAGACATTTTTCCCATTCCAAGGCTTTCAGGGAGAGAAAATTCCCCAGGGTAGCCGTACCTGGATTCCTCGGAGTGACGAGACCCCCATGTACAGAAAGACCCCATAAAGCACTGGCATCGGGATAAACTGGGAAAAAAATGCAATAATTAATGGCTTTAAATTTCATTTGCAGTATTGCCACTGTCTTTCACCACTCCTCTCTCAGGCACTGCCTGAAGATTCCCAGCTTTCCCATGGTGGATTTTATCCAGCACAGATTTTGTTCTCTGTGTTAGGCTGAGCTTTTGAGTAACATTTCATCAGAATAATCCTCTTTTCCAGAGAGGTTGGAGACAAAGAGGGGATTTCATCCATTAGGACCACATTTCATCCATTTGAGACCTCCTGTGGCGGTAAAAAATCATCTCGACAAACTCTTGTGGCAACGCATGGAAGTGACATCTCCTTTGAACCTGGAGATGGGAATGTGTCTCCTTAGCCTGGAGATGGGAATGTGTCTCCTTTGAACCTGGAGATGGGATTGTTTGCTGGGAAGAACGGGCAGGGAAGCCTGTGGGGGGAACGCTGAGTGTTCAGCTCCTGGGAATGGCTCTTACGAGGCTCTTGGCAGAGTGAATTGCAGCCAATAATGTCCTGCTAGTCTGAAAACACTGAATTCTAACCCAAAATGGGGATGGGTGTGTTGGTTTTGCGTGGCCATGTTTGGGGAGCAGGGGGTCACCTCCATGAGAAGCTGCTGGAAGTTTCTTCCGTGTCTGGCAGGGCCAGCTCCAGCTGGCTCCAGGATGGACCCGCTGCTGGCCAAGGCCGGAGCAGCCCGATCCCGAAGGACTGACCCCTGGAAGGGTGACCCACGCTGGAGCAGTTTATGGAGAGCTGTTTCCCATGGCATGGCTGTTTCTCCATGGCTGGAGAAGTTCCTGCAGAACTGTCTCCCCTGGGCGGGACCGACGGTGCAGCAGGGGAAGAGCTCCGGCTCCTCTCCCCGAGCAGCAGCAGGAACAGTGGGGTGACCTGGCTGTAACCCCCATTCCCATCTCCCGGCACTGGGGGACGGAGGGAGGGTGTGTTTAAGGTCCTGTTTTACTTCTCATTATCCTGCTGTGATTTTGTCAGTAATAAATTCAATTAATATCCCTAATTCCAGTCTGTTTTCCTGTGATGGTGACTGGTGAGGGATCTGTCCCTGTCCTATCTCAAGCCATGAACTTCTGTTCTATTTTCTCTCCAATCCAGCTGGGAAGGGCAGGGATAGACGAGCTTTGGTGGGATCCAGCCAGGATCCGCCCCACTACAGAGGGTCTGGAGGACACCTGGGAGTTAATGGATTTGTCTTGTTTGCTTGGCTTGAGCACCCCAAACTGGGTCTGAAGGGTTTGGAAGTCACCGAGGCCGGTTCCCTTCCTGGCTTTGGGATCACATCCGTGGGGAGAGAGGCCTAATTTTGCATCCCCTCCCAAACTCCCGTGGTCACCAGGTGGTTTCCATCCTGCTCTTACCTTGAGCACGGAGGTGAAGAAGACGGAGCAGCCCATGAGCACGAAGATCATCAGGCCAGTGACTCTCTGCTCCCGGATCCCCAAGAACTTGGGCTGCTCCCCCGGCGCGGAGCAGTCGGACTCCACTTTGAGGCTGTTCACGTGGGTGATGGACAGGACGGTGGCGGCCACGAACCAGGGCAGCCCCATCACCGAGCACACCCCGAGCATCACAGCCACCATGAACAGGTCCAGGTGGTACCCACAGCCTTTCTGGGGAGCAGAAATGGAACAGGAGCATCCCTCAGGGACCAGGACACCGCCACGGGTGGGACTCAAACCCTGCTCAAGCACAAGTCAGCTTCTGGAAAACTTAAATAAGATTTGGAATAAGAACTGGAATCAAACATGGATTTCACGTCTTGCGTGAAAATCTGGCAGGATCAGACAAAGTGGGTCTGGAGGGTTTGTACCATTTCTGCTTCTCAGAAATAATTTTAAAATTGATTATTTTTTGATTCATAAAGAAATTCCCGCCACTTGCAGGTAGGACGTGGCTCTGAGTGATCCCTGGAGCTCATTGAGATCCCTTTCCCACCTGCCACTGACACCTGAAAACAAAAACACCCTTCTACACCACTCCAAGTCTCATCTGCTGCTCCCAAAAGTTGTCATCCCTTCCCTGTGTCCAGGAGAGCTCCTGTCACACAGCCCGGTGTTATCCCAAACCTTCTCCAAGTGTTTGGGACAGGAGGTTGTCCCAGCCCCGCAGCCCGGGGCGGGGTGGGGATGGGGTGATCCCCTGCAGCCCCTCACCTGGAGTGGGGCGGGGATGGGGTGACCCCCTGCAGCCCCTCACCTTGAGCTTGTGCTCCTTCCTGTTGACGATGACGGCAGTGATCTGCTGGTCCATGAAGATGAGGATGGTGCAGAGCAGGGCCGGGATGAGCGCGGCCAACACCGTCCACCACGGGTTGGGCCCGATGGGGTTGATGAGCCACCCACGGTCGTCCCTGGTGGGCTGCAACACAAAGTGGGATCAGCTGCCAGCCCAGACCTTTCCCTGGTCTCCATCAGCTGCCAGCCCAGACCTTTCCCTGGTCTCCATTCCCCTCCATCCCTGTGTCCAAGCATTTCCCAGCCCTGGCTTCGTGTCACCCTCTTCCAGGGGCCTCCACTGTGCCAGTGTCCTCTCTCCCGGTGTCCTCTCTCTCCTGCTTTTGGGGCTGTCTTCCCAAAGACGGGAAGGAATCGATGCACTTGGATGTGGCAGAGGAGACGCTCCCACCACCAGCACCTCCTCCAGCCCAGCCCTGTCCTGCTGGAGATGGTTCTCCTCTTCAGTGTCTGGTTTTGGGGCTATCTCCTGATTTCCAGGGGGATCGATGCTCTTGGATGTTGGGGAGGAGATGGTTCCACCACCAGCACCTCCTCTAGCCCAGCCCTGACCTGCCCTGACATCACCTGGTGGCACCTGAGGTGCCAAAAACCTTCTCTCCATGAACTCCTCCCCCGTTACCTTGAAGACGTGGGGGACATGGAGCTTGGGGGACGGGATCCCAATCCCGAGGTCGATGAGCACCATGATGACAATGGTGAGGAACACAGCGAAGTCACTCACTGTGGCTCGGACCTGGGGCGAGAAACCGGGGCTGAGAGGGGCCAGGGAAACCTGGGGACACCCACAACGTTTGGACTGGTTAAGCCCTAAAATCCCACCACTCCGAGGACACGCAGCCAACTCCCTTGGGTGGATATTGCTGCTGTGTTGGAGACCTGGGGATCTGGCGTGGGACAGTAGAAAGAGTTTAATTAGGGGCAAAATTCAAATTTTTATTCAAACATTAACAAAAATACTAAAAATGAGGAAAGGTGCCACACTTCTGGGTAAAATGGGAATAAGGCACTGAGGCATCATTTGTTCCTGTTTTTCTATGGCAACTCCTCATTTGAATGCCACTCCAGCAAATGATGCTCAGAAGGTAAAAAGAAATAAATAACTTTGGAAGAGCTGATTTCCCACTGCCTGAGCCAAAAAACATCGCTCTGGAACAGGTTGTGAGGCAGATGGGGAACGCTACAACCTCTCTGACTCATGGAAACAGGCAAGGGACATCCGAGGTCAGTGTTTCCCAGCCTCACGGGGTGGTGGTGAATCCTTCAGTGCTCCAGGAATGGCATTTTGGGAAAGGAGCCACCACCTTCTACCTACTCTGGTTGGGAAGTAACGGCTGGTTTTAAACTTCTTCAACAAACTGGACAGGACAAAGGTGGAGAAGAAGAGGATGCAGCACCAGAAGAGGACATTGGGCGCGTAGGGGCCATTGCGTCCACAGGCAGGTCCTTGGAACTCCCCATGCAAAGAGCGACATTCCTGGAGAAACAGAGCATCAGGACACAGAGGAAAACCAGGATAACGGGCGGATTTTGAGGGTCTTGGTGCAAGATCCGTGACCCTGCAGCTGCAGCTGTCACAGAAGTTACAAATATAAATATATCAATATATTATAAATATATCAGTACATTATAAATACGTAAATATATTTAATGGGCTGAACAAGTGACACACGGAGCTGGAATTACACAGCAGGGAGCAGAGGTGGGATGTGGTGGGACACCACGCACCCACGGCACATCCTCTGTGGCTGAGGAAAACACCGGAGGGGAAGGAAAAGCTGGAAATTTGCGGATAAAGGGAAGGAGGGCTGGGACAACCATGGGAGGAAAAAGGAGACAAATCGTCACTTTGCAGTCGAGGCTCTCAGGACAAGGCCAAAAGGGGCTGGAGACGTCCCAGAAAGCTCCCGGCTCTGCTTCCAGGGACAATCCCGTGGGGCTGCTCAGACGTGAAAATTTATGCAGGACCCTACAGACAGCAGGGGGGGGCCTGGAGTCATTAGGAACCAATTAAGGGATGCAATCACTGCCTTCAGGCAGGAACTTCAGTCTCCAAATGCTCCAAGAACCAAAGCACTCCCTTAACCTCGATCGTGGTGCCACAGCCTGGCTGAGGGGGACGGTTCTTATCTCAGAGGCTGGGGACAAATTGAGCTGGACCAGGTGGGCTGGGCAAGGTGGGCTCTCCTTCCCAGGACCAAGTAGGTTAAAAGTACTCATGAGATTTAAGCAGGGGCTTCTCAGAGCACTTTGAAGCCCAAAGTCACCTGAAGATGGTGGCTTTGGCACCTGCAAACGGCCCTGGCCTCCCCCGGCCTCCCCGAGGCCCAGGGCACTTACGGTCACGGTGAGGTTTCCCCAGGTGATTCCCGACACGTTGATCCCGTTGCTCCGCCAGAACCGCAGGGTTTCGTTGCTGGGATGAGCCGGCGGCTCGCACTTACAGCTGGAGGAGGGAAACCGGGACAGGGCTGAGGGAACAGCGCCAGGACGAGCCCTGAGGCACCCGCCGAGGGGTGAGGGGGAGAATACCCACTAATAGATGGTGAGGAGGTCGAGCTTGCTGTGCATGTGCACGGGGAAGGTCTCCCGCAGGTGGCTCAGCTTCTCCAGGGCCTCGTAGATGAAGATGATGCAGATGAGGGAGGCGAAGGCCTCCTCGGTGAAGCGGGTGATGTAGCACACCAGGCAGCTGGCGTCCGTGGCCACCAGCACCACGCAGAAGAACGCGGTCCAGAGCCCGATGCACGTCCGCAGGGACAGATAGGAGAGCGTGTATTCCCTGGAAAACCACAAAAAGCTCCTGGGGCAAAGGCCTGCACACCCCTCAGAGCCAAGCCTTTCTCCAGGGAAAATTAGGAGCAACTCCGGAGTGTGTGGAGAATGCAGGTGGTAACTGAGGTTTCCATGTCCTTGAGGTTGCAGGGTGTGGGTGGACAAGCCAAGTGTTTAATTAGCATTAATTAATGTTGTCTTAATGCCTTGAAGGCTGATTGAGGTTGTGGAAGGTTCTCCCATAGCCCTGACAGCAAAACCAGCCAGGTTTGCCTTGGTCACTCACTATCAATTTGGAGCTTAATGAGAAGTTTAATTGCTGTGAGGGGGGTTCATCTCACACCAAAGTCACCAAAATGAAAGGACTGTCACAGAAAAGAGCTATTTCCCAGGAAAAGCTTCTTCTTGTTCAATAAAATTCCCAAAACTCAAAATATTCCAATTGAAAACTACTTGGATATTTGGGCTAAATCTATTTCCTCTTCCAGCAAAAATCAGGTTTGAAAGTTGTGTACTCAGTGGAAAACAAATCCTCCCTCATTCCCAAACCAGAGTGATTTGTCTCACCTTCCTTGGGCATCCAGAACCTCTGGTTCCTCCTCGTCCTCCTCCCACTGCTTCATTTTAACCCTAAAAACCCGAAATGACCCCAAGACAAAAACCCCAAACGACCCCAAAGCCCAAGGGCTCTCACCCTTCCTGTGCTACAGCAGCAGCATGAGACCTCTGTGACCCAGCAAACAACTTAAATCTGACAATTCCCACCGAGAGAATGAGAACAAAAGCATCTTCTTCCCATCCAAAAAAAGAAAAACATCTTTTCCCAAAAAAAATAGAAGACAAACATCTCACTTGCAGAATTTGTAGAGAATCTTCTCAAAGACCAGGACGGGTCCGGTGCTGCCGAGGATGGTGAGGGGTTGGCCAGCAAAGAGGGAATAAACCACACCCGTCATGGATGCTCCCAGCAGTGACTCCATGGCACTCTGACAGGGAAGAGAGGGAGCAGGAGTAAATAAATCATTGGGGATAAAAACCCTCCAAAAAACCCCAAAGGAAATTCACAGCAGCAAAGAGATTTCGAAGATTTTGGAGTGGGTTGGGTTGGAAGGGACGGACAGGTTGGGTTGGCAGGGAGTGGTTTGGGTTCCAAACACCCCCATGGGCAGGGACACTTCCCACCGGTCCAGGGGGGTCGGTTTGGGGCGTTTCCCCCTCCCCGTGCTCCCGACAGAGAGAGGAGCTCACGATGTGGCCGTGGGTCGCCTCCCCCAGCAGTCCCCCGAAGGTGATGACGGGGGACATGCAGGCACAGTAAAGGAACAGGAAGGACGCCAGGCACTGCAGGCTCAGACCGTCCCGGAAGTCGCTCCAGAACCACGGGGCCTTGCGCTTCACGTCCAGGACCAGCCCTCCAAAGAGCCTGGAGGGACCGAAAACGGGGCTGTTCTCTCCGGAGAGCGCGTTTGGTTCCCTTTGTGCAGAAAATGCCTTCACCTGGAGGCGTTTCCCGACCAGCCCCCGCCCCAAAGCCAGAAAACCTGAGTGTGCTGATGCTGGGGCTTGGCCCACCTGCTCGGGTGTCCCCCCTGCGCTGATCCGCATCTGCCCAAATCTCCCACCTGCCCAGATCTCCCACCTGCCCAGACCTCCTCACTGCTCAGATCTCCCCCCTGCCCAGCCCAGGGGACCAAGGTAGCAACGTGGAGCCCTTTCACTGAACCAGGTGACCCCAAAAGCTGCTGGAAGAGGAGGTGCTTGGTCAGATTTTGGGGGCAGAACAGAAGGCGGCCCCAAACCAGGAGAGCTCCCACCTCCCAGTCCGCTCCAGTTCAGGACCGCTGTGTTTCTCTGGCTTGCTGTGGGAAGAACTCTCATCCAGAGCTCCCGGCATCTTCCTCTTTTCCTGTGAACACGGAATTCAGCTCAAAACAGGTATTTTTCAGGTGTATTATCAACCACCAGCTTGTTTTGCCCCTGGCCTGGGTGTGGCTGTGCCAAACCGGGAATTCCAAGTTTACCAGAATTTGGGTTGTTGTGCTGCCTGTCCCCCTTGCAGCACCCACCTGGGAGGGGACGTTTTTGGGGGGCTCAATTCGGATGGATGGGTCCCACTCTCCCGGCGGCAACACCGTGACCTGATCCAGGAACTCATCGATGCCAGCCACGAGGTCAGCCCGGTCCTTGGCTTTGTAGGCAACGTCGTGGAAAACCTGCCCGGAGGAGACCCCCAGGTGAGAGCACAACCCAGCCCGGGTGTCCTCACCAGGGCAGCTCCCCTTTGGCTATGGCAGGATCATCTTCCCCAAATCTCCTGCTGGAAATGGCAGCTGGAAATATTCCCTCAACAGGAAAAATCTGGGCATTGTGATGCTTGTAATCATCTCCTCCATGAGGCCACCGTCCCCCATGGCCTTGAGGAGGAGAAGTTCTACCGCCCTGGCAATGCCACCACTGGGACGGTGCCACCCCGGATGTGGGAAGGGTGAGGTGCAGGATGAATCCCAGGTGGGATTTCAGCCCAACCCCCCACAGCCACACCGGAGCCTTGGCTTAAAAGGCAGAAGTTCTTCTGGCCCAGGCAGTGCCACCAGGCAGGACAACGTCACCTGGGTACCCCGGAGGGAAGGGTGGGGTGTAGGATGCACCCAGAGGGGATTTCAGCCCCCGGGGTTTGGGATGATGTAAATCTGCCTGGTTTGGGGTGCGAATGAAAGGCTGGGACAGCAAATCCTCTTCCTCACTGCTCCAGGGACAGGGAATGGTGAAGAACCCCAAAACTGACCCCGAGATCCCCCTTATCACACCTCATCTGTCATGGTGGTGGCCATGGACCTGCCGATCTCGTGGTACTGATGGGCTTTTCCTCCTGGCCCCAGCAGGACAAACAGGAACCTGGGCAAGGAAAACCAGACTGAGAGAGGGGAACGTGGCTTCACTCAAGGAAATCCCTGGGAGCTCAAGGGAGGACATGTTGGTTCCCCACCTCCTCCGTGGCCTGAATTGTCCACCAAAACCAATCACAAATCTCATTTTGGGGCCAATTTCATTAAAATTGGTCCATAAATTTCAAATATCCGGCAGGGAAGGGAGGAGGTTGAGGAGCGGCTTGGGAGAAATGTGCAGCTCCCACTTGTTCCCTTGGGCCCCAAATCATGGGGCAATTTGAGGTGAGTTTGGGGTTTTTTTAAATAAAAACTTTGAGCTTCTCCTTCAAACCTTGTTGGGATGGGAACTTCCGTCATTCCTGACAGGAGCACGGCCGGGGTCAGGCGGACAAAGGCCACGAGGGGCTGGTGGAGGAAATCCAGCTCTCCCACCAGCACATTGGATGCCTCTGCTCCACTGGGAATTTTCTTCATGAAGTGCAGCTCCGCCTGGGCAGGACCAGCCATTCTCAGGGAATTCCCAAAAAACAAAGCCCTCAGGGCCCTCCAGGGCCTCTCTCACCCCCCTGGAGGTATGGGAGAGGTACGGGAATCTCACCTTGCTCAGGTCCATGGCACTGGTCTCAGGGGTGACCCCGTTTTTAGCTTCCACAGTGGTGGGAGAAGGGTGAGGGGTGAGGGTTTGGGCTGGGAGGGAAGAGAAGGACACTCAGAAAGGTAGGAAAGGAGGAGCTGGGGTGTTTCTCATTTGCCACAAGTCTAACGGGGCCAAGTCACCCAGAAACCTCCATCTGGTGCCAAAGCCTGAAGAAACCCTCACCCAGTGTCAAATCCCTCGAGAAACCTTCACCTCACGCTAGAGACAGGCAGAAAACCTCACCTGGAGCTAAAGCCCTGGGAGAAAACTTCACCAGATGCAAATTCCTGGAGAAAACTTCACCTGGTGCCAAATCCTAATAGAAACCTTCAGCTGGTGCCAAATCTGACAGAAATCTTCACCTGGTGACAATCCCCTCCAGAAACCCTCACATGGTGCTAAAAACTGGCAGCAACTCTCAGCTGGTGCCAAATCGCTGGAGAAACCTTCACCTTGTGGTAAAGCCTGGCAGAAACCTCCACCTGGTGCTAAAACCTGGCACAAACCTCACCTGGATCCAAGCCCTGCAGGACCTCACCTGGATCCATATCCCGCAGGACCTCACCTGGATCCAAGCCCTGCAGGACCTCACCTGGATCCATACCCCGCAGGACCTCACCTGGATCCAAGCCCTGCAGGACCTCACCTGGATCCATATCCCGCAGGACCTCACCTGGATCCAAGCCCTGCAGGACCTCACCTGGATCCATGCCCTGCAGGACCTCACCTGGCTTCTCGAGCAGGTGCAGGTCCTGTTTCTTGCTGACGTCGGCAAAGGAGCGTACGATGGGCAGGAGGTTGTTCCTTTTCCTCTCGTTCTGGTGGTGGTGCTTCTTCAGCAGCACCTCCCGGACCTTGGCCCGCGTGCGCTCGTCAAACTCCGGGGATGGCTCCTGCTGGGCCAGGATCAGGTCTGGGTGGGACAGGGACACGAGGTCAGAACATGAACCTGCCCTGCCAGAACCACTCTGCCTTTAAAGCCCTGAACCCTGGGGTGTGGAGGGAAAATGAAATCACTGTAACGCAAGGAAATGGCTTGGAATGAATCGTTATTGAACAAGGGTCAAACAAGGAGAGCCAAAGAGCCGGGTCCGGAAATACTCAAAAATGTGCAGCACATTCTCCTTTTTACTGCAGAACATTCCCCTTTTTGCTACAGAACCTTCTCCCTTTTACTGCAGAATATTCTCCTTTAGCTGCAGAATATTCTCTTTTTGCTGCAGAACTCTCTCCAGCCACTCTCTAACCCAAAAATCATTTTCAAATGAACCCCACATTGCCAGCAAGAGTTGCACACCCAAACCCCACTCAAATCCTAGAAACCCCATCGGGACAGCTGGAAACCCCCGTCCCTGGGGCAGGATTTCTGGGAGCGAGGCCCCCGCGGTACCCGCGATGTCCTCGACGCTGGTGGCCCGCACGTCCAGCAGCACCGTCCCGTTGATGATGCAGCTGCGCAGCTCGAAGAGGCTGTGCAGGGACAGCGTGGCCACGTAGGGTTTGCTCCAGCGCTCGCCCCCATCCTCCACGTCCTCCTCGAACTTCAGCCACCTGTGGGTTTGGGGTGGGATCAGCCACACAAAAATAGCTGCGGCCCTGCAAGCCCTCGGATAAAACCATGGGGTGGCAGGAGGAGGTTCCCGCAGCTGGGAAAGTTCCACATCCCAAAGAACGGGGACTCCTCTGCCACCACAGCTGGCAGCAGGGATCATGGAATCATGGAATGTCCTCAGCTGGAAGGGACCCACAAGGATCACAGAGTGCAACCCCTGGCCTGTGCAGAACACCCCAACAACCCCACTGAGAGCGTTGTCCTTGACCTCTGGAATCATGGAATATCCACAGATGAAAGGGACCCATGAGGATCACAGAATTATGGAAACTCTGGAAGTGGAAAGGACCCACAAGGACCATCGAGTGGGTCCCTTCTGGCCCAAGATAACCCCCAAAATCCCACTAATCCCCAAATCCCAATGTCCAAGCATTCCCTGACCTCTAGAACCATAGAGTCTCCTGAGTGGGAAGGGACCCACCAGGATCATTGAGTCCAATCCCTGGCCCTCTCCAGACACCCCAAAATCCCACCCTGTCCCAGAGAGCTTTGTCCAAATGCTCCTGGTGCTCTGGCAGCCTTGGGGTCGTGACCATTCCCTGGGGAGCTGTTCCAGTAGGGGAAGAACCTTTTCCCAGGATACAGCCTAAACCACTCCAGACACAGCTTCCTGCCGTTCCCAGATCCCAGGGATTTACCTGGCTGTCTCCTTCCACTCGGCATCTTCTCCCTCCTTCACACAGATCTCATCCAGCTCCGTGAACAAGTCATGGGGGACGTGCTGCTCATCCTCCTCCGTGCCCAGGATGAACTGGACCCGCTGGGATGGCGTGTCTGGGGACAGGAGGAGATTCCTCATCCCATTACTGAGCCTGGATCTATCCCGCCGCGCTCACATTCCAGTGGCACCACACTGGAACCAGTCCAGCCATAAATGCTGGGCTGGCCCCTCTGCCACGGCTCTGTCCGGGCTCTCGTAGAGCCCCGGGGAAGGTGGAGCCTCCATCCCACCCTTCATAAGGATAGGCTGCTTTCCTTCCCCACACCTCCAGTTTTAAACTGGGATCCCTAAATCCGTTATGGATTTAACTCCAAAACCAGAGAAAAGTTTGGGAAAAGGGGAGTCTTGCTAAAAAAAAAGCCACTTATCCTTGGTAAAAAAGCCACACAACGTATCCACAGGGACCTGAGTGGAAACTCCAGCGGCGGCCACCCCAGGAGGACTTACAGTGGTATCCCTGCTCCGTGGGCACTGCGTCCTTCTCCCGCTCCCGTTTCCGGTGTTTCTGGCTGTGGGCTCGGTGGTGCCGGTGGCTCTGGCGCACCAGCGGCATCCGCACGCCCACGTACAGGGTCCGGTGGCCTGGGAAAACAGGGACGTTGGGAAGGATCGGTGGCTCAGTGAGTGCAGCCGTCCCAGGAGGAAACCACAGAGTCATGGAAGTCCTCAGTGGGAAGGGACCCACACGGACCATCACAGGACACATCATCACTGACCCGCACAGAACACCCCAAAAATCCCACGCCAACTTCCTTTAACGTAAATTTCAGTGGATTCCTGACTTTCTCAGACTTGTCCTTTTTTCCAAGCCTGTTTTACTCAGGCTTCACACCAAGGGATGGTTTGGGGTCATCTAAATGTGCCCTGAAAGCACCAAAACCCTTCTCAAATTCCAGCTTGGGCTGGACAACACCACCACCAACCCTCAGATTTGCTCATTAAGCAGGAAATTATACAATAATTATAGCTTTGAAATCTTTCTGTAGCACAAGGTGACAAGGAAAGATCAAAGGAGTCCCGTGATGATGAACTCCAGGAGGAAAGCAGGGAACCTGCACCACATCGAATGATTCTCCTGCCCTCTCCAAGCCAGGAGCAGCTGCTGTGGGAAAAGCAGATGGGAATTATCCAACCCCATGGACACAATTCACACCGGGGCCTCCATGAGGGCTTTAAAAGCCATCACGTTAAAAAATAAATCAATAATTTGTTGTTTAATCAAGAACCGTGACAGGTTTTGCTGCTCTTGATGTGACACCGGGCAAGGGACGTTGCAGGGACTTTTTCCTAGGGCCTGGTGGCCCGTCCAGCAGGATCCCAGCAGGATCTCACCTTCCAGCTCCTCCTTCTCATAGTGGATGTTGACCACATTGCTCGTCCTGCCCTGGTCAATCACGGCCTCCTCGTCGTGTCTCTAACGAGAAGAAGGGAAAATTTGGGGATAGGTCTGTGGAGCTCCCTCCACCCTTCCTGTCCATCCACCACTCCACGAGGATCACGGCTTCTCCTCCAGGCACAGCTTAAAAAACAAGGACTTGTGGGAGGTTCTTTCCCCATTCCCAAATAAATGTTGTACACTATGGGAGTCTGGAAGGGTTACTATGGAGAGAGAGGGATTTCAGACCCAAATTTGGGCATTTCAGACCTAAAAAAACCCAACTGCCTGCTTTGGTTTTGTGGTTCCTTTCTTAAAAAGAAAAAATACACAGGGATTTCCAAGCTGGAGGAAAAGAGCCGCTTTTGGTTGCAGGGTGGTTCCTGCAGGACTCCCTGGGTGGCTCCTGGCCACAGGACATGGCCACCAATGACCTCCAAAAGCCCTCAAGGTCCTGCAGAGGCTCGGGCTCCCCTCAGTGCAAGTCTTCCGTGGAAAACAGCATTTTCCATCTTTTAATTAAGATTTCTGAGCAGCCTGGGCTCGCGGGAAGTATCCACGGCACAGGGGTGGAACGGGACGGTCCGATGGTTTTCCAAGCCAAACCATTCCATGATTCTTTTATGCCTCAAATACTAAAGGAAGGACGTCACCACTGCTCACCTTCTGCTTCCTTGTGCCCCTGGACAATCCAAGAAAACCAAAATCCCACCATCCATGCAAAGAAAATCCCTGCAATGCCCAACCACCCGTATTTTCTATCAGTTTCCCAATTATTCCTCATTTAAAGGCTCAGAGGGAAGGTTTGGGATGACTGAGTGGATGAGGTTCATCCTCCAATCGATGCCATCGCGGCAACCGAAAATGATTCAAACAACAAAAAACGCACCCAGATTTCGATTCCTGAAACTGAAGGTGGAAAAGGAGCAAAATCCTGAGGGAACTGGGGGAACTGGTGGGGATGCTGGATGAAATTCCAGGAGCAAGAGCTCCCCCGTGCCCTGGGAACCAGCTCAGAGCAATCACAGCTGGAATTTGTAAGGAAAATTTCCAACATCATCGGGCAGACGCTGCCCTTGTACTGATAAAGATGCCCCAACAATGAGGTTATTGGAAAATGGAGAATAAATAATAGATTATGATTTCAGATGTAAAAACTAACAGGGAATCTGCTCTTAATCTCCCAAATTCCGGCTTTAACCAACAGGTGGAAAACCTTTGGGTCGCAGTCATTGGTGAGTTGGACGAGGAAGAGGAACAAACATTCCTGTTGGGAATGAGTTGCTGGTCCCTGAGTACCAATTCCAGAGTTGACTGTTGCTCCCTCCCCGCCCGCTCCTGGACTTGCCCACGTTGCCCAGCAGCCGGATTTTCCTGCGCCAGTGGCTTTTCCGTCCTCGCTCCGGTGACATCCATCACCACGCTCCGGCCCTCCCTAGCAGCCTGCTCCCTCCAGAGCTGCCACAGGGGACTAAACCCAACCGTGGAAAAGGCACGGGGAGAAAGGGCTCAATAAATCGCAATTAAAAATGGGAATTTTAATAAAATGGCAAATCTGAGCATACCCGTGGCAGTGGGAGTAAACGGAGGGATTGGGAATGGCACCTCCTGTGGGTGACACAGGCAGTCCTTCTCTCCAAAAAAACACTTCGTCAAACCTCCCCTCCTGCACTCCGGGGAAACTCCAGCAGGATTTGGGGGAGTTTTCCCTCCATCGGGGGAGATGCGCAGCCCCTGGCAGAGCCCTGGCCACGCTCCCTGGGATTCTCCCCGAAAGGGCCACTTTGTCCCAGCTGTGACCTCGTGGGTCCCTTCCCACTCGGGACATTCCATTCCCGTTCACCCTCATGTCAGTCCCTGGTTTTGGGGGACAATCAAGCCTCCAGATGGATCAGGGGGTCAGATTCCCCCAGGACAAGTGGCACCTTGTGTCCCTCAGCTCCAGAGACAAAAAGGCGTGGAATCAGAATCCGTGGTGCCCACCCAGGGAATATTTACAGCCACACTCCCCAGAACTCTGCCCACTTGGAAAACACAGCGGGTGGGAAGAGCCCAGCTCTGTTTCATGGAAAACTCTGCCCAAAGAGGTGCAAACACCACGTCCTGCCAGGGGAAGGACAATCAGTTTTTGGGTGGATTTTAAACCGAAATTCCCAACGAACAAGTGAGGTACAAATTGTCAGGAAAACGAACATCGTGGGCAGGGCTGATTTCCATCCAAATTTCCTGCAGAAAGTCAGGGAATTCCAGGGGGGTCTCACTTTGGCACAGCCCCCATCCCTTGGGGGATCCTCATCAGCCAGAGCCAGTCCTGCCACAGGATGGAGAATCCGGATAAGCACCATTTTTCCTCTCCAGCTCTGCCTGACTTCCCGAGCTGAGCTAATCCAGCATCTCCATCCTCCAGACTCGTTTGCTTTAATGAGCTCCCTCCCGGCGCCGCCGGACTCAAAGGTCACCTGCCCAGAAAGGTGACCCGGGTGTAAAACGACCCGGCCGGGAAGGTGACACCAAGGGCTGAGCAGGGAAAATCCCGCCGGCATCCAAGCTCGGAGCCCCACTGCTGGGTTATTAATCAGGATTGAAGCTCCAGGAGCTTTGGGAGGGGCAGGTTGGCACCTGTGGGTCCACGGATGCTCCGACATCCCATCGCCCTTCCTGAGACACAGCAGAATCACATGGAGGTGCCACCAAAGGAAACCGTCCCGCTCCAAACTCTCCCAGCCTCAGTCAGGCCACTCGGATGGACTGGGAGGGAGGAAATTCAGGGGGATTTAAGGGCTTTATGGCTGTGGACCCATGGGTTTGGGATGGGATGGAGCAGGAAGGAGGGATGGCTCCAAGCCATGAGTTATCCCAGGACACCTGGATGGGTACCAGCATTCCCTCTGCTTCCTCCTCCACTGCCAACAGCCTGGGAACCATCAAATCATCCAAACTGGGCTGGAAAGGGGATGCCCAGCTTGGCATCGCTTACCCTGGAGTTTCAGAGCAGCCAGAGTTGTTTCAGTTTGCTGTTTTCTAAGGAAAAAACTCAATTTGGCTGCCTGGAAATTGTTTTTTGGGGAGACTGAAAGGAATTGTTGCTACTAGGAATGAAATCAGGGATGGCTGGAGCAAAGCAGGAAAACCCATTTCAGTCCCCCTCCATGTCACGAGCTCAGTGTGTCCTATCCCCCTCTCCAAATACATATTTTGTTGGGATTTTGTGTCCCCCAGTGGGAATTTTGGGGGTTCTGTCTCAGTTTCCCTGACTCCCTGCAACTCCTGAGGTTAGGAAAGAAAAACTCCTGCTCTGGGAATGTTTTGGGGTAATCAAAGATGAGGAAAAGCTCCAAGCAGAGGCTCAGGACCAGCTTTGAGCCCTCTTGGTCCCCAGCCCAGGACACACCAGCAGCGCTGGGAGGATTGATGTCACTCACCTCGTCCGAGATGTAATTAATAATTAATTAATAACTGACTCACTGTTCTTATGGGATGAGGGCAACAGGGGGTACCTGGGGGCTGCTGAGGTGGCAGAGCAGGGAGACCCCCCCTCAGCCCTCTCCATCTCCATCCTGCTGGACAAAGCCACCACCCCTGGGGTCCCCTGTGCCAGGGACCCCTCTGGCTCCTGGGCCAGGATCTGAGCTGGGATCGGGACTGGACCCGGCTGGAAATGGGGGAGGGGACAGGTCTCTGGACCCCCAAAATGGGGCGGGGGAGGGACACGCTGGTCACAGCCGGGCATCACCAGGACACGACGGTCAGCGGTGCTGGGGGGACAGAAACTCCTTTCATGCTGGGATTTCCGGGGAGATTAATTAATTCCCAACCTCTCATTAATTAATTCCCCACCTGTCGTGGTCACCCAGAGCAGCTCCTCCGGCCGGTCCCATGGGTGCGGGGGGGGGCAGGGACAAGGAGACGCTGAAAGGGGGGGACAACCCAGCTGCCTCCTGCCCCCACCCCGCACCGGGCACGGACCGGGGGCACAACACCCGAGCCCCCCGGACCGCGGGGCTGTGAGCGGGTGACGGTGGCCGGGCGGCGGGGACGGGGTGACGCGGGGCTCTGCGGGGACAGTGCCCTTTGTCCCCTCTGCAAAGAGTCCATCGGGGGGGCAGGAGGGAGGAGAGGCACATCCAGACGCACAGGAGGAGACGGGGGGCCCAGCGAGGACCCCCCAGCACGGACCACGCAGGTGCCCTTCCCCCCTCTTCCCCTCCCTCCTGCGCCCACCTTGAGCTCCTCTCGCCCCCCCC
>VWPU01015462.1:0-58795 GCA_013398955.1 Callaeas wilsoni | reverse complement strand
GGGTGCGGTGCGCGGCGCTGGCAGTAGGAGGCGGTGTTGTCACTTGGGCGTTGGGGGTTTTGGGGGCTTATCGCCGGCGTTGGGTGTGGCGGGTGCGAAAAGGGGAGCCCGCGTGTCTCTGTGTTGCCCAGGCTACGCTGCAGTGGCTATTCACAGGCGCGATCCCGCTACTGACCGCCACGGGAGCTTTGACCTGCTCCGTCTCCGACCTGGGCCGGTTCACCCCTCCTTAGTCAACCTGGTGTCCCGCAGCTCCCCGCGGGTCACCATATTGATGGCGGCCTTAGCTTGGACGCCCGCTCGGCACAGCGCACGGCAGCCCAGAACTCCTGGGCTCAAGCGATCCGTCGGGCTCAGCCTCCCCGGCAGCTGGGACTACAGGCGCGCGCCACCGCGCCCGGCGCTGCCTGCCCGCTCCGCCGGCGATACGAGCTTCTACAGCGGTGACGTCACGGGGCGGGCGGAGCGGGACCGCCCCGAGGCGTGACGTCACGTGAGGGAGGGGAGCGGCCCGCCCGCCCACAGCCCTCGCGGCGGTGACGTCACTGGGAGGGCGCGCGCGCGCGCCGCGCGGTGCACGCCGGGAGGCGCGTGACGGGTATAAGGGCGGGCGGCCGCCGCCATCTTTCTCTCGGCAGCGCGCAGCCATGGGGCACCAGCAGCTCTACTGGAGCCACCCCAGGAAGTTCGGGCAGGGCTCCCGCTCCTGGTCAGTGCTGCTCCTTGCGCTCCGCGGGTCGCGGCTGCCGCCTCGCCCTCCTGCCTCGCTGCCCTTCCCCTCACATCCCCGCTCCCCTCCCCGGCGCCATTCCCCGCCCTCACCCGCCTCTCTCTCTCTGTTCCCCTCACAGCCGCGTGTGCTCCAACCGCCACGGCCTCATCCGCAAGTACGGGCTCAACATGTGCCGGCAGTGCTTCCGCCAGTACGCCAAGGACATCGGCTTCATCAAGGTGAGCCCCGCGGCAGCGGGAGGGGCTCGGGGGTGCCGGTTCGTGCTGACTGCTCTCGTCTCTCTCGCTCTCTTACAGCTGGACTGAGCGCCGCGAGGATGAGGCGGCAGCCAGGAGCTCTCGCCGCGTCCCAGGCCCTCCCTGACTCATCTGCAGCGTCTCGCCTCAGCCTTCCTTAATAAATGGTCTCCTAACCCAGCTGGTCCATGCGTGTTTCCCTTCTGTAAAGGTTTCAGCGGCTGTGGGGGGCTGCCCGGCTGTGCCCGGCTTCCCAAGCTCCCGCTGTCCTGGGCTGCTCCAAGCCCTGTCCAGCCTGGCCTGGAACACCTGCAGGGACGGGGCAGCCACAGCTTCTCTGAAGGGAGCGAGTTAAAGACACGCTTAAGTGTGCCAGAGGTCTGGAATTAGTTTTCCCAAGTCCCTTAAAGAGGATTAGAAGTGTCTGGGTGCCCTTCTGCTGTTCAGTGCCGTTGCTCTGAGCGGCCTGACCAGGTGAATGCTCTGCTCACACCTGGGATGCCAAATGCTGATCTCTCCCAGCCGAGTGCAGATCCTTTAGGAATCTCCAAGAGCCTTTATTTTGCCCTCCTGGTTATTAAATTGCTGAGCTGTGGTGGTGAGCGGGGAATGGGAAGGAACCCAGGTGTGCCTGTAGCGAAAGCTTGGGGGGCTGTGGGGGCTGCCATGGAATCATGGAATGGTCGGGGTTGGAAGGGACCTGAAGGCCGTGGGCAGGGACCCCTTGCACTCGATGGTGAGGGGCAGCTCCTGCCCCCCAATCCATCCGTGTGGGGCACGGGGATGAGGGTTTGGCATCACCTGGGAGCTCTGCCTGGGGCAGGCTCGGCTTTGCTGCACCAGGAGGTGCTTGGGGCTCTCTTTTTGAGGGAGAAATGGTTAAATCCTGGTTCTTAGCAGAGAACTCAGTGTGAAGGTTCTGTGCTAAAAATTTAAAATACTCAGTTGCTCTGCTGGTGGTTTTGGGCTTTTCTCCCCAGTTGTGCTCAGGGAGGGGGATCCTGTGGGGTGTGTTTGTTTGGCTTTGATGTGGTTCTGAAAGGAACAGAAAACCCTCGCTGCCTTTTTAACCAAAACTCTGAATTTCTTGTGTT
Organism: Callaeas wilsoni; assembly: GCA_013398955.1. Lineage (NCBI taxonomy): Eukaryota > Metazoa > Chordata > Aves > Passeriformes > Callaeidae > Callaeas > Callaeas wilsoni. The sequence goes on along the minus strand of VWPU01015462.1, from coordinate 56,732 downwards.
TGGCGGGCTCTAACTGAGGTGTAAAACTTCAGGGAAACACAGAATCCATGAGGATGCGAAATGTGGTGGGAGGTTCTCTGCAGCTCCCACTGCTGTGTCCAGCCTCCCTCCTGCTGCCTCCCAGAGGTGCTGGAGGCACTTCCCAGTGGAAAATCCGTGTTTTTCCCGAAGTGCTGGACACAGGGGGATGTTCCCGTGTTGGGTACCCCTGAGAGCCTTGGGAGTGGCAGCAGGATTGGGATTGTTTGGCTTCTCAGAGCTGTTCAAGCCAGGCAGGGAATTGTGGCTCTTTGTCCCTCTTTCCTGAGCAAAGCCCCTTCCTGGTGGCAGGAGGGATTTGGGATCATTTTCCCTGTGCTGCCCTGAGGCCGCTGGGGAGCTGGGCCCCGAATCTGTGCCAGAACATCTTTGTTACCCTCAGAATGGAAAACAAAAACAAACTGCTGAGGGTGGCAATCACAGAGCAAATCCCTGCTGCAACCAAGGCTAAAATACGCTTTTAAATTACCTTGAAAAAGTTCAAAAACCTCCGCTGGCGCCGGATTTTGTAGAAGCTTTAAACCTCGCTGCCTTTTCCCTGTTCAGTCTGGGGAGAGGGTGGTGTAGGACAAGCTGTAATTCCTTTTTGCCTCATCGCTGCCTGAAGCAGGTGTTTGTTGCCCAACGTGGAACGAAGATGAGGTGACAGAACCTTGAATTTCCTGAGCTCGGCGCGGAAATTACATTTTGCTTCTCCCTGAAGCTGCTGGTTCTGGTCTCTGGAGGTTCATGGATGTGAAGCTCGAACTTGTTTGGATGCAAAAGGGTTTGTAAAGAGCTGCTGATTCCCCTAAAGAACAGGTGAAGTCAAAATCCACTTCGAGCAGTTTGCATTAATAATAAACAGCTAATAAATGCTTTCCTTTAGGGAAATAAAATGTCCTGCTCAGAGCCGAGGAAAAGATAGAGATGCCTTGGAGAGATGAGCTGGAGTTGCTGGAATTGAGTTTATGGGGGATTTGCGCTGCTGGAACCCCACTAAATTGCACTGGATTATGCACTGGATAAAATCTACGCCTGTCACAGGCTCCGGGAGGAATTTCAAAGGCTTTGGGTAAAACTTTGGCTTCCCAGCTCATCCTGAGGCTGGAAAAGGAAGCTGAGAGTGCTTTGTAGGAAAGCAGTGCCATTCCTGTTGGGAATACCTGTGCCTCCTATGTTTATGGGACCAGGCTGGGGGTGATCTTTGGGCTCCTCTCCGATTCCCAGCATCTCCAGGTGGATCCCAATCACCGGGATCGGGATCAGGAGTTCCCTTCCCTAGCTGTGAGACTGGGATGAGCTCTCAGGCTGACATTCCCGAATTCCTGCAAGGAGCAAGCTGCACCGGGGGTGGTTTGGAGGCTGCAGGTGGTGCTTGGAGTGACACTGAGTTGGGGCTGTCCGGAATTCCAGAGCCGAGCTGAAGCCAAACATGGAAAGGAAGGAAACCCCCGGAGGGTGGGAGCAGGGACAGGCGGCCTGAGAGGACACAGGGAATTTATCCAAGCACACAGGAACCGGGAAAGATAAAAGCCCTGAGAGAATTAAATCTGGCCAGGGCCACCAAGGGTGACAAAAAGGCTTCTAAAGGACCTTGGTGATAAAAGGAAGAGCAGGGAAAATAGGGATCCTCTCCTGAAGGAAATGAGACCGAGGGCTGGAGCCGGGCTGGGAGAGCTGGGAATGTTCACCTGGAGAAGGGAAGGATCCAGGGACACCTGAGAGCCCCTTGCAGGGCCTGAAGGGGCTCCAGGAGAGCGGGAGAGGGACTGGGGACAAGGGATGGAGGGACAGGACACAGGGAATGGTTTCCCAATGCCGGAGGAGTGCAGCATTCCCGCTCCAGGAGCAGCAGCTAGATGGCACAGTCTGCCTGCAATTCCTTCTCCTTGCCGTGTCCAGGAATCCCAGGTTCCCTCCCTAAGCCGGAGCGTGCAGGAATTTGTCCTGCGGATTCCCTGTCCTTGCTTTCGTTTGAAAAATCCCTGGATTTTGTATCCTTGCTGCTGGACAGCAGGACTGGGGCAGAGCCGAGCTCTCCTTGTTCCCACTTGAATCCCGTGTGATGTTGGAAGCAAAATTCCAGTTGCTGCTTTTCCTTTCCTTCTGGTTTTGGTGCCTCATGCTCTGGTCCTGCAGCTGCTGTCATTTTGGGGAAAAAGTTTAAAATCCCAGGTGCTGTTTATCCCTGCTCAGGTGATCCCTGATTTTCTCCTACTTTTCACCAGCCCGGAGCTCTCCTCATCCTCGCTGGCACCACGGATATTCCTGGCCTGAGGGCTTGTATCCATAAATCCATTTTAGGGGAGTCAAGCTTGGTCAGTGGCATTTGGGTGTTGCTTCATGGGGCTAAAAGCCATGCTGAGCTCCAGGGAAGCATCGCTCCGGAGATTTGGATAAATCCCATGGATTTCTCCCTGCTGCTTCCTGCAGGTGACCAGCACCAGTATCCCAAATTCCTGCTTTATCATTTTATTTATTCCTTTGGCACCGTCCTTTGGTAAACCTTCCCCATCCTGGTGCTGGGATGAGCCCCCAGGCAGAGAGTGCGGAGCCAAGAGAATTTTTCAGGAAAAATTTCTCCACGGAAAGGGTGGTCAGGCCTTGGAATTGCCTGCCCAGGGAGGTTTGGAGTGCCCGTCCCTGGAGGTGTCCAAGGAATTCCTGGTTTGGAGTGCCCATCCCTGGAGGTGTCCAAGGAATTCCTGGATGTGGCACTCAGTGCTGTGAGCTGGGGACAAGGTGGGCATCGGGCACAGCTTGGACTTGATGATCCCAAAGATTTTTTCCAACCTCAGTGACTCCATGATTCCTCATCAGTGATTCCGTGATTCCTCATCAGTGATTCCGTGATTCCTCAGTGATTCCATGATTCCTCATCAGTGACTCCGTGATTCCTCATCAGTGACTCCGTGATTCCTCATCAGTGACTCCGTGATTCCTCATCAGTGACTCCGTGATTCCTCATCAGTGACTCCGTGATTCCTCATCAGTGACTCCGTGATTCCTCATCAGTGACTCCGTGATTCCTCATCAGTGACTCCGTGATTCCTCATCAGTGACTCCGTGATTCCTCATCAGTGACTCCGTGATTCCTCATCAGTGACTCCGTGATTCCTCATCAGTGACTCCGTGATTCCTCATCAGTGACTCCGTGATTCCTCATCAGTGACTCCGTGATTCCTCATCAGTGACTCCATGATTCCTCAGTGTTTCCATGATTCCTCCTCAGTGATTCCATGATTCCTCAATGATTCCATGATTCCTCATCAGTGACTCCATGATTCCTCATCAGTGACTCCATGATTCTGCTCCCAGAGTTTAAGGACACCCAGGAAAGGCCGGGCAGGCGGGATCAGGCTGCGTGGTGAGCAGAAGTGCTTCCAAATAAACCATTCCCAAGGGCTGCCATGAGGCACCAGTGGCTCCAATCCACGCCTCCTGTCGGGAGCGTGCTCCTTGCAGACAACGTTTATTTATGGAAAAATCTATTCCAGCCCGGTCATTTCCATAACTGAATATTTATGGCAACAGCCACTGAATGCTCCTTGACTGAACGGAAAGCTCTTTATTCACTTACAAATGTGCACTTGTTTAGTGGTAAAACTGCTTTAAACAAACTTAAAAATCAAATGGGTGTCTGCCCCGTTCGCAGGATTCCCGTGGTTTTCCAGGCTTGCTGAGCAATGGATAATGTTGGAATTTCCATTCCAGCTTGAAGAGCCTCTGTGTTTTTATACCTTCTGTTGGCTTGAATCTCAGAGAGTCAGTTTACGTGGCATATTGGGAAGGAATTCCTGGCTGTGAGGGTGAGGAGACCCTGGAATAGCATTCCCAGAGAAGCTGTGGCTGCTCCTGGATCCCTGGAAGTGTCCAAGGCCAGGTTGGACAGGATTGGAGCAGCCGGGGACAGTGGGAGGTGTCCCTGCCATGGCAGGGGTGGGATGGGATGGGATTTAAGGACCCTTCCAACCCAAACCAGTCTGGGATTCCACGATTCCATCCTGTCCCAGAACCTGGCCAGGCTCCCTGGAAATTTAACATTTATAGGTTTCGGATTCATCTCTTTGCGACCGAGGGGAAAAACATCTTAAGGGAGCAGGTTTTGTTCGCAGAGGGGTTGTCCCAAAAATACTGGGACAAAAATAGCGGGAAGAGGTGGTGAAGAGGATGGAATGATGCCTCCCTTCCCAAAGGGCCGGCTCAGAGTGTGAAAAGACACAAGAGACGCAAAAAAATTTCCCTTTTCTGGCTGAGAACTGATCCAAGTTTGGCTGAAATCTCCGTTTTTGGGGTAAGGAATGAAGAACTGACAACCAGCCTCTGGATCTTTGACTACAGAGCAGCAGTTTCAGCCCATCCCTGCCGGCGCCAGGTTTCAAAACAGGCGTCAGAGAGATGCTGGGACTCTCCCACCTGGAGTTTTCCTGCCCTAAGAGTGTGTCCCCCCTCCTTTTGGGGGAACTGCAGGTCCCAAAGCCCCACGGAGCACCTGCAGTGGGATTCCCCCTTTCCCCAAGCCCCAGCCTGGGTTGTGCTGAGAGTTCCAAACCTGTTCCCTGAGTGCCAGAAGAGGGAATAAAAGACCAAAATTTAAAAGAACCATAATTTCCTCGGTGTTTTTCTCCCCCAGGGCTGAGGGGATTGGCTGGGATTGGGATATTGGGATGGGAAGGGCTCTGAGCATCGAGAAGGGATAAAAGGGGCTGGTTTGGGGCTCCGAAATGGGATTTTGAGGATCTGAACGGGCTGGTGACTAAAGCTGAGGGAGCTTTTCCCAGATGAACAGATGAGCACATGTCCAGGTGTGTGTTTTTCCTCCCAGGCACATTCCAAGGACAGGCAAAATCTCGGGATATGAGTCCTGGGGCGACCTTCTGTTTGCTCCCAGCCGGGATAGAGCTGTCCAAGGTATCCTGCCCTCACGAGGTAACTTTAATTACTTTAAAATAAATCCACATTCCAGGCTTTTTTTTTCTTTTGGCTTTGATGAGTGGCTTTTCCGCTCTGCAGAGGGCTGAGGCAAACCCAACAAATAAAAAGTCGGTGGCAGCAGGAGCTGGATGGCTGCGAGTGGAAAGGTCTTGGAGCGTCTGGAGGGAAGGGAATGGATTGATTTATGATTTTAACAAGCGTGGCTGGGTAGGGAGTCGTGCCTAGATGGTTTAGAGGCAGGAGGAGATATTAATCACAATTAAGGCTGCTCTAAGCCGCTCTCCGAGCCGCTGGGCCGGCTCCTGCCTAATTGATTCCACGCCTAAAGCAGGAGCAGGGAAAGGCCAGCTCGGGATGAGGGGCTCGGGTTTGGTGTGGGATGGGGAGGCAGAGGGCTGGAACCAGGGGAGCAACGAGGAATAACAGGGATCACCTGGAGGGGCTGAGCTCCCGTCCCCTTGGGTTAGGCCGCGTGGGGATGGTGGATGGGAGCTCGGAATGGGGAGCACGGAATGGGGAGCTCGGAATGGGGAGCAGCGCTGACAATTCCGGAGCCGCAGCCCAAAATTGCAGCCTGCCGAGGGTCGGCTGGGCTTGGGCAGGGAACTCCAGTGCTGGGAAATGATGTTTGGGGCTCAGGTCTGGCTTTGAGCCCCCAGGGCCAGCCTGGACCGAGCTGTGAAAGCCCGCGAGCTGCTGCCTCACCTCATTCCCGCGTGAGCTGCCATTCCGAGGGAAAACTCCTGGAAAAGGCTGTGCAGGGGGGGTTGATGCAGCTTCCCCCCACCTGGGTGAGGTTACAGAACGGTTTTTGTTGGGAAAGAACCTCAAAGACGGTGGAGTCCAAGCTGTGGCCCATCCTCACCTTGGGTTTCCCAACGCAAGGGATCTCTGGATGCTCCCGGAGGCCTGGGAGGGGCACACACCAAGTGGTGATGCCAAACCAACCTCCTTCCATGGCCTGCAACATTCCAGGAGGCTTTTGTGCAAACCTCCACATCCTCTCATGCGGAATCCGTGTTTTAGGTATGGAAAATATGAGGAGAGGCTGAGGGAGCTGGGAAGGGGCTGGAGAACCAGGAGAGGCTGAGGGAGCTGGGAAGGGTCTGGAGCCCCAGGAGGGGCTGAGGGAGCTGGGAAAGGGGCTCAGCCTGGAGCAAAGGAGGCTCAGGGGGGACCTTGTGGCTCTGCACAACTCCCTGACAGGAGGGGGCAGCCGGGGGGGTCGGGCTCTGCTCCCAGGGAACAGGGACAGGAGGAGAGGGAATAGCCTCAGGCTGGGCCAGGGGAGGTTTGGATTAGAAATTACGGAAAATTCCTTCTTGGAAAGGGTGGTCAGGCATTGGAACCAGTGTGACCGGACTGCGGCCTCCCAGCACCTGAAGGATCCAACAAGAAAGGTGGGGAGAGACTTTTGGCAAGGGGGAATGGATTTGAGCTGACAGAAGGCAGGGTGAGATGGGATATTGGGAAGGAATTCCTGGCTGGGAGGGTGAGGAGACCCTGAAAGAGAATTCCCAGAGAAGCTGTGGCTGCCCCTGGATCCCTGGAAGTGTCCAAGGCCAGGTTGGATGAGGTTTGGAGCAGCCTGGGACAGCGGGAGATGTCCCTGCCCATGGAAAAGGGATGGGATGAGCTTTCAGGTCTTTTCCAACTCCAAAGCGTTCCGCGATTCCACAATTTCCCGTTTCCTTGCAGTCAACGCGCATCACCCGACTTCCCAGCCAACGTCAGCCGCTCCTGCCTCGGCGGTTTTGGAGCTGTTGGATAGCCAGGAAGGAGGGAAAAGCAGATTTCTGTGCTGAGAGCGGAAACGTGAAACGCTGAGCCACGGGAGAGCCGAGGCAGTGCTGACAATTCCCTCCCTCCTTTCCTGGGAATGTATTCGACTTAGGAAGGGGATGGAAGGAAGTTTCTGAAATGGAGTTAGAATTGCAGAAGGAACATTTCCCTGCTCGGTGTTCGCTGTGATCCTGGTTTGGCTGCGAGTCCAGCCTGGATGTGGTGTCCTGGCGGTCCTTGGTGGGACATGGATCCACAAATCCCGCTGCTGGGGGTGAAACTGGGAATAGGCTCTGGATGGGAACCCGGACAGCTTGGATACGGCCTCAGATTCCCAATTTAGTGGGATTTTTCGTTGGGGAAAGAGCATCCTGGAAGTGTCCGAGGCCAGGCTGGACAGGTTTGGAGCAGTCTGGGATAGTGGCAAGGGGGCAGTGAGATGGGATTTAAGGTCCCTTCCAACCCAAACCATTCCATGATTCCGTGATTCCTTTGCTTGTCAGCTTTTTAAATCCCACGTAAATCCATGGCCTTCACATCCCGTTTCACTCAAGGAGATGAAAACAGGACAAAATTAGTGTCAATTCATTTGAAATTCCAAGGGAATTCTGATAGAGCTGGGCCAGGAAAAGGCATTTTGGGGATTTTTGTGGACATTTAAAACATTTTATAGGGATGATCCAGGGAGCGAGGGGATGATGTGTGTGTTACATCCAAGGATGGGAATGGTGGTGGGAATAAATCAGGATGTCTTGGATAGGGTGGGACCTGAGCTTGGCATAAACAATGTGGAATAAAGGCTGGAGAAAGTGTGGCTTGGGCTGGGATAAAGTCAATTTTCTTCCCAAAGCTGGTGTGGGGATTCAGATTTGTGGGAAAGGGGGAATGAAATCCTCGTTTGGCTTTTCCTTTCCCTATTAAAGTGTCTTTGCCTCAACCCCCGCATTCTCCCACTTTTCCCCCCTCCCGATTTTCTCCCCCATCCCATGGGATTGGGAGGGGCTGTGCCCGGGATAAAAACCCTGCTGGATTCGGCACCTCTGGATGCTGGATCCCTCTGGATGCCGCGGGTTGGGATTCGGGAGGGCAGGAATCAGTAGATGGAGCTGTTTGTCCACGTTTCCCGGTGATTTACAGCGCAGCGGGCTGGCATTCCCGGCCTTTGGAAAGATCCCGTGCCCTGCGAGTGTTTCACTCCGGGAGACACATGGAATTCAAGAATGGAATGTTGGGAGCGCGGGGTGAAGGTTGCACTTCCCTGCCCGATTTCCCGGGAAAGCAGAATATTCTTGTAAAATGTATTTTAAATATTTACGTAAAACCTCTGCAGTGAAGGGTGGGAGCGGGGCCTAGAGCAGGACCTTGCCTTGGATATTTAGGAATGTTCAGGCTGGATATTCGGAGAAATTCCTTCACGCAGAGAATGGTTCACCTGGAAGAGGCTGCCCAAGGAGGTGTGGAGCCACCATCCCTGGGAATATCCAAAGCCGATGCGGGATTGGGTCAAAGGTTGGGCTTGATGATCTTGGAGGGCTTTTCCAATCCAAATTATCCCAGGATAGGGATGGCCGTGGCGCCAAACCTTGCCCGGCATCCCAGTTCACACAGAACCTCTCCCACGGCGTATCCAGCGCCTCATCCCTGCGGAGGCCGTGGATTCCCGCGTGGCAGGAGCTGGTGGGACACGGTGCCGCGTGGGACGAAGATGGAGCGGATTAAAGCAAAATCCCGGCTTTTCCCTGCCCGTCTCTGGCCACCCCAACGCTCGTCGTTCCCCGGAGATGAGCGGAGGAGGAGGAGGAGGAGGAGGAGGAGGTTGTCTTCTTCCTGCTGCCAGGTGACCTCGCAGGGGCCACCCCAAATCCAGCCAAATCCCAAAGTTTGGCTCCATGCATCCAGGTGCTCCCTTCGGTCCTCCCTGCCGTGGGCGCGCTCCACGCCTGTGGGCCGCTCTCTTTAGGGTTGGACTCAGTGGTCCCTGTGGGTCCCCTCCAAGCTGGAACATCCTGTGATTCCACCACCTTTCCTGCCAGATCCCACTTTTCCAGTGTTCTAGCACAGCTTTGAGGTGAAATCCTTGCCCGGAGCCCAATGGGATGGCGAGGTTTCCGTGGAAAACGGGGAAATCTGCTGGATTTAACGAGTTGAGCCTGAAGATGTGAACCAGCGGTGCCGGTTCCCACCGCGGTCTGGGCCGGCCTCTCCGCTGGCAGCTGGGCACGGACAACCGGGAAAAGCCAACAGGAGCATCCCAAGCTCTGCTCCTCCTGCAGCTGATCCAGGGATCCCAGCCAAGCTCATCCTCCCACCTGGACACATCCAACGGGAGCAGAGCTCCTTCTCATCCTCCAGGTGCTCTCCTCCGGGCATGGAATTATTCCCCACAACACTCATTTGAGTTCCAAGGAAATGAGCCGTGAGCTGCTGGAAATAATAAGAATTTTCACCAGGAACACCTGAGGATCCAATATTTAAATTTTATCTGGAATTCCAACAGGAATCCACTCTTTAGTAGGAGAATTACGTCGGGATATGAGTGAGAAAGTTGGGAAGGAATAGAGGAAAACAGATTTGGGTGGTAGGAAGGATCTCCTGTCCTGCCTCCTTTGGGGTCTTCTGCATGGAACTGATTCCTTTGGAAAAAGCAGGAGTTGGGAAAATGAGAGAGAGAGAGAGAGGAAATTTAGGTGCTGTAAAGAAAAAAATTAAACAAAATCATGGGGAAAAAACTCTGCTTTTCCTTTTTGCACAATCAGATAATATAATCGTAATATTGATAATAATAATATTAATATAACATAATGTTAATCTTTTATTATTATTAATATAATTAATATAATTTTATTACCTGCAGGCCAGCACACCACTTCGCTGCTGCTCACTTTGAAGTGCTCCAGTGTTTTGCTTGGAATGTAAATGAATTTTGGCCCCGGATAAGGAATTCTTAAGAGTGTCTTGACTTTAAATATACCAAAAATGCCATTTTTTTCCCTATATTTAAACTGCAAACCCCAAGGACGACCCCGAGAGTAGAGGCAGCACTGCCACAGAGAGTTCTGCTTGATGCTCTCAAGTTGCCCTTAACGTCGGAAGAAGTTGACTCGGTTTCAATAATTTTAAAATAATTTTAAATTTTTTTAAAATTAAAAATTGTAATTTAAAAAAAATTAGTTCGTGATCGAATTTATTAGTTTTATATTAAGTGATTACTTCGCGCTCCGTTCTGTGGATCTGGGGTGGGTCCGGCAGAGGGTTCGGTGTGCTGCTGCCGGTGGGATTCTCTCTGCCGTCGGGAAAGGGAAAGGAAAGGAGTTAGGAAAAGGAATTTCCTTAAGGAAAAGAAATTTTCCCAGTCTAGGCATTTATTTGTGGGATTTTGGGATTGTCTTTTCCAGCCAAAGCATTGGAGGATCCTTTGGAGCCGCAGGCTGGGAAGCGTCACGGTCATGGAGCAGTGGAAAGATTTTGAGTGCTGCAAAATACACGTGGAATGACGAAATAATTTCCTTGGAAAAGGCCATTTTTGCTCTTTTCCCTGTGCCATTCCGGCTGCGTCATTCCAATGGCTCTGTGGATGGATTGATCCCGAAGGAATTGCTCTAAATACAGGGAAAGGTTTCCCGGAAAAGCTGTGGCTGCCCCTGGATCCCTGGAAGTGTCCAAGGCCAGGTTGGACACTGGGGCTTGGAGCAGCCTGGGACAGTGGGAGGTGTCCCTGCCCATGGAATGGGATGGAATTAGATGGGATTTAAGCTCCCTTCAACCCAAACCATCCCTAATTTCCATGAAATATGTGGCAGATGTGCAGGAATTCTGAGGATGAAATGTCGGGAAATGTCAGAAGATCTAGGCCTGTCATAAACCAGTTGGAAATGTCCTGCTGCCTCCAGCAGGTCCTGGATCAAGCACCAGGATTTCAGGAAAGCAGGGAATTATTTCTAATGGGATCCTTCCCAAAAAAATTCCCAAAGTGCTGGGGAAGTTTTTGGGAGGGAAGAGTTGTCTGGGAATCCAGGCTGGCTTGGGGGGTTCAGCACGGGGGTGGCCGGGAATGGGAGTGGTGTGGGACAGGGTTTGGAAAAACTCTGCCTGAGCTCCCTGATCCCATCCTGCATCCAAGAAAATGACTTTTCCAGCCGTTTCTGGAGAGCTGGGAAGCAGAAGCAGGGATTTGAGCTGAGTGCTGCTGATTCATGGCAAAGCTGGACGGGAATTCCCTCCCCGCCTCAGCACCTGGGGCTGATTTAGGGAACTGAGCAGCCCCAGGGAGAAATCCCGGGAAAGGAAGAGCTTGGAGATGCTCAGGATCCTCCTGGAATGCCAGGATTCATCCCTGAGGTTGGAAAAGCCCTCTCAGAGCATCCTAACCCAGCCTGCCAGGGCCACCCCTGCTCCGTGTCCCCAGGTGCCTCATCCACACAGCAGCAGTGGCTCTTCCATCGGTTTTTCCCCACACCCACCGAATCTCCCAGGAAATCCCTTTCTCTGGAGCTGGGAATCGCTGTCATTTGGAGCCCGAGAGGCGGCTTTTCTCAGGAATGCTGCAGGGGGATCTTTCCTTTCCAATCCCAGGAGGAGCCCAGGCCTAAATTCCCTGCTCATTTATCTGCCCTTCTCCCCTAATTCCTGCTGAACGCTTCCCTCTCGGAGCAGGGAATGGCATTTAAGGAATAATGCAGACTGGAGGGGTTTTGTCCCGGCTGGATAACATTCCACAACGGATGTGATCCCATGCACGGCTGCAGAGGATTTTTCTGAGCTGCATGAACTTTTTAGGGAGGTGCCGAGCCCTCCTCTTGCTGGATCCGCGTGGTTTGGAGCTGCAGCCGGATTTTCCAGGGATGGATGAGGGATGCTGGGGTTCGGTGTCGACAGGAGAGGGGCTGGAGCTTCCCATGGAAAGGTTCCCTGTGGAGATTGAAGGTTCTTCCTGGGCTTTTCCTGCCTCCAGCTCAGGGATCCCAGCACGGGGAGGACGTGGAGCTGTTGGAGCCAGTCTAGAGGAAACATCGGGATCTGAGGGATGGAGGGAATCCATCCCTCCTCTCATCCAATCCTTCTCCACTGGAAGGAAAGGCTGGGAAAGTTGGGAATGTTCACCTGGAGAAGAGAAGCTTTGGGGTGGCCTGAAGGAGCTGCAGGAAAGATGGAGAGAGGATTTACAGGGACGGAGGGACAGGATGAGAAGGAATGGGTTCACACTGACAGAGAACAGGTCTAGATGGGATACTGGGAAGGAATTCCTGGCTGGGATGATGGGGAGACCCTGGAACAGAATTCCCAGAGAAGCTGTGGCTGCCCCTGGATCCCTGGAAGTGTCCAAGGCCGGGCTGGCCGGGGCTTGGAGCAGCCTGGGACAGTGGAGGCGGAACTGGCTGATCTTTAAGGTCCCTTCCAAGCCAACCCAGTCTGGAATTCCGTGATTTTCCAAGCTGATTTTTCACTCCTCCTAGTGCAGCACTGAGGATTCCGAAAAAAAAACCCCAAAATCCATTTCCCACCTCTGTTCAACCAACATTTTTCCTCTCTCTGGGATCGCTGCCAAACCCCCTTTGGCCTCTGTGGTTTTTCCTTGGGGCACAGCCACACATCTTGGCCTGGTCTGTATTTTTAACAGCTCTTGGGAAAACAGCAGGATGCCGCTGATTCCGTATTACGGGATTATGACGGGCTCCCGTGAATTAGCGGTGCTTGGGAATCTGGTCCCGTTGAAATCCTTGACACCGAGCGCTGACCCGGGAGCTGAGCCAGGAAACGCAATCCACATGGAAAATCAGTGGCCTGTGCTCCCGGGGCTTCCCAAGAGCTGCTTTAAGTGTGACAAACAGGGGGAAAAAGGCTCCCAAAAATCCTGCGGGAGCACTCCCAGGGTGTGGGAAATGCTTTTGTAGGACAGGGCTTCAGGGTTGGGTGGATTTTAAAAGGTGCTGCTCTTCGGTTCCAGGCTTTGGATGTGCTTAAGAGAGACTGGAATATTTTGGTTGATTACCAAAGTGGTTCCCCAGGTTTGGCACACTCTGCGCCTGTTTGTTTATTTTAGTCTTGGAATTTTCTCTCCAGCACGGGATCCGGGGGCGGTCATCGATCCTCGGGATCAACCTCCAGCCTGGTTTTCTGCGATCCCGATTCAAAGTCATGAAGATTTAATTAAGGTTTTTACAGTTTAAGTTTGTCCCCACATTAGTGATGAGCAGAAGAGATGGGAAGAAAACCCCTCATCCCAGTGGGAATTGTCCCTATCTCTGACAGTAGGGTTGGAATAAACTCCTCTGAAGTCCCTTCCAACCCAAATTTTTTTCCCACTCCTACATCCTGAAAAACTCGGGAGCCCTTTTTACCAGAATTTAACTCCATGTTCTGCTCAGCCAAGAATTTGCCCACTGGGAAGATCCCGGTGAGTCTGGGGATGCTGGTGGGGTTTGGGGGTGTGTGGGATTTCTGGCTGTCTGTGGGAATCCCCGTGGATATCCCTGTGGATATTCCCATGGATATATCTACGGATACACTGCGCCTATCCCTGCTTTGCACTGCACAAAACACCTTCCCAAGAGATCATTTCCTCCTGCTTTCCCTCTTCCCCTCTGTTATAAGATCCCATAAACCCCAGCCCATTCCCTGGTTTTACAATGTCCTGAACCTCCTTGAATTTTAGGATTTTTTTTTTCTCTCTTGTTTAAAAAGCTCTGTCGACTCTGTTCATTCCCTGCCTTTTTCCTCCTGTAATCCCTTTTCTGGGGTTGTTTTCCTTGAGCCAGGGATCTGATGGTGCTTTGCCCACTCCTGCTTAAATTACCGAGTGACATCTACTGCATTTGCATCCTTAATTATTACCCTTTATGCTAATTACGCTGCTTCTTGCTGTCACTCTTCAGAGCTCCAGCCTTGCTGTGCTGGAGAGAAATGTCTGTTACAAAGATAGATGGGATGCAACCGAAATATTCCAATGAATATTCATCCTTTCCCATTTTGGAGCCCTTCCATTTGCACTTTTGGGTTTGGACAGCTCGATTTGTGGGCAGGGCTGTCAGGCAAAACAGAACCTTTGGCAGAAGGGGATTTTTTTTTTGGCGGGGGGGAGAGAGGGGTTTGTTCTCACAGCCAGGATAGAAATTTCCATGGAATTTGCTCTGAGAGCCGCCACTGGAAATGGGGATGGGGTGGCTGAGTGGGTATGGACACGCTCCTGGAAATGTCCTTGGAGGAATAAGGGGGTTTTTGCTGCGGCTCCGGGCTGAGCCTTTGGCTCTCCTAATCCAGATGCTGCCTGAAGGTTGCTCCCATATCCCAGATGTGCTTTTGGGATAACTGCCTCGTGCCTGGGCACCTGGGATAGTGGGACGAGATGGGATTTCAGGTCCCTTCCAACCCAAAGCTTTGGTGTGGGGCTTATTTCGCTTCATTGCCTGGACTCAGCGATCCCTTCAGGGCCTGAGGTCAATTCCAGCTGGCTGCAAATTCTGCAGGGAGTGGCTCCCAAACCCGCCCCTGATTTTTCTGGGAGGAAACAGCCTTAGGAATACACTCTGGAATGAACTGATGGGTGTGTTTATGCAGGTATTTCAAGCCTGGCTCCGTTCTGGGTCTGGGATGTGCTGCAGGGTCTCCTCCTGAACAGTTACTAAAACCAGAATTGGGCATTTTATAAAAAGCAGTTTTATTATTAAATATTTTTTTTTTTTTAGTGAGAATTAAAGCTGTTATTAAATCCTGATGCCTTTATTCCCTCACTTCTGAATCCTGGGGAACCCCTAATCCAGGGCTGCAGGGCCGTCAAGAGCCTTTCACCCTCTCAAAATTCCCAGTTCCTCCTCCTGTTTCCCACCCGGGCTTCCCATCTTTTCCACGGCACCACAGGGCAGGAGAATCACCCGAACCGGGACAAATCCTGACACGTGCAGGGCATCCCACCACGGATCCGGCAGAGAGGGAAGGGCTCCTCTTTTGGGATGCAGATGGAGCTGGGATGCGGTGAAGGGATTTGGGAGGCAGGTGGGACCTGACGCTGGTTCCGGACCAGGCTGATCCCGGCTGGAAGTGTGGGATGGGTGGATGCAGTTGCAGGATTTTCGGTCACTCCAGGTCTTCCATTTCTCATTTCCCTTCTTTTTTTCCCACTTCCCATCTTGCCTTCAAAGCCAGTATTTATTTTACCCGAAGCGAGCTCCTCATCAAACAAATCCAAGCCACGGATGCTATAATTAACATTAGGATATACTAATTTTTTCTTCGAGCATAATTGGAAGGTTTCTCCCATTTCGGGATAATCCAAAAACTATCCTATTTTACGGCTCATTTGCCAGAAAATGCCTGGGAAGCTCTCGCAGCTTTATCACCCCTTATCAACGGGTAGAGAGCGTCAGAGCCAGGGGTTTCTGCTCTCTGCCGCCGCTGGGAATTTTCCCAATTTTCCCGACTTCTGCTGATTGAGCCGCCTTCCCTGAGCGCGTGGCGATAACGAGCTGCTAAAAGGACTTCCAGCCCCTCCTGCGGGGGGGCTGATTTTGGGCTCTTTGGGGGAGTTTCGGGTGGATGCCGTGGACCGTCGGCTGCTTCCAGAGCAATTCCCAGCTCCAGGAGGGGGTTTAGCCCTTCCCGCAGCTGCACTAATCCCATTAAATGCCCGCGGTGTCTTATCCTGAGGAGCTGCTAAATGGCCGGGCTTGTTTTCCCTTCCTAAGGAGCCCAAATTAATCACACCCGGTGGGTTTTCCTGTTGAAGGGCATCTCCATTGCTCTTCTTCCTCGCTGACCTCCAAGGCAGGACGGGAGGGGTGGTTGGTAGCCAAAATCCAGAAATGGTGGCCCAGTAAGCTTTGGGAAGGGGCTGGAGCCCCAGGAGAGGCTGAGGGAGCTGGGAAAGGGCTGGAGGGCCAGGAGCGGCTGAGGGAGCTGGGAAAGGGCTGGAGGGCCAGGAGCGGCTGAGGGAGCTGGGAAAGGGCTGGAGGGCCAGGAGCGGCTGAGGGAGCTGGGAAAGGGCTGGAGGGCCAGGAGCGGCTGAGGGAGCTGGGAAGGGGCTGGGGCCGCAGGAGAGGCTGAGGGCGCTGGGGAAGGGGCTCAGCCTGGAGAAAAGGCGGCTCAGGGGGGACCTTGTGGCTCTGCACACCTCCCTGACAGGAGGGGGCAGCCGGGGGGGTCGGGCTCTGCTCCCAGGGACCAGGGACAGGAGGAGAGGGAACTCAAGTTGTGCCAGGGGAAACTCAGGGTGGATATTGGGAACATCTCTGCATGGAAAAGTTGCCCAAGGCAGCAGTGGAGTCCCCGTCCCTGGAGGGATTTGAAGTTGCGTGCATGTGGCACTTGGGGACACGGGGCAGTGGTGGCCTTGGGGAATGCTTGGGCTCCATCCTGGAGGGTTTTTCCAACTTCAGTGACTCTGATTCCATGTGCTGGGATGAAAGCAGCTGCCTGGGGCACGCCGTGGATCCCAGTC
This sequence comes from Callaeas wilsoni, assembly GCA_013398955.1. NCBI lineage: Eukaryota > Metazoa > Chordata > Aves > Passeriformes > Callaeidae > Callaeas > Callaeas wilsoni. The sequence goes on along the minus strand of VWPU01015462.1, from coordinate 40,564 downwards.
CCCTGGGATCGGGTCTGCTCCCCATGGAGCAGAAGCAGCTCCTGGGGCTCTGTTTGCTTGTAGAGCTCTTTTGTGGGTTTTTTTTGGCTTTGGTCTAAAAGGTTTTGCAGCCCTAAAGTGCCACGGGCGAGTCCTGGTGCTGCATCCTGGCAATCCATCCCTGGATTTACAGACCAAGGAATTTGCTCCTGGACCGTCTGGAGATCCCCGGTGGCTCTGCCGTGCCCCAGGAGGGCCTCGAAGCTTCTGCAGGGGCTCTCTGCTGAAAACGCTTCTGCCCTTGGAAATTTTTCCAGGAAAGAGACGTGAGCTGTATAAACTCTTAATCCTTTTTATTTCCCCTCTTGATGCTTTTCTGACTTCAGCAGAGATTTAGGAAGTGCTGTGGCCTTGGTGGAGATCAATAGATACCCTGTTAAAGAAAGACTCTAAATTTAGAGTTTGGATGATTTCAGGGGGAAAAAAAGAGTTTGAAATATTTAATTTAGTAGTGAGCTAAGCTTTATCATAAGGGGGGAGAAACCTGCTTCTCAAATGAGAGAGGAACCTTTTGGTTTTTTTTTCCTGAAGCCTTTAATTAAAACCCTGAATAATTATATTTGTCCTGCATAGTGGAACATTGGAGCAGAGGGTGGGAAGCTCCGGTTCCAGTTCTCTGCTATTCCAAAAAACCAGGCAGACACCTCTGTCTCTCCTGTTTTTCCATACAAAGCTCCTCTAGACTTTTTCCTCGTTTTCCAGTGTTTGAGACCAGCTTATCCTGGTATTTTTCCCTTGCTAACATTGTTTTTGCGCGTGAAGAGTTGTTTTTCATCCCCCTCTTGGCCGCCTTTCGCCAAGCACACGGAGAGGAGCTGCCGGAGCGATCCCGTTTTACCTCTCTGGAAATAACGAAGCCAGAAACATTTTCTCCTTCTCGCTGGTTTAAATTTACAGAAGTGAACAATCATTTTGCAGCCTCTGAGAGTGAAATGTGGGGGAAACAAACTGATCTTATCGACTTTTCCAGCTGGAGCAGCACAGGGAACATTACTTAGAGCTCCACCACACTCAGCTCTAATCCCATGAGATGTCTTTGTTGATGCATAAGCTGGGACCTGAAATATTGACTTTATAAAGTAATTGAATCCCCGAATCATGTTTCAGATGAAAAGCACTTGACAAATGGCTCCGGGAAGGAGCTGAGCCCAAAGGCCTGAGTGTGGCTGGAATGGGATTTACTCCGCTTGACTCCTGTCGGCCTCTCCGGAGCAGAGGCCGGAGCAGGCAGCCCTGCTCCAGGTTTGGGGGGAATTGCAGGGCAGGAAGGGCTTCTTTCATTTTTTTTTCCGTCTTTTAACTCACAGTGATGCCTTGTAGAGGCTGACCTGGAACAGAGGCTGGACAGAGTGAAAAGATAAAGGGCAGGGATTTATTGAAAGGCCTTTACAAGGTACCCCTTGGGCAGTGCAGGAGTCTCGCAGAGACTGCACCCAGGATGGACACAGCCACACGTTTTTGGGACAGATAGAAGTTCTGTCCATTTGCACATCAGAGGTTAAATGTGCAATTCCAGCTTCAGGCAGTGCAGTCCCATTCTCTCAGTTTGCTCCCCCCCAACTCACTTTTGTTTCCATTGCTCGGGGCCTGCCACAGTGAGGTGTCCTTGATTCCCAGGCCTGGAGAGGAATTGTTGTGTCTGACCAAAATGGGAAAAGCAGCTGCTCACACTCTGTGTGGAGCTCAGAGTCACACACTAAAGAATTGCAGGATTACAAGTATATGAAAATATAAAAGCTAAAATCCTAAGGCATCAACAGGAAGAAGGATAATAAATCCTTCAGGCCCTACAGAAGAGGTGGGAACAGAGCGCTTGTTGTGGGGGAACATTTTGGCACAGGGTGACGTCGTGGGGCTTTGTGGGTGCTGAACTTGCTCTCCTCATTTGCTTTTTGCCCAAGGGGAGATAATATCCAGTTCCTGCACCAAATCCGAGTTTCAGAGGCTCCAGATCCCTGCCTGGCCTTTCTGTATGGCCCTGTTCATCCCAAGTGATCCCACTGCTCCGAGCAGAGCTGCTGCTGGCAGGAAAAGGGGAGATGGAAGTGGGGAAATGATGCAAAGCCGAAGGACTGTGGTGAGACTCTGGTAGGGACCAGACCTCATCCCTGAGCCGTTTCCCTGGATCCTGGGGATAGCTGGGGCTGAGGGGATGAAGATGAGGGGCTGGAGGAGGACTCTTGGTGAGAAACGATTTCGCACCCATCCCGCGGCCCAGCGACTGTTCCCTCCTTCCTCTGCTCCTCACAACAAGTGTCCCCGTTAATTTACGAGGGCGTAATTATATCATTATTCCAAACGGCTTCATTTAACCAAACCTTATTTCTGACTTACAAATTGTTACCTTGCTCATCCCACAACGACTGTTTTCCTTCCGAGCACGTTAACCCCGCTGCTTTCTTTCCTCCGCTCTTTTGCATAATGTTACAGCGAGCATTTAAATAAATGTAAAGGTTCCATCGGCTCTTGCTTTCCTAGCTTGCTGTATCCATGGAAACCGGCTACACTTCCCTGTCTACTTTCCCTCTTTTTTTTTTTCGGGTTTGAGTTCCTCAGTCCAGTGGCTGGAAGATGGAGTTGGATTGTCCCCTCCATTTGGATTCTTTCCTTGCTTGCCCTCGACGTTGAAGTGCTGCCCAAATGTTGGTTTTGCTGCCGTGATCGTTATTTTCCCTCTTGTCCCTCCAAGGACACTTGGAGCTGGGAGATGGAAATTTATCTTTCCATTTGTACGGTGTGCTGCAGGATGGGGAAATACGCAGTGGTAATTACCGGGATTTGGAATTCCGGGCTGAAATTGGGGTGGGTTAAGTTGAGTTCAACTAAACTTTTCTTTGCAGAGCGTTCTCATCCCATGCCTCTCATTTGGGGCGTGAAATCTCATGCAGAAAATGTGCTGATATTTTTGTCAAGGCACTTGTTTAAATTGAATCTCAATATCCCACATCCCCGTTAAAAACATAAATAATAATCCAGCATCCTACTGCAGGCTGGTTTATAGGAATCCGACAGACCCAAACAAACTGCGCATCTTCCTGCAAATTGCTGGAATGAATCCGGGAAGGACTAATCCAATGGGACTGTCTGCCACTGGCATGAATTCCAGCACGTCTGGGGACGGAATCCGTCCTGGCAAAGCGGGAGGGAGCAGAAGGTAGCGGTGGCAGCTCGCGGTTCCTGCCAGTCTGCATTGCCATCTGCAAGGAGGTGCTCTTGATGAGACGAAAACGGCAAAGGAAAGAATTCCGGACAGGCTGCTCATTTCCCTTCCCCCCCCCACAGCGTGCTGACCCCGTTCGGGAGCGGCGCAGTCGGTCGGTGACGCAGATGGAGCCCAAGCCCCTGAGCAAACGGGACAGCGAAAGCTGCTGGCATTTTATTGCTGTTTGTTGCTGGGAAATGTGTCATTGGAGGCTTCTGGTCACCGACAGGACTGGGAATCACAGAGTGGTTTGGGTTGGAAGGAACCTTGAGGACCTCCCACTATCCCAGGCAGCTCCAAGCCCCATCCAGCCTGGCCTTGGACACTTCCAGGCTGCACTCTGAGTATCCCATACTGTAGGAAGAGGCAAACTCTGGGATTTCCTTATTTATTAGACCTCGATCTCAGAAATATCGACATTATTGGATCAGGGAAGAGAAACAATCCCACTGCAGGAAGAAATCACCAGTAGGAGAAAAGGAGGAGGAAGTCATTAAAGCAGCTAAAGCTGAGCGAGCCCATCCAGGCTTGTGACCCTTTTCCAGTGACTCCAGGAAACTCCTGCCTGGTGTTTTCCTTCTCTGATTGCAGCCCCCGATTGATGCCCTTGGGGCAGCTCTCACTTTCTCCTCGCTCACGGTGTCCGGGGCCATTTCGGACACAGTTGTTCTGTTTGTAAATTTATCTTTATGTTGAAGGGAGATTTTGGGGAACCCTCATGGCCCCAAGCCCTGGGTCACCCCTGGGCCACCTCGCGGAGAAAGAAGCTGAAGCAAACAAAACTGTGAAGAAAAATCCTTCTGCTCAGGGAACACCAAGGAGGAAAATGTCTGGATCAGCCAGCCTTCATCACTCTGTTTCTCTGCTGAAATCTGATTCATCGATTTGGCTGAATGTGGAACCTGACAAACACTTTTCAAAGCAAATTTAGGAGGATCTTTGCAGCTCCTTTGCTCCTGAGGAGGAATGGGAATGCTCTGAGTGCGGCTCCTGGCTGATCCTGGAGCACTTCCCTGCAGAGTGTGGGGCAGCTCTGTCAGGGGACGGACTCATCTGGGGCTGAGAGCAGCATCCCAAAAATTTGTCAGAGGTTTAACCCATTTTGACTGCTGGGACAACAGAGGAGCTGGAGAGGGACTTCAGACAAGGCCTGGAGTGACAGGACACAGGGAATGGCTTCCCACTGCTGCAGGGCAGGGATAGGTGGGATATTGGGAAGGAATTCCTGGCTGGGAAAGTGGTGAGGGGCTGGAATGGAATTCCCAGAGCAGCTGTGGCTGCCCCGGGATCCCTGGAAGTGTCCAAGGCCAGGTTGGACATTGGGGCTTGGAGCAGCCTGGGACAGTGGGAGGTGTCCCTGCCATGGCAGGGGTGGCGCTGGATGAGCTTTAAGGTCCCTTCCACCCAGAATGTTCTGGGGTTCCCTCAGCAGCAGCACAAACACAACAAAGGAACAATATAAAGGTGCGGCACAAAGCTTTTTCCCGTCTCTCCTCGTTCTGCAGGACGTTGGTGCATAAATTCACGGCGCTTCCTGCTCTGTGTCCATTTAACGCCTCCCTGCAAAGCTGAAGACGCTGGAGAACCTGCTCCTGCTCTTACCCAAGCTGACACTCGGGGCAAAGGAGAACGAGCGTGTCTGCAGTTGCTCTGCCTTTCATTTCTCCCTGCCCAAGTGCCACCTCCGGCACGTCAGAGCCTCCAAAGCAGCGAGCGAAGCGCTGGCGGAGCGGTGCCAGGAGCCTTTCCGTGCCCGTCATTAGCGCCGTGCCCCGCGCGAGGCTCGTGCCTGCCCGTCTGCTCCGTGCCTCCTCTCGCGGGGCTCCCGTTTCCTGGCAGGAAGGTGGGAATCGAAGCTCAGGCTGAATTAATAGAGATGGACACTCCAGAGCTCTCCATCTGCGATTCCCCGTAGGAATGCTGGCAGTGCCTGGCTCGTTCAGCCAGCCGGGCGTGAGCCGACAGAGCAGCTTCCCCAGAACACGCCGGTGGTGCTGCTCTCTGCGCAGGGCCGTCATGTTTAATGTGGATAATTGGAATTGCATCATTTATTAAATCAAATGCCTTCCTGCCTTTCCCCAGCGGCAGTGGTGCTGAGCTTGGCTTAAAGCTGGAGTAAAGGATGTGCTGGTGGTTTGGGCCGGGCCTAAAGCCCGGTGGTGCTCTGCACATGGTGACACTTTTCCCTGGGGAACCTGTTCCTAAATCCAGCCTAAACCTTCCCAGCCGTTCCCTGGGTCCTGTCCCCGGTCACAGATCGGAGCTGCAGATCCCAATGAGTGTCCCCTCAGTCCCCTCTTCTCCAGGCTGGACAAACCAAGTGGCTCCTGGCTGTAGTGTCCATGATGGCACAGGCAATGCTGGCTGCTCTGTCACCTTCTGGTGAGTATTTTCCTTTTCTTCTTTTTTTTTCCTTTTACATTTCTACAAAGTACCTGCTCCCTTTTTTAGGGAGGGCACAGGGAGCTGTGCAGTGATTCTCGGAGCCGTGCCCCTGCCGCCGTCCCTGCTGATGCATCGCGCCCTGTCCTGATGGATCCCTCAGCAGTTATCAGAACACTCGGAGTGTTTTTAGTGCCTGGATGTTCTCCCTGATCTGCCTGAGGATGTGGAAAATTTCCTTTTCTTCTTCCCCCCAAGTGTGGTGAGGTACTGCCCAGGCTCCCTGGGGAATGGGCACATTCCCAAGGCTGCCAGAGCTCCAGGAGCATTTGGATACCGCTCCCAGGGACAGGGTGGGATTCTTGGGGTGTCTGTGCAGGGCCGGGGTCAATGATCCTGGTGGATCCCTTCCAGCTCAGGATATTCCATGCTTCCATGATTCTGTACCTTCTCGGGAGCTGCAAAATTGTTTCCCGTTTGGGTGAGGTTTGCAGGGAAGGTGTCTGTGAGGAGAACGGACGCCATCCGACAAATTAAATTGGTCACTAAATTAAATTCCAGGGAAGGAAGACGCTCTGCAGCCCTACCTTTGCACGCAAGAGGGGCCAAGCTGGGCATGGATGGGAATTTGGCCCACCCGATGCAAAAATGGCCAAAAATCTTGTTGGGGTGTGTTTGTGGCAATGTGACGTGAATCTGGTGCTCAGGTGGAGCTCCCGGGCTGGGCCGGGTGGATCCCCAGGTGCTGCCTGCTCAGGGAGGACCGGCTTCCCTTGGGGCTTTCCCACCTGCCAGTAAACGTCACTGCATGCGAAGACCGGTTCAAGCGCGTTGTACTGGCATTTGTCCCTCTGGTTTGTCTGGATTTCTGCCAAATGGAGGGATTGGGAATCAAACCTTGGCCCTGCGTTGCCTTCTCCTGCTGCAATGTCTTCCATGAGGCCGCTTCTGGTGGATCCTCAGCGCTGGGCAGGCACATCCCTGCCCTTCCTCCTTCCCTGGTGATCGCGGGTCAGGGCTGGTATTTCTGGGAATGCCCAAAATGCGACGTTTTCGTGGTGTGTGAATGTAACCTTGGCTCTCTTGCAGCAGCGGGTGAAGCTTCTTCTGGAATGATTATGGAAAAAACATTTGGGATAAAGAAACTGCTCCTGGAATTCAGAGTGAGGCTGAAGGCAGGAGGTGGCTGAGGAAGAAGGGACAGGGGTTCCTAGGTGGGACCTGTCTGTGAGTGATGGTTTGAAGGTGACAGCTGCACCCCTGGGGGGTGCAGGCCAGGCACTGCAATTCCCACCCGGATTGAGGCAGGGGATGTGTCCTTCCCTGTGGAGATCATCTGCCAGCGGGAGATGTGAGGAGGAGGAGGAGGAAGAGGAGGATGACAGAGAGGGAAATGGTGGCATTCAGCAGGAGGGAGAAGCGTTGGGGTGGAGGTGGAGGCTGAGCTGGGCTGGGGGTGACGGTGGCTGCTGGAAGATGCTGGATCCTGCGGGATCTCCAGTGGCCTGGGGAGATCCTGGTGGGATCGTGTTTTGGGAATGGGTGGAGCAGCCTCTGTTTGACCTGGAACACCAAATTTTCCAGGGAGAGCTCTGGTGGGGGAACTTTTGGAGCTTCGTGCTGAGCACATGAAGTTGTTTCAGGGATTGAGCTGCCTTGGCTATTTTTAGTTCACATTGGCTGAAAAGCAGTTTTCCAAGGAAAGCTTTGGATGTGAGGAACGTCTTTTCCTTGATAAAAACTTCTGACCTTTTTTTGGGCGGGAGGGAATAAATCTGGAGGAAGGAGTGACACAAATCACAGCGCAAAAAAATATAATAATCACAGCTTGAAGAAAACTTCTTCCCATTTGTTCCCATTCTCTTCAGTGCCTGCATTTTAATTTAAATTTTTTTTTTTTAGGACAAAAAAGCCCCTTTTTGACAGCTGCTGCAAGTGGTACCACTTTTTTCCTCACAGAATCTGCCTGTTTGGGAAGTTGGAGCTTTCCCTTGTGGAGCTTTTTATTCTTTTTATCTTATTTTTCCTTTTCCTCTGATTCTGTCAGAGCTCTGCAGGGCTCTGGGTCTCTTCCCATCCCTCACACGACGGAAATGATAAAAAGTTGAGATTTCCACCTGAAGTTGTGTATTTGGAGGAGCCGCCCACCCCAAACATCCAAATTTAGAGGTTTGACAGAGGAGAATAAGCTTGGGAAGAGGTTTGAGCACGGAATTGGGAATATAAAGCCGTGGAGGAGCTGGGAGAGGCATCTTTTGAAGGAGGAGCTGGATTCTCCTTGGCAGATGGTGGAGCTGAGCTGGGTCTGTGTTTTCCACCTTCTGCCTGGGTGCTGGTGCTTCAGGGATTAATTCTTCCCTAAAATTTGAAATCTTCACCCCACAGCTCTCCGCTGGCAGCGTTTTTCTGCTCCTGAATTCCCTCTCCCGTTGTTTCTGCAGGGGAGTGAGGGGCCGGCTAAAAAACGCTGATGGCAAAATCATTAATTTTTTTGGTTTTTTTTGTTTTTTTTCCCCCCTAAACAAATTAGAGCTGTGGAGTAATTTAAATAACTCCCAAATCTGCTGATCAGCAAATCAAGCTCGTTAGTGCTCCTGCCTGTACGTACAAGCTGCACGCACACACACGAACAAGGCTCGTTTGCTGCTCCGCAGATCCGCGGCGCACCGTCGAAATTAAGGGGATGGGATCATTAAAATAAACTTGTTATTCTTCTGCTGGTGCTTTCATTAATAAAATAAACCCTGGGATGGAGAAGTGGCGAGCTGGCTTCTCCCTGTGGGTTTGCAAAGCGGGGAAGATGCAGGTAATTAGTCCGAGCAGAGCCTGCGAGCCCAGCTCCGAGCGAGCCTTTGCTGTGCAGAATTCCACATCGTGGATCCTTGAAGGGGAAAGAAACCCGCTTTTTCCTGGGATTCTGGGAGGTTTCATCTGTGACCTCTGCCTTGTGGTCACGGACCTTTGGAGAGGAGGCTGAGTTGGTTCATTAATCACCGCCAGCGCAATTGGGGTGAGGAAAGCTCAGTGCTCCGGCTGGAGCTGTCCCAGCCTCTCCCAACACCCTTTGATATTCAAGGCGCTTCCCGCTGTCCTTGGAGCTCCGGGGACGGTGGAAAATCCCGGTGCAGGATCCACTCCCCATGCCCAGCGATGTGGGAAGGTGTTTTGGGTGGAAATTCTGGTATAAATTGCAAATTCGGGTCTGCAGCTCCCGCAGAGGAGCCTGGCGAGGAGCCCTGGCTCTTCCTGGGGTTTCAGAACTCCCCATCCAAAGTCCTGGCATGTTCAGCTCCTTGGCTTCACCTTCCCAGCAGGGCAGGATGGAGACCCCATGTGCCTAGGACTGAATTGTTTGGGAGAAAAGTGGTTTTTAATGAGCAGCCCTCAGGGAATTTCCTTCCAGACCACTTTGGCTCAAATCTTGGGCTCAGGTAGAGGAAGGATTTTCCCTCTGGTTTTCCCGAGTCCAGTGAAAATGCCCCTTTGGCAGTGGAAGCAATCCTCTCTTATTAATATCTTAATTTCTTCTGGCATTAGTTTAAATCTCCATGAAATTCAGTCTAGAAGCGAACTTTGGAAGGGAAGTCCAGGACAAGGATTCTCCGGGAGAAGTTTTTTAGTTACTGCAGTTCTTAAAAACTGCTTGACTTTTGCATGCAGGGATGAGTTGCTCTCCAGGGCACCAGGATGTGCCTCGGGAAGGGCTGGGAAGCCTCTCCTGGAAACTTGTGCTGAATTCAGCAATTTGATTAACTTGTCCATTCCTTAAATTAAATATATTTGGTCTATTCCTAAACCTTTTGTTTTGCACAAGGAAGAAACCTCCCAGTTTTGGATTAAGTCGAATGTGATTTTCTGTGCTTTGGAGTCAGAAAGTTTCTGGGGAGATTTAACTTTGTATTTTTTAAAAGATGCTTAAGCAATTTGCTGGATTTGGCCTCAGGAAATGGTTAATTCAGGATCTTCAGGCAATGCCCCATCCAGCTCCTGGGCTGTTTTTTCCTGGAGAGTGGCGCTAAGTTAAGGGATAATTGTCTTTTTTGTGTAGCAAATGATATCAAGGCTTTGCAGTGATGTTGAACTTGAATTCCAGCAGGGAATTTTGGGGTCGTGCATCTGGGATTGAAATGGCTGATTAGAAGGATGCTCCTGTCCCTCACTTCTGCTCAATGATTTTTTTCTTTTAAGCTGCCCATCTTGCAGGCATCACCCCGAGGCTCCATGAGGTCCCTCTAACATTTTCCCCAGGATGAAATGACTCCTCCACGTTATCCCTTGGACCCGCAGTGATTCCTGGGAGTTCAGCCCTTCTTGGGGTGTAGGCTGGAGCTGTGAAGCCACAGGGTTTTTGTGGGATCTCTGTCAGTGCCACTCCAGCCTCATTTCCCCGTGGCGGGAGATTCCTGCAGATTCCCGTGTTCCAGGTGGGACCTCGTGGGAAATGAGAGGAGAGGCCCTTTGGGAGTGAGGTTTTTTTTGGGAAGGCTGTCCCCATCCCCACCTTGCTGTATTCCCACAAGTTGCCACTTTTCAAGGTCTGGCCTCCGATCCCGCTGGCACCAAAAGGAGCATTTAATTGTCCGCGGGCGCATCCCTCTCTTTGCTTCCATTCCTGCGGCCGCATTTACCCTCAGACCTTCAGGGATTTAATTGCATCCATCTCTGGTTTTTCTGCTGAGTAGAACATGGCATTTCTTCAGCGCCTCCCTCTGCTAAAAAGATCTCCTAAAAAGGAGCAATTTGTCACTCTTTGGCCCAGGTAAGTTTTTTTTTTTTTTGCCCATCTGAGCATATTTTCCCTCAGCGTTTGCTTTTCCTCCTAATTTCCAACGGAACATTGCTCGGCTTTTCTCATGCCTTGCCACTATAAATTCTCCTGAACACAGGGAGACGAGTGCTGAGGATTATTAAGCACATCGGAAGGAGCACCGGAGCGGGGCCTGACTTGCATTTTCAGCCGCGCTCCGAACGGGGAATGTCTTCTGGGATAAAAGTTATGTTTACAGTCAGCTGCTAATTAGCGCTAGCAGTGTAATTATGTAACCGATGAAACAGGACTGCAATTTTTGATTTGAAGGCTTTTTGCATCGTAAGCAGGGAGCTCATAAAAAAAAAAAAAAAAAAGCCCTAGTGGGGAGTATTGTTTAATTCTACTTAAGTCCATGGAATCCCAAAATCCCAGACTGGTTTGGGCTGGAAGGGACCTTAAATCCCATTCCACCCCCTTCCATGGGCAGGTACACCTTCCATCATCCCCGGTTGCTCCAAACCCCATCCAAGCTGGCCCTGGTTGTTTTGATGGGGTGTTTTACGTGTCCAGGGGGGCGCAGGAAGGTTTGGGGTGCTGGTGGGGTCAGGAGTCGTTGGTGTGGGTCTGAGCAGTTGTGGGGAGAGTGGGAAGGACTGGGAGCCATGGAGCAGCTCCGCCTGCCTCTGCAGCAGCCTGGCTCTCCTCCCTTCTCCAGAACATGGGTGTCCCCATGGAATTATCTCTGTTCCAAGCCTCCAGCTCCCTCCTGAGCCATCCCTTCCTGCAGCCGCTGTCGGAGCTCTCCTGCTGAATCCCAATGAGCTCCACTGGGTCTGGGGACATTGCTGTGCTCAGAGGGTTTGTTCATGGATATCCTTCAGCCAGGATCCTGCACCTGGGTCTGAGGAAATCAGGATGGAGAAGAAGGTGCTGGGATGGCTTTTCTGCGTCTGTGTGAGGGAAAAGTTCAGCCTCCTCCTTTAAATTCTGCGTCCAGCACATCCTCCTCCAGCAGCTCCTTTCTCCTGGTGCCGGCAGGGAGCTGGGAAGCCACATCAGCTCCCAGCCCTCTTGACTTTGTGTTTTATTCCATTTTGTGTTTATCCCAGGTCTTTTGGAGCTCAAGGTGTCACCGAGATGTGGCGCAGCTCGGGTAAGTGGGAGCACGGGATGAGCGTGCCCTGTGTGTCTGTGGAATTCCCAACGAGTGGAAATCCAGTCTGGCACATCTGCTGCTGTTCCTGGAGTGGTTTGTGCTCCACGAATCTGGTGTCCATGAGGTGTCCCCTGGTGCCAAGAGTCCTCCAGCTGGGACAACTTTTCTCCTTTAGCAACTTACTGGCTTTTCCTGTTGGAATGGGCACCATCAAATCATTTTCCAGGCAGCTCCAGACATTGGTACGTGAGAAACCAGGGTTATTCCCTATCCGAAACACTGGGAATATCTCTGGGTACATCTGCTGGGTTCTGTTGGTAAATATTTACCAATTTTTACCTCATAAACTTTTTAATGGGGAGGTTAAGACACGTCAGAGCACGGTGTCCTGAATGCTTGAGTTGTGGAATGGCTGCCGTGGCCTCTGGAGCGATGCAGGGAGCAGCTGGCTGAGACAACGGCTCAGGCTGTGCACACCTGAGGAAAAAATATGTAAATACTCAAATAATCGGAAAAATTGGTAATGAGAACTGAGGGTTTTTCCTTTGCAGGAGGTCTCGCAAGCCTGACTCTCTCGGGGTGAAAATCAGAAGACAGGGTGATGCTCCAGAGCTCCACTGCTTGGGACAGGGTCTGGGATTTCCTCCAGCCTTGGGAATCTGTAAACGTTGGATTTAGGGGTGAAGCTGGTGGATCCTGGTGCAGAAACTGTGGGATGGGTTCCAGAAACAAGCAACTTTTGACAGGCTGGTAGTGCCAAAGGTGCCCAGAAGAGCTGTGGCTGCCCTTGGATCCCTGGAAATGTCCAAGGCCGGGTGGGATGGGGCTTGGAGCAACCAGGGATAGTGGAAAGTTATCCTTGTGCATGGCAGGGTTGGAATGGGATGAGTTTTAAGGTGTTTCCCAACCCAAACCATTGTGGTATTCTGTGACGGTGGAGGTAGGAAGGCTGAATGAAATTCTTGTGTAGAAACCTGAGGAGAGCACAAACTCTGCTTCTTGAGGGCATTTTGGGCTCATCTCCCTGAATTTTGAGTGCTGGGCCCTGAGGGCTTTTGGAATGAATTCAGGGGTGGAGGTTAGATTGTTCTGTTTGCTCCGAATGTCATTGGCAGTGGAAAGGTGAAAATTCCCCCAAATCTCTGCAGCCTTGTGTCCAGGAGAAGTTTGTGGGCAAGGCCTCTCTGTCTCTTGTGAAGAAACCTGAGGAGAGCACAAACTCTGCTTCTTGAGGGCATTTTGGGCTCATCTCCCTGAATTTTGAGTGCTGGGCCCTGAGGGCTTTTGGAATGAATTCAGGGGTGGTGTCTGGACTGTTCTGTTTGCTCTGAATGTGTTCTGTGGTGGAAACACAAAAATCCCCCCAAATCTCTGCAGCCTCGTGTCCAGGAGAAGTTTGTGGGCAAGGCCTCTCTGTCTCTTGTGAAGAAACCTGAGGAGAGCACAAACTCTGCTTCTTGAGGGCATTTTGGGCTCATCTCCCTGAATTTTGAGTGCTGGGCCCTGAGGGCTTTTGGAATGAATTCAGGGGTGGTGTCTGGACTGTTCTGTTTGCTCTGAATGTGTTCTGTGGTGGAAACACAAAAATCCCCCCAAATCTCTGCAGCCTCATGTCCAGGAGAAGTTTGTAGGCAAGGCCTCTCTATCTCTTGTGTAGAAACATGAGGAGAGCACAAACTCTGCTTCTTGAGGGCATTTTGGGCTCATCTCCCTGACTTTTGAGTGCTGGGCCCTGAGGTAGGAATTCAGAGGTGGTGTCTGGACGGTTTTGTTTGCTCTGAATGTCCTTTGTGGTGGAAACACGAAAATCTTCCCAAATCTCTGCAGCCTCATGTCCAGGGGAAGTTCGTGGGCCAGTGATGTAACAGCTGCAGTCTGCTCCCAACATTAAATGTTATAAATGGGGCTGATGTAATTCCATTTCCCAAAGCCTGGGAGGCTGGCAATAACAAACAGAGCCTTTTAGGACCGGGTTATTGATGCAAAACAGTTTAGCTAAACTGGGTCGCTGAAGTGCAAATGTTTTATTCATGAGCTCCTTTCTCCCCACAAATCACTGCTCTCCATGGCACAAACGTTCCCCATTCCCGGTGGCTCCACTCCTTGGGAAGTGCTTTGGCAGGAGCCAAAAGTGGGATTGCAGACTCATCCATCAGGGCAGGCAGTTGGTGATGTTGTCTTCCAAATGGAGTTCATAATGGGCAAAGAGGTTTAATTAATGCTGCAGAGTAATGGCTCTGTTTATAAAGAAATAATGTCCTATAAAATTAGGCACTGCCTGGTGAAATGTGCCTCCTAATGGCCGGGCTGGCATTTAAAGTGAGCAGTAAATCACTTAAATATTAAGACCTTCTTGAGCAAGGATAATAAAGCAAGAGGTTTGGAAATGGGCGATACCAGTGCTTACAATTATCCCTCAAATAAAACATTTTTATAGTGATCATAGAGTTAATCACCTCCCGGAGCAGACAGGTGAGAGGGGCAGTGGAAGACGTGTGGTGCTGTCGCCTGCAGATAAAGGAATTTCAGTGGCGTTCTTGGAGTCCAGAGTCACCGGGGAGAAAATAATCAACTTCTTCTGAGCTCTCTTTCGATTCTTTTGATGAATAAATGCAAGCAGCTGTTGTTACACAGAAACGCTCCTGATCAAAAATCTGATGGATCAGGACTATTCCCCAGGCAGTGCTCACGGAGCTGCATGGCAGAACACAGGGATGATCTATGGATATTGTTTTCAAACCCCTGCTCGGAATATTTGAAAATATTCTCAATTGCCTCCATATTTTGAACTGCAACTCAGGCGAAAAAATGCTGAATTACTGCTTTGCAACTTGAATAGGATCAGGTTCTGCAGCCTTGCTGCAGTTTGTTCGTGGATGGGAAGGAGGCAGGAGGATCCAGGTCTCCTCTGCGAGAAGTTTGGGCATTTTTGAAGGGGAAACGAGATTTTAATGAACCGAATGAGATCCAAATGATGGGGGTGCTTTTTGAGTTAAAAATACAGAAATTAATGGTCTCCGGGGGACACAGAGTTCAGAAGAACTCACGCAGATTTTTGTCCCAGGGTGGGGGGGATCATCTTCAGGGCTTTTTGTGGGAAGGGGCATTCCCAGGTGGTTGGAGGCTCTTTGGAGGTGAAATCCGAACAGGGGGGATGTGAGATGTGACCTCGAGTGTTACCACGTGTGAATCTCCCCTTTATCAGCACAACTCCACAAACCGCCCACGATGTACCACTCATGAAAGAGATTTTCCTTAGGAATGTCGGGATTTTTTTATTTAAAAGAAAAGCTTCAGTAGGCACTTCAAAGATTTTTCTTTTTCTTTAAATAATTCAGCCCCAGAAAATAAGGAATTGTACCTGTGTCAGGGATTTTGCATCACCTGCTGAATTTGATGAATGAAGAATTGCTGTTGGTTAAGGATTCAGGGAAGGGAAATGTCTCTGGAGGCAGAAAATAGATCCCACAATGCTGTCATTGCTTTTTTCATCGCTTCTCTTGGAAAAGATGAGCAGAATGTCAAAGCAACTTGGCAGAAAGAGGATGGAGAGGTGATGGGATGGATCCCATCTCTGGGGGTTGCGCTGGGGATTTCCAGATTTCCCTGAAGTTTGGCTGTCAGAGATTCCAAAAAAACCCCAAAAACCAACCAACAACAACAACAACAAAACCCCAAAAAGACAAACAAAAAACAAACAAAAAAAACATACACAAAAAAAGAACCAACCAACCAAAAAAAAACCCAAAAAAATGCAAAACCGAAAAACACCCCAACAAAAAAACCTCCACAAAACCCCCAAAAAACCCAAAACTCCCCCCCAAAAAAAGAAGGGGAAAAAAAAAGGAAAAATAAAAATAAAAAGGAGGTGATGGAATTCCACCCAGTCTGAGATGCATGGAAAGAATTTATTTTCTGGAGTATCTTCCTTATTTTGTACGGAAACGTTTCCTGTTGGGAATGGCACAGAGTGGGATTGTTGGGATGTCCTGTGCAGGGCCAGGAGCTGAACTGGATGATCCCTGTGGGTCCCTTCCAGCTCAGGAGATTCCCTGATCCTATAAATCAATACAGGGACGTTTTAGGAGCAGCTGTGTTCGGTCTTGGTTTGCAGAGTCTTAATTGGAGCTACTTTAATGGGCCAAAAATGAATTTCCAAATAACTTCCTCCATCCTTGGAAATGCTTCTAAAACGATGGAAATGTAGGTTCCAAAGCCCTTTTTTAAGGAGTATTCCTGAAAGTTGACAATTTTGCAAGAAACAGCATTTCTCCTAAAAGAAGAAGTTC
The DNA here is from genome assembly GCA_013398955.1 of Callaeas wilsoni. NCBI lineage: Eukaryota > Metazoa > Chordata > Aves > Passeriformes > Callaeidae > Callaeas > Callaeas wilsoni. The sequence goes on along the minus strand of VWPU01015462.1, from coordinate 24,746 downwards.
AGGAAAACCATTTTGGACTGCTTGGGATTGAGCCTTGTGCCTGTTGCATGGAACCCCTGAGTTTTGGGGTGGGACCTGGTCCATATCTCCCACCCCCAGGTTCTGTTTATGGAATTAAAATCCACATTAAAATAGGACCTGGCCCTTAGGAATGCAGGAAAAAAAAATCCCTTGAGATGAGAGGAGAGAATTTATTCTGATGCAGCCGAACTATTCCCATCCAATACCCGGCAAGGTCCGGGAGCTTGACTTTAACTCCTCCAGGCTTGCCCTGGAATCACCAGGAAGGAGCTTTTTGTAGGAACAGGGACTTGAGGAAGGTCCGTTTTGTGGTCTCCTGGGCAGTTTGCAGCTGGATTCCTCTTTCAACCTCTCTGCCCCCCATTATTAGCAGCAGGGAAGCTCCCCCCGGATCATTTTATCCTGGAAAAGCTGCCAGGTGATGTTGGAAGCACCTTGGGCTGTGTTTCCTGTGCAAACAAACCTGATTCTGGACGAACATTTCACATCTCTGACCTTTTCTCCTTGACGATCAGAGGACAGGGCAGCTGTGCCCTGGAATTCCAGGGAAAATCCCGCCGGGATCGGCATCTTCCCACCCTGGATGTGCAAAGGGTGGTGTTTCCTGACACTTTGCAGTTTTTAAACACATATTTTCAAACACACCCTTCAGGAGGACGGAGATTCCCTGGACAGGACACCGGGATGGAGAAGCTGCAGGAACTGGGAAAATCCCCCCAAAATCCCTGCAGCATCCAGAGGGCTAAAAAAAAATAGGTAAATTCCTGGCAGCTCTTAGCAAGGGAAAACAATATTTTAATCTTTTTATCAAAGGTGGGATTTTATTGTGCCCTGAAAGCAGGAATTTGTCCCTCCCTGCCCTCTCCTGCAGCCAGCAAAGGAATCCTGAGTGAGCTGTGAGCAGGAATTCCTCACGGGACAGAACTCAGGTGTTTTAATGGAATGGGATCAGCTGGAATTTAATTCACACTTGGACGGGAAGCAGAGAACTCAATTCCAAGGAATTTTGCTCCAAATGTTTCCTTTCTGAAGCAAAAAAGGAATTAAAGTTTCATTTTCCAATGATTCGAAATCCCAGAAACCCCCGTTGCTTTCGGAGGACCAAACAACTTCATGTAAAATTCAATTTTTTTCCTTAGGAAATGCATTTAATTCTTAAAAGATTGTGGGACAAATCAAATCATTTCAGAAATGGAACGGGGCACATCCAAGTTATTGAAGAACTTTTGCCTAAATAAAATATTCCTGACATTAAGTGGGCCTTGGAAAACGTTCAGACTTGGATGAAAACGGTCACTGTCCATCACCAGCTCTTTGGAAAATTTCCAGGCAGAGCGGATTGGAGTGGAAACCCCCTCAAAATCCCACCAAACTTTCCAACAATCAAACTTTTTTCTAGGAAAATGATTGGAAATAAGAAAGTTTTCATTGGGAATATTTAGGACTGGCTCAAGTGCAAGAGCTGTGGCCATCACCATCCATCAAATATTGGATTCTGGAGAAAATGGGTGGTGGAGGCTCTGTCAAAACTGCCAGGAGACAATTATTTATGGGACAATTATTTATGGGATGCTGCTCTGTGGGGGTTTTGGAACAAGGGACAGGCTGGGGCCACTTCGGGATGGAAAAATTGGTCTGAATCTCATCTCGAGCAGATGTTTTTGCAGCTGAGATGGGAGAAAATGTGTACAAAGGGAGATTTATTTCAATACCTTTTTACACTCATTTCGTAATGGTGGCATTTTATCTTTTTTACGTTGATTTATGGGCACCGAGGCAGAACAGAGGAGTCAGGAAAAAAGGCAATTAATGAATCAAGGAAAAAAACCCCCCCCGCCACGTGAATGCTTCAAGATAAAATAAAAACGGGAGAAAAAGAGACAAAAATCTTCCAAAAGCTGAAGAAAGGGGGATAATTGATGGTTCCATTTTAACATAATGTTATTTCTAGATCTTTTTCTTATTTTTTTTCTCCCCTAGTTTTTTTTTATTTTTTTTTTTTTTCTAAATTCTCTAATGTGTTATTTACTGCCTGCTTTCGAGCTGACAGCAAGTAAGCAGCATTTGCAATATAACATCGTTAGCACCCCTGATGCACTTGCTCATCCCACTCGGCTGTCAAATTCCAGCTGCATCCAACATCCGTCACCGTCGGCGCGGATGGAGCCGGGCTTTAATCAGCGCGGGGCGTTAATTACCTGATGGCAAAGTTAGAGCCGAGCGACGGCTCCTGGGGAAGGGTTTAGGGAGGAACAGCAAAGCCACCGAAGCGTTTGGGCACCAGCTGCCGGCTGGGAAATGCTGCTGGGTTTGGGTTTTTTGCACTGAGTTTGGGCTTTGAAGGTTTGGCAGGGGAGGGGGGAAAAGGGGAAGGAAGTTCTGGAGGAAAGGGGAGAATCTGGGAGTGGTGGGCGGCTGCTGGCGGGGAAGGTGGGTGTTTTATGGGAAGTGGAGTTGTTGATGGAATCTGCTGCTGGATGTGCTGCTCTGCCAGGAATTCCTTCCCCTGGTGTGAATCCGAAGCAATGAAAACGTGGTTTGGGTTGGGCTGAGCGTGGAAGCACGGAGGTTGGAAGAGGCCCTGGGGATCGGCGAGTCCAAGCTGTGACCAATCCCCGCCTTGTCCCCAGCCCAGAGCTCTGAGTGCCTGCCTTGGGGTGACTCTGTGACAATGCTGTGTTCCCCATCGCCTGCTTGATCTCTGGTGAACCTTTAAATTGCAAAGGGGGGAGAGAGAAGCCGAGAGAACTCTTCAAAGCGGCCAGCTTGACCTTGCATCTAGAATGTTTTGCATTCTTTTCTCTCCCAATCTGACAACTTTTGTTGGTTAGAGGACTTTTGCTCTCCAGCTTCTTTGGCTCTCAGCAGAGCAGGGACTGTGATCTGCCTCAGCGGCTTCTGTTCCTTTTTGGGCTGTTTTTGGCTTGTTTTTTCATCCCAGACCAGCTCCCATCTCCGGCCCTGCTCGGCGGGACCCTCCAAGGGGGATCGTCGGACCCTGCCTGGCCCGGCCCGGCCCAGCGTAGGACTGCAGGTTTTACCTACAGAAAGAACTCTAAAATCCACAGTCCTCTTTTAGGGGACAGGGGACGGGGTTTCAATATCTTTTTTTGCCCTGTGACAGCAGGGGACTCTGTTTGTTAAATAAATAGAATTTTTTCACTTTCATCCGAGAAATTATTTTCCTGAACCCGTGGGAGAAGGGCTGCCGGGGCCTGCTTGCCTGGCAGGCAGGAGAGAGAGAGTGACCCCTCTCAGGTTGTTTCCTCCTGGATTTGTGTCCAAACTGGCACAGTGCCACATTCCTTGGACACTTCCAGGGATGAGGACACTTCCCTGGGCAGCCCCTGCCGATGCCTGAGCACCCTTTCCATGGGGAAATTCCTGCTGATGTCCAACCTGAGCCTTCCCTGGCCCAGCCTGAGGCTGTCCCCTCTCCTCCTGTGTCTGTTCCCTGTGGAAAAAGCTCTGCTTCCAATGAAATTCAACTTTTACAACTGCTCGAAAAGCTGGGGAGGGTTTCCAGCTGCTTTTCCGGCATGAAACTGGAACCACTTGGTGAAATAATGCTGCCTGCGAGGGAAAAAAAAAGACATTTTCTAGAGAACTTCTATAAGAAATTGCCTCTTAATTGTAACCACTATAAACGGCACTGCTTAAATCATCTTCCAGTTGCACTTTTTTCATGAGTTGTTCATGCTCTTCGACTAAAAAGGCTCTGCCTTGATGAGCTGGGTCTTGGGGATGGTAAATTAAAGCTGGATTTAACCTTTGCCAGCGGAGTGTCTGCGGTTCCATTTCAATCTCTGTCTCTCCCATGGTAATTTGTCGATAGGACAAGAGGGCATGGCTTTGAACTGAAAGGAGGTGGGTTTAGATTAAAGATTGGGAAGGAATTCCTGGCTGGGAGAGTGAGGGGGGCGGGGGCTGGGATGGGATTCCCAGATTTGCTGTGGCTGCCCCTGGATCCCTGGAAGTGTCCAAGGCCAGGCTGGACATTGGGGCTTGGAGCGGCCTGGGATATTGGAAGGGGATGAACTTTAAGGTCTTTTCCAACCCAAACCATTCCATGCCACCTAAAGAGGAGCTGGTGTTGACATTTGCAATTTTTTAGGTTGACTCTCAGTTCTGTTAACATCCCCCCCCCTCTATTTTTAATATATTTTTACCCAATCCAGCAGTTTTCATTCCATTACTGGCCGGGCATCACTGGGAGTAGGTGGAGCACCCACATCTCCTGCTTTGGGATGAGTGCCTTGTTCCCTCTGCAGCTTTTTCCTTGCCTGACATTCCCAAACATCGCTTTCCCAGGAAGACAACTGCAGGAGAAGGCTCTGAGGTGGGTGTTCTCAGCTCCTTTCACGCCCCACAGCTTTGCAGCAGCTCCTCCAGCTGCTCTGGGAATTTTGTGGGATGAGAAAGGGGGAATGAGAAGGGGCAGAGTCTCTTCTGTCCCCCCTGGAGCAGGCCAAAGGTGTTTCCTGTTGGCTTGGTCCTGGCCTCGCTGTGGGCTTTGGGATGGCGTAGTTCCACTTTCCAGGATTTTGGGTGGATATGAGCTGATCGTTCACCCTGTTTTCCATAGCAGCTTCCCATTGATGGGATCCTTCTCGCTTTTAAAGGCACCTGCTGGGGGAAAATTTTACCAGAATGGGAAAAAAGAAAGGATTTTGGTCATCTTGGGCCCGGTGCAGAGATGTGTTGCATTAGGCTTTTCCCTTTTTGGTTTAATGGGTAATTTCTCTGCCTGAACAAACCTATTGACTCAGCTCTTCAGATAATTACTGGATTTCACATTGAAAAGCCTTCATACAAATATTTAAAAAAAAAAAGAAAAAAAATGCAAAAGAACAAAGACAAAGCAGCTCCGTGTTATTACTCAATGAGAGGAGAAGGGCGTATTGTTATGAAAATACAGCACCCACTCCTCCAGCTTCCCCAGAGCACCAGATGGTGCAACATTTGTGGAGCCAGATCTTCCCCAAACGGTCTGGATCAACCATCCAGCACTCCCAGCTCCTGCTCCTTTCAACAGGCAGGGAAAGGCTGCTGGGCTCTTGGACAGGCAGCAGGAGCGGGCTGGAGGCGTCCTTGGCTTAGCGCGAGTGACTTTGTGTTCCGCTCAAATTTACGTTCCCGGCTCCCGGTGTGCCGAGCCTGGCGTTTCTTCCAGGAGACGGAGAGGGAGGGTGCAGATGTGCTGGACGGAGCCTGGCGTAAGCCACGCTCCGCTTCCCGGGGCTGCGCCGGCACTGCAGAATTTGGGGCTCTGCGGGGCGCGTGCTGCTGCCGGCCGTGGGGTGCTGCTCCCGGGGGGAAGGGGGAGGGAAGGAAAAAGGGAAGCCAAATGTGGTTTTTTGATCCCAGTAATTGCCCTGGCTCGAGGCTGACCCACACTCCCAGAGTACTGATAAGGGTGTGGGGTGACAGGAAAAGGGGGAATGGCTTCAAAGGGACAGGGAGCAGGTTTAGATGGGATTTTTTGGGAAGGAATTCTTCCCTGGGAGGGTGGGGAGGCTCTGACACAGGGTGCCCAGAGAAGCTGTGGCTGCCTCTGGATCCCTGGAAGTGTCCAAGGCCAGGTTGGACAGGGCTTGGAGCAGCCTGGGATAGTGGGAGGTGTCCCTGCCCATGGCAGGAGTGAGATGGGATTTAAATCCCTTCCAACCCAGACCATTCCAGGATTTTATTCCAAATGAGCAGCTCTCCTGTTAAGCAGCTGCACAAAGACCTGTGGGACCCACAGAGGTGCCGGAGTCTTTTTTTCTCCCATATTCAGTGAGGTTTTTTTGGTGCAAGACGGAAGGCTGCGCTGCTCCTGCAAATCGACCCCCTGGGTCCCTCTTAAATCCCGTGATTTGGTGGTTTTATGGAAAAAGACTCTGGAATATTACAGACCTAATCCAGTTCCAGAGTGGACTCCATAATGGAATGGGCACAAGAACTTTTGCCTGCCGAGTCCTGTGGTGCTCAGGGACTCCCAAGCCCTCGGCACTGACCGTCATCCCCGAAAGAGTTATAACCTGAAGGGAGAGACACCGAAAGAAAGGAGAAGTCCCTCAGACTTGCTGAGCCCACAACTGCAACTTTTCTTGAAAATTTTTACATAAACCAAAAATTCCTTAATTTTCATTTCCTGTTGTCACTCGCCGCCCCAAAAGCCAGAACTGAGGAGTTAGAAACACAGCAAAACCCCCAAAACCAAGCTGACAGGCAGTGAGAGAGGCCACAAATCCATTTTCCCCTCCAGCTCTTGAGAGAATGAAGGGAAAAGTGTATTTATTCTCCCATTTCTCTGGGGGACTTCCCGAAGTTATTAGAATCTGCCTTATTAAATAATTGAGCAGGCTTGTCATAAAGTGACTTCTCCTCCCCATCCATCACGGAGATGTGCAGAAAATGGCCCGACAAGGAACATTTCCTGGGAAAGCTTCAGGGACCATTAACTCTTGTCACCACCAAAGTGATGAAGGGACCAGGACCGGGGGTACTTTTTCCTGCCTGGTTTGTAAATATTCAAGTGACAGCTCTTCCCTCCTCCTCCAGGGGGAGGGCGAAAGGGGGAGTGGTGGGGCGTGGAGAGGATAAAGATGATTCTCTGTCATGTTGGAGCACATCCCTGGAATTCCCCATGGATAGGCCACTGTTGGAATCTGCCTCAAGACACCTCCTGCCTGGTGGCCCACATTTTTTGATCCCACATTTAGGGAACAGCTCCATCCTCACCATCTCATCAGGAGCACCAGGATATCCTGTGTCGGGGAGGGGTGAGATTGGATCTCAGGGAAAGGTTCTTCCTCCAGAGGTGCTGGGCACTGCCCAGGCTCCCCAGGGAATGGTCCCGGCCCCGAGGCTGCCGGAGCTCCGGGAGCGTTTGGACAGCGCTGCCAGGGATGCCCAGGGTGGGATTGTTGGGGTGTCTGTGCAGGGCCAGGAGCTGGATTCCATGATCCTGATGGGTCCCTTCCCACTCAGGATATTCCATGATTCTCTGATTCCTTGGTTCTGTGGATATTTGGGTTCCACAGAACCCAATTTTGACCCGCCCTGCCCTTACTCAGGATGGAGTGTGATTTCCTCTCTCTCTCCTCCCCTAAAAATTCCTCCAGCACCGATATCCTGCCATCCACCCCCACAGCTCTTGATCCATAAGAAATTTCCCATGCAGAGCCAGAACAAGGTTTGCACCTTTTCTACCCCGGTGTTCCACAGGCAGCCTGCCCAGGACAGGAGGATGTTGAGAGTGCCACTGCCCCAGCCAGCACTGAATCCATTTAAAATCCATTTAAAATCCACTTAAAATCCATTCTGGGAATTCTCCAACAGCAGCCGAACGTAAAGACCCAGCGATGGGATATTTGAGTCCCACTCCTAAGGAGGCTGCTTAAAACCCCTTTCCTTCCTTCCTCCGAGGACAACCCTGCAGGGAAGTGTCCTTGAGCCAGCCCGGATCGCGTTTTTGTTCCAGCTTCCAAAGTCCTGTGCAGATGAAGCCCAACCATGCGTGCTCAGGTGCTTCCTCCAGTGAAATCCATGGAACTGAGACATTCCTCGGGTCACAAACCACTTCAGCCAGACCGAATCCCTAGAATTCCATCTGGAAGAGGCCTGGGATGGGATTTGTGACTTCTTTACCCTGAAGTTTTCCCCTGGTGCCATCGGGCTGAGATCACACCTTGATGTGCTTTGCTTCGCCTCAGCCATGCCCAGGACTGGCTTATTCCAGGTTATTCCGCAGCTGGGAATAAACCAGAGGAAAAGGCCGGTTAATACAATAAATTGGCACAAAATCGTGAAGTAATTATGATCTTAACACCTTCATGGAAGTCTTGTCCCCGGGATCACCCCAGAAGAGTCTGATCCCTCTTATCAGGTTCCCACCAGCTCCAGGTTGATGGCACAGCCACACCTTGGAGGAGATTCTGGTGAATTTGGGATCTGGCTATAAATTTCAGGAATACAGCATTGAGGTGGGAATATTCAACATATCTTCATTCAACAGGCTCATCCAAGGGAGAAGCACGGCTGGAGCAGCCTGGTGTTCAATCTCTTGTCGTCCCGGGTGAATATTCCAGGTCAAGGTGAACCCTGAGCTCCTAAATGAGTGTTTGGGAATGCAGGCTCGGCGCTCTTCAATCTTCCCACCTGAGTTTCCTCCCAGTGAATTATGAGGCCGGAGATAAGATCTTGGGTGCTTTGTATCCAAACGAACGGACAAATCGCTGCCTTTTTGTTTTTTAAAAGCCTCAACCCAGAAACAATTTTAGCCTCTGAAGGGGAAGGTCACTGCCTATCTCTTCCACTTATAAAATATTGCAATTGGCTGAGGAGCAGAGCTGAATCCCGGGATTTCAGCCCTGCTGGCACAGCTCCGGCTCTCTCCCCAAATAGGCCTCTCTCTCCATAAATCACAGCGCTGTCAGCTCTGCTTTCACCTCTCCAAGTGAGATGCTGACACTTTGTTCCCTCTTCCCAGCCGCTTTTTCCACCCCTGCTCAGGGGAAAGTGTCCTTTAGAGGCAATTTATGTGATGGATTCAGTGCCTCTCCCCAGGAGTGAATTATCCAGCGGGATACTCGGATATTTTGACGACGGCACTCGCTCGTTCTGTTGTGATGAGGAACGTGCTGAAGGCACCAATGTCAAGCAATTCTGAGCCAGCGCTTTGGGCTTTAAGTGTTGATCCCAGAGACCTGTTTGTGGCGATCAGATGCCTGAAAATTCACAGGTTGGATGCAACTCCCATCAAAAGGCCTGAAGGAATGTCTGTGTTTCGGGAATCTTTCCCTAGACATGGGTTTGCGTGGTTTTTCGGGATGTGATTGGCGGGAGCGTTTTGCCACCAGGCTGCCCAGCTTTTTCCAGCTTTACAAGACAGGTCAGTAGGGTCGAAATCCTATTCCATCCTTGTCCTGTGGAAAAAGCATTTTTGGGGTTGTCCACAGGGATGCGAGTCCGATTCCCCTCTCAGGCTCTCACGGCTGGTGCGATCCTTGTTATCCAATTATTTTTAGTGGAAAAACGATCTGTTTCTTTTCTCCTCGTTTCTGGGAGCAGGATGAGCTGAGAACAGCTAAATACGGCCTTGTTATCGTGCAGGCCCTGCCTCTCAGGGCTAATTGGCTGGGAAGGGATTTCCCACTCAGCTAATTAGTCCTAATTGTGTCACTTTCCTTATTTTGCCATTTTGCCTCTTGCCACACATAATCCTGGACGCAGCTGAGGGGACAAGGCTGAATTGGGGTCTATCCATGGGTGCAGCCACAATCAAAGCTGGCAGCTGCCCCCAGATGCTCCTTTGCCCTTCAGGACCACAAAGAAAGGACTCAGCTGGGCTCTTGGTGACCTCAGGGCAGGTTATCCCATCCAAACCCAGGTAAAATGGGAATTCTGATGACCAGGATGTTTTTGCTGGGAGGTATTTTCAGCCTAGAATTGGTGTTGTGGTTTTTTTTTTTTTTTCTTTTTTTTTCTTTTTTTTTTTCTTTATTATTTTTTTGGGGGCTCGGGTGACAAATTTTTTTTTTTTTTTCCCCCTTGGGCCTCTTTCAGCTCCTTCATCCCTGCTTGATTTGCAATATAATCATCAGGGGGGCACGGAAGACAAATTCCAGGTCATTGCTGGAGAGTTTCTTGTGGAGTATCAGCTCTTGGAGGAGCGGACATGGGGCTGGGAAGCAGTTGCAATGCTGCCTTATCTCGGAATCCAGCAGGGACCTGGAATAAGGTGAACTTTAGGTCCCTTCCGCCTCAAACCATTCCAGCATTCTGTGATAAGAAGTGGGGTCTGAGCCCAAGCCGACCTCCCTGTGAGTTCCTGTTGGAATGAGCTGGGTCTGTTCTTCAGGAATGATTTTTTTGGATCCCACCTGCTGATGGACCATCAGTTCCTGATTTGTAGATGTGCCCTTGCCCAAGTGTCTCCGTTTCTTCTGCCGTTTCTTCTGTCCAAGAATCTCCATTTCTCACTTTCCATTCCCGGCCTTGCCTGTTTTGTGGGAGCTAAGGGTCTTCCCTTGCTTCCAAGTTGGGATCTTCTCCCTCTTGGGTAGGTTTGGTGGGATTTATGGCTTGTCTGGGCCCCGGCTGAAGCTACTGGAAGAGTTGTGGCCGGCACAGGAGTCGCTGTGACCTCAGTCCTCCTGTTGTCCTGAACTGGCCTCTTTGGAACTGTTTTTCCAGAGCCTGGAATCCTTCCTGCTCTGGCTGGAGCAAGGTTTTTTTGTTCATATCCCACATTGAGGGCTTCCCTCTTGCACAGCCGGGATATCTGTGCACAGTGAAGTGAGGAAAAGCAGGAATGGCTGCGTTGTGCAGGTGCTTTTCCGTGTGTGAGGATGCTCCCTTTCCTAATGTTCCATGGCTGCGTAAGAGAGGAGCGCGAGAGATTTAACATGGGAAAGCTCTGGAGAGTTTTATTCATTCCTCTGTCTCCCGGCGTGCATCAGCATCAGGAATTCTTGTAACACGATGAGGTTTTAAAGCTCCGAGCAAGCGTCTCTCTCGTGGAAAACCCTCCTGCAGAACGCGGAGTGATATTTTTGTCGTCGCAGTGCCTCAGGAACAGCTGACAGCTGCTGCTGCTTTGTCCTCATCTGTCCTGCACTTTCCTCTTTATGGAGTGGAACGAGAGAGCTCTGGGGTGGGCAGAGGGCCCTGTTCTGGTTTTCTAGGGGAAAAGGATTTTCTCTTTTCCCGGTTTGTGCTGCGTAATTTCCTGGGAGCACAGAGAAGAGTGTGGAAACCTCAGGGAGCTCCTGCCCTCAGCCCTCCGTGGTACCTCAGAGAGCTCCTGCAGCCGGGTGCAGATTCTCCCATGGATGGCAAGGATCTCTACACTGAGCTGCTACAATTTTTACTGAAATCCATAAAAATCGGTGGGATGCTGAGCTCTAGAGGTGGATTGATCTGCCCCTGTCCTCCAATAAAAAGGGAGGATGCTTTCAAATCTGTGCCAGGATTTATCCGTCACGCCTTCAGCTTTGCAAGAGCATGGAGTGACAGGAAAAGGGGGAACGGCTTCAAACTGAAGGAGAGCAGGGTTAGATGGGATACTGGGATGGAATTCTACTCTGTGAGGGTGGTGGGACACTGGAACAGGCTACCCAGAGAAGTTGTTGGTGTTCCATCCCTGGAATTGTCCAAGGCCAGAGGTGGTTGGATGGGGCTTGGAGCAACCTGGGATAGTGGAAGTTGTCCCTGACCGGGGTGCAGAATGAGTTGTTTTTTCCTTCCAACTTAAAGCATTCCATGATTATCACGTTTCCTGATGGTCACAGATCCCTTGTGTGAGCTTGCACAGGTGGGAATTTCTGCCTTTGGGCTGCGAAATGGATCGAGGGGTTGGAGAAGCCCCAGCTTCATGTGTGACCCACACAACTCCTCCATGTGGATATTCCCAAGTGGATAGAAGTCAGACTCCAGTGTATTACCAACATGCTCAAACAGATCTTAATTGCAAAACTTCCCATCTTACGTTTTCTAACCAGTCAAATTTTTGCCTTGAAAATATTAAATTCCTAAGCCAGGCTTTGCTTCCCATAAAGGCATCGAGCCTGGTCTAAAAGGGCTCTGTCTGGGCCTTTCATCCCAGTTTCCACCCTTTAAACGGACTCAGCCGAAAAGGAGCTTTTCATTTCCAAAGTGTGTGGTTTCACTTAGCCAAGGAGATAATTAGGTTTGTCTTGTAGTCGTTCAGGAGCTCAGGTGTCAACTGAAGCAGGATTTCATCAGGAAATTCCTGCCTAGTGTTGTATTGATTAATGAGAATTTGCTGCAATTATGGAGAGATAGAGAACAATTATGTGCCTGCCCTGGAGGAGAAGCAGGAGAGGGCTGAAAATAAGGAACTCAATAAAAAAAGAAGCGCAGATGTAGTGGAAATGAATAAATAACATTTTCTGTTGCGGCACTGAATTAGTTCTTGGTGCTGTGGGACCGTGTCAGCGGGAAAAGGGAGAGGAGGGGGAAATTGTCATGGGAAGAGGGGAGGGAAAAGTGAGGGAAGAACAAATCATTGCCTTCCCTGGGCTCGTCTTCCTTTTCTTCCTGTTCTCCTGGCTGTGGCCGGGAATGTTTGGATTGGGACAGCACATCCACCGCCCTCATTTTTTCAGCAAAGAGGTGTTCCCTGTGCTCAACAGGACAGGGAATTCTTCCTTGCAGCTTCAGGAACAGCTGAGCATCTTCTCCTTGATTTCTCAGCTCTGCTTAGCCAGGACACCTGCACAGGACTGCAGCACTTGGGGGATGGAATTCCCAAATCCAGTCCTTCAGTTCTGCAGTTTTCATCCTTTTGTGGGCTCAGCTTCAAGTGCTCTCATCCCCTGCCAAGGAGGTTTCACGGCTTCTCCCAGAGACAGACAAACAGTTGGTAAACTGCTCATCCAGGGTATTTTCCATCTGTGGGAATCAGGAAGGGGGATAACGTAATCTGGGTGGAAATTGTGGTTTTCAGGATTTTGGCTGCAGCACACGGAGAGAGAATAAACATTTTAGATCCAAAGCTATTTTAAATGAGAACGGGTCCTATTTATGCTGAAGGAAAATGGGTTTGGGGAGGGCAGCAGGGCAGGTTTTCCTTCTTTATCTCATTCCGGAGATATCAGGTAAGGGGGTGTGATACCCAGACTGAAGCCTGAGGATACGTGGAATTTCCATCAGGCCTTAATTGCTATTTTTCACAGAGATGGAGTAGAAAATGAGGTGGAACTGGTTATGAGGTGGTGGAGGAACTCCGGAGTCACCTGGAGTTGTTTTAGTGAGGTTCAGTGCCAGGAGGGATTGATCTGGGCAATCTCCACAGATTTTTTAAGGAAAGGTTGGACAAGTGTTTCACCGACTTGTGAGGAAAACAACATCGAGGAGCAGATTGCTGATCCTCATTCCCTCTCCTCTGTCCCAGCTGGAGGGTGGAAAAAGGGAAAAGCAGGAGTTGGGTATTTGCGGTGGCTGCTCGTGGGTCCTGCTCTCATTCCTGAGGAATATTCCTGGAAATGGATCCCAGTGCCACATTTTAAAGAGGATTTTTGACGTCTTAACAACTCAATCCCAAACCAGTGGGAAAAAGCCTTTGCACAGAGGAGCTGGCGGAATTTGGCAGGACAGTGTTTTCTCTCTGGATGTGAGTGAGGATTTAGGGATGAATCAAATAATCTCCTCCTCTCTCTGAGCCTGATGTTTGCCCTTGGACTCAGCTTTTCCCTCAGGCTTTCTCCTTACGGATTTGCTGGGATACATCCTGGAAACCAGTCCATGCCTGGAGGTGAGATTTGGGCCCCTTCCAGCTACAAGTTCCAGCCTTCTTCCTTGGGATTATCCAACCTTGCACTAACGTGAGCTTTGCAGTAATAATAATAATAATAATAATAATAATAATAATAATAATAATAATATACTCTTTGGCTCAAACAGCTAAACTCCGGGATTTGGAGGGAAAAAACAGCCACAGGAGCTAAATTCCTGTAATTCTAGAGAAAGGAATCTCCTGAGCTGGATTGATGAGACCATTGGACATAAAATACAGAGTATGGTGCAGAACACAGGGAAAACACACAGAAGGAAAAGATCTTTCCTGGCTCATCACCCTGTCCCAGGAAAGATCATGGATTGATCCTGGTTGATATCCTGCTTCCAGGAGATTTTCCATGATGGAGATCTCATGATCCTCCTGCAGTTCCTCACTGCTACTCGTGTCTAAGGAAAAACATTTAATTTTTGGGGTTTCTTGGTTTGGATCAGCGCCGTGAACCTCTGCTGCTCCTTCCAAAAGCGCTCCAGGAATTGCTGGGAATTGCAGGTTGCTGCAGTCATGAGTCAGTGCAGTGGGACTCCAAATTCTAATAAATTAAATACGTATCCAATTAAATATGTGTCCAATTCCTCATGAAAGTCATTAATGATGCCCAAATCCCAACTACGTTGTGGGAATGAGCGGATAAACCTGGCTTCACCAGCATTCCCTGCTGACTGCAAAGGGATTTCACAGACATTTCCTGGTTTTCCCCCTTGGATTTTGTGGATTTTGGTGGTGTGAGGAGGGGCACAGGGGGTGGGAGAGGGAACAGCTCACCAGCCCTGGTGTGACTGAGCCACGACTCCGTGTTCTGCCGGCTGGAAAGCATCCCTGTAACTCTTGTTCCTTGGGTGGCTATTCCAGCGGAACGGGGTCATTATGGATGTGTCAGCTCGGATCAGGGAAGCCCACGAGGCTGAGGTGACAGATGGGGCCATCAGCGCCTTCAGGACAGGGAATTGTTGTCCATCAGTCTTGGGTAATGTTCTATGTCCAAGCACTTCCAGGACTAAGAGCTCATTCCCTGCTCCCCAGGACCGATCCCAGGCATTTTCTGGGATGGTTCCACCCCTTTCCTGGCTGATGGGCAGGGATGGAAGATCAGAAACAGGGATGCAAGAGTCTTTACCACTTAATTCCCCTCTGAGAGCACTCCCAGGGCATTTTCCTATTTTAATACTTTCATATCAGTTTTCTTTGCTCTGTTAGCAGGCAAATTCCTGCATTATTGATTTGCTCCAGGCACTGGATCTATGGATTCTTTATGGAGAGAGTCAGGCAGCCGTAGTTTTAAATTAATGGAATAATTTTGCCTTTACAATCCTTTCATGAGCTCTTGGAGCCGTGTTTGGGATGTGACAAGCCTCCTGTTGCCTACATTGTTTCAGCTAATGGCTCCTCTCTTACAGGATAATTCCAAGGTCCTGGTCTCTAACACAGCTGGAATGGGAGAATTTTTCTCCCCTTGGCAGACAGGAAGGCAGCTGCCTTTTCCCTGGAAATGTATTGCTTTGGGCACTGAGGGAAAAACTGGGAAGCTTCACATTAGTGTGGGGAGGTCAGAAAGTGAGAGGTGAGGAGTTCCCATCCCTGGAGGTGTCCAAGGAATTCCTGGATGTGGCGCTCAGAGCTCTGGGCTAGGGATAAAGTGGGCATCTGGCACAGCTTGGACTCGATGGGCTGGGGGGGCTTTTCCAACCTCAGCGATTCTGGGATTCTGTGAGGGAGAAGATGTGGGACTCCTTCCTTGTCCTTCATCAGGAGAATTCCAGCCCCCAAAGCTCCATGATCCAAAGTTCTGGACATGAGTCCTCACCAAAATTGGGGGTCCTTGTTCCCCTCAAACTCCAGCTCTGAGTGCAACCACAGTGTTGTGTCACAGCAGAGGTGAACTGGAGAGGCCTGGAAGCAGCTGCTTGGAGGGAAGGTGTCCCTGTGGAAGAGGATCTTTTGACTTGGAAAGGCCTGGAAGTAGCTGGTTGGAAGGAAGGTGTCCCTGTGGAAGTGGATCCATTGATCTGGAGAGGCCTGGAAGCGGCTGCCTTGAGGGAAGATGTCGCTGTGGAAGAGGAGCCATTGACCTGGAGAGGCCTGGAAGCGGCTGCCTTGAGGGAAGATGTCGCTGTGGAAGAGGAGCCATTGACCTGGAGAGGCCTCGAGGGAAGGGGGCCCTGTGGAAGAGGATCCGTTGGGCTGGAGCGGCCTCGAGGGAAGATGTCGCTGTGGAAGAGGAGCCATTGACCTGGAGAGGCCTCGAGGGAAGGGGGCCCTGTGGAAGAGGATCCGTTGGGCTGGAGCGGCCTCGAGGGAAGATGTCGCTGTGGAAGAGGATCCATTGACCTGGAGGAGAAGAGCTCTTGGTCCCTAAATTCCTTCAAGGCCAGACCCCCTGGTGCAGCTCCCAGGAGGGCACCAATTAAATTTGTCGTCGTGTCTTGGTGACCAAGCCACGTTTCCCCATGCCTGACATCCACACTGGCCTCTCTTCATTCCAGGCTGGATTTTCGCTCCTGATTTTTGTCCTTCAAGGTGTTCTTTCTCCAGGAATATCTGCCCCGCGCCCTGGAATTTGTGTGCGCAGTGAGCGCTGCCTGCTAAACCTTCGGATTCTCCTGACTGCCAGATGAAGGGAGACCTCCAGGGCCGCGTTTTGGAGTACTTGGGACCAGAGGGAGAAATTTTCCTGCTGTTCAGCCTCTCCAGTCACCTCATCTTCATGTCTCTAATTTACCTCCGTGTCCCCTAAAAGCATGAAAGCAGATAAACACCATGACAGCAGCTCTGTTAATGACCAGGCACTGAGGTAATTCGCATTATTTTTCTTTTTTTACCTTATTTAACCTTCTTGTTTTTTGTCTTTTAATGGTCCCAAATGGTCCAAAGCTCCATTTCTGTTTCCCCAGGAGCAGCGTTTTGGACCTGTGACTTGTGGTCACCTCACTGTCCCTCCCTGGAGATGAAACCTTCTGAGAGGGGGATGTTCCTCATCCATTCTGGGGGAAGCTCAGGGCTGGGCTTCCCAGGGAAAAGATTCCCTGCTCTCCCATGAGTGACAGATGAAATGCCAAAGGCACAAGTGCTTCCCGTGGTTTATTCCTTAAACAAAGGATTTCCTGGGTGCTTGGGAGCAAAGCTGAATCTTCAGCTCCAGGGAATGCATTTCTCTCTTAAAAATTTTTATTATTTTCCAGTATATTATTTAAAGGTTTCTGCCCAAGAGGAGTTTCTAGAAAGAAAATTTGGAGTTCTGAGCCTGGTCTAGTGGAAGGTGTCCCTGCCCACAGCAGGGATTTGGGATTCAGAGGTCTTCAAGGTCACTTCCAACCCAAAAAAATCTGGGATTCAATGGAAACAAAGTGCATCACTCATGAGCTGTGTAGTTCTGATCACCTGGGATGTGAAATTATGGGATCAAACCAGGTTGAAACGGGATAATAAATTGTTGTAGATTTGCTTTGGAGCCTGCTGGACCTGGGGAAGGCGGCCTTGTGTAGTTACACAATCCCTGGCTATGGGATAAATCCTGCTGCTGGAGCCGAGTGCCGATGGGCCGTGCTGGAAAAACGCGTGGAGCAGCAGCGACGAAATTCGTGGAGCAGCACCAGCCACAGCTCTGAGCAGCTCAAATTTGCCCAAGTAATTAAAGTGTCACTTCAGGCTCTGGGAGAGGCGTGACATTCCCGCAGCTGCTGGCTGTGGGACGCTGCTAACGGCAATTCCCCCTCGTCAAAGCTCCAGCCTCGAGTTCTGGGCGCTCGGTGACCTTGATTAAACAAATCGAGCGGTTCAAGTACATAATTTAAAAGTTCTGTTCAAACACCAGATTTCGATGCCATCGCCGCTTCCCTGGAAAATGAAGGATTTAATGCTCCCGTCCCAGCTAAATGGACTCAGCGACGCTCGGGCTGAAAGGACGGCACGGTGGATTAGGGAGCCATTGTGGGAAGTGTCATTGGGAACCTGTAATTTTCCTGTCTCTCCCTTTTCCTTCAATGCTCCATTTCCACGGAGGATTTCAGGAGACAAATGCATTAGTTCAGCTGGGCTGGGAGGGTTTTGCTCCTGGTGTCTGCAGGGTCTGGGGCTCGGCACGGGAATTTAAGGTGGAAATGTGCAAACGGGAAAATCATTGCCCGGCATGATGGGTGCCTTTAAATACTGGGAATTTACAGCTGGTGCACCTGACAGAATATTTTTTATGCTGATAATTGCATATTTAACCTAAAGGCTTGTGGGTTTTGAGGTTTTACTGAGGGTTTTTTGGGGTTTAACTGACTCTAATCATTCATCTTGGACAGCTCTGGCAGATCCCGCACTGTCCATAAAAAATATCCGACAATCCATTAACCGCTCAACCTGAAAGCAGCCTGTGAGAGTATTATTGAGGCCTTGCTTTATTACTAAATTTAATGGGATGAACACTCACCCTGCAAAATATGATTGACTTCCTTTTCCCCCCGCGGAACCAAACCATAAGCTCGGGGCTGCCTTGGGATGGGCACTCACCTGGCATGCTCGCTACGAGATTTATCAATTTCCAGCCACTTAAACTCAGATTAAAGCCAGGCTGACTCATGGTGAAGTAATTAAGGCTCCACGCAGTGTCCCTTTATAGCCCTAATTATATAATTATGGCTGTGCTCTGATTTGGGGTTTCTATTTTTAGTCATTGGTGGGGAGCCCCACGGCTCATCTCCTCTGTGTCCTGCAAGGAGCTCTGGCCTCTGGAATGATGTGGTTTTTGGCTTTGTGGTCCTTTATTCCTGAGTGAAGTTTTAAAAAAGGTTGGGAGTGTTGTGAATTAGTAAAGGCTGGGGTTTCATGGAATCAGAGAATCCCACAGAGGTTTGGGTTGGTTGGGATCTTAAATCCCATCCCATTCCACCCCCCTGCCACGGTCAGGGACACCTTCCACTAATCCCAGGGTGCTCCAAGCCTTGTCCAACCTTGGACACTTCCAGGGGTGGGAAAACCTGATTTGTAAGAGTCCATCTAAAAGCAGCACTTGTGACCTGGCTGCTGAGAGATGGTGAGAAAAGCTTTGGAAAAAGAACCTCTTTTTTTTTTTTAAATTTTTTTTTTTGGAGAGAAGCTTTTAGTGCGAGCTGAGGGGATTTCTGACAGATCCCTTTGAAAACAAACGTGAGTGGATGTGGGATGAGAAGCAGACGAAACTTTCACTTAGATGAAAAAGCTGAGGAAAAACGCCCATGCTGCAAATGCAAACCTGAGAAAAACCCGGAGTGATTCCCACCGCTCCGAATTCGCTCCTTTCCTGTCCTCTCCGATGACTCCGCTCCCTAATTTATGAGCCAAGGGAACGCTTTCCCCCGGAGAGCCGGTGGTGCTGGGGATGGGGGCTGTTCCTACAAGCGGAGCGCATTCCCCGCTGCGCTCTGTCGGATTCCCGTGAGTGAACTGGAAATGTTTCTGCCGGGAGGATGAGGAAGCTGACGCTGATAAATGGCGCTGGCCACGAAAGGCGCCGGCGATTGCCAAGCAGCCGCGGCCGTTCCGCGCGTCCTCTGCAGATCCTGCTGCTCCAAGGAGGAGCCGGAGACTTTGGGAAAGCTGCTGGTGCAGCTTGGAGACCGTTTCCTTCTGCTTACGTTTCCTTTCATATGGATTTTCCAAGGATAAAGTCAACCAGTGGGCACCCAGGTCTCCAGCACGCCCGGGGCAGCTTCTGCCAGTGCCCACATCCCTTGGGAAATGGGGTTTTAGGGAATTCTCTGGAGAATTTAATGACTATAAAATCACAGAGCTGGGGTTGGAAGGGACATTAAAGATCATCTCATTCCATCCCCTGACACTTTCCGCTATCCCAGGTTGCTCCAAGCCCCGTCCACCCTGGCCTTGGCCGCTTCCAGGGACGGGAAGTTTATCCATGATCCTAAGGCCTTGC
The DNA here is from genome assembly GCA_013398955.1 of Callaeas wilsoni. Taxonomy (NCBI): domain Eukaryota; kingdom Metazoa; phylum Chordata; class Aves; order Passeriformes; family Callaeidae; genus Callaeas; species Callaeas wilsoni. The sequence continues at coordinate 5,526 of VWPU01015462.1, read as the reverse complement.
TTGGGAATGCTGCAGGAGGATTCTTCTCTCATTGCTTGAATTCCTCTTGAAATTCGGGCTCCAGAGTGACTTTGTGGCCAGGTTAGTGAAAAATCCATATGTTAGAATAATGCAGGGGGTAATGAACGACTCCTTAATAGCTGGGAAATAAAGCTGCAGCCAGCTCAATAAAGCTCTGGATCTTCTCCTTCTCCTCCACGGGCTTTTAAAATAAACCATAAATTCCTGGAGTTTTACTGTTGAGAGGCTTAACCGTTCAAGTAGGCAAAGTGAAATTTATATTGGATTGGGAGAAAATTAATGCCTGAGCCTCCTTTACAGTCAAAGCAAGGCTGACTGTGGCAGGCTGCCCTTGTTTAAACGGGGAAAAATATTAATTTACAATTCAGCTGGGGACCAAACGCCCCCTGAACAGCTCCTGGTGGTCACTGCTGTAATTTCTGCTCCACAAGGAGTGTCAGAGAGGCTCGGGGAAGAGCTGAGCCCCTTCTCCAGCTTTTATTCCAGGGCTGTAGAGTGACTTCATCCCCACACGTCCCGTCCTTTTCCAGCCACTGGATTGCGAATCCCCGTCTCCATTTCTTTTCTGGCTCCGTCAGGGAGGGTTTGGTTTTGGAGTGAGAGAATCACATGAGGCAAACAATGATTGTCCCATGCCGTGAATCCAGGCAAGTTCTGGCTGCTCCCAAAATAGCGGGAGGGCTCCGTGAGCTGCGTTTACAGGGAACTGGGGAGGGTTTTTGGGAGGTTCTTGGTGTGGGCAAGGATCAGTCCCGTCACTGACCCAAAGAGCTCCGAGGTAAGGTTTAGGGTCAGGATGTTTAATCTCTTCCCACCCCCTTTTGGTGAAATTCTTTGGCTTTTTGGACGTTGTGCTTCTCCTGACATGGGATTTTTAATCCCTGGGTTCACGGTGAGCTGACAGAGAGGGGGAAGTGCAAAGGGAGTTCGGATTTGTGCCTGGTTGCGATTACAGGGCTTTCCCCCTTTATTTCCTAGGATTTACCAGAGAGAAAAATGCCTGGTAATGATGAGAGCTGAACTTGCTCAGTTTTGGGAGGGTTTGTTCTGTTGGGGGCCCTGGACATGAGCCAGTTTTAATCTTTGGATTTGATTCAGGCTGGCTGCAATTAGGGAATGGACAAGGCATTTATTTCCTGGGAGTTAAAGTGGTTAATAAATATGTTAATTGCCTTAGAACACTCCCATTTTATATTTATATGAATTTTTTTAAGCTGAGGCATCAAGGGGCTCACAATTAACTGGGCTCCACCGTTTCTAAGGCAGTTCCTTGATGGCCATTGGTTATTAAATGTGATTTTTTTTCATGGAAATTTGGGTGAATCCCTCTCTTTTTCTTAGCCTGAATTGTAAATTTTCCCGGTTTGGAAAAGAAGCGCGCTGTCCTCGCCGAATTCATCAGTGAGGTTGTTCCCCTGATGGCATTTTAGCATCACTTGGTGTCTAATGATGTCACTCCTTCATTGAGACGGGAGGGACACGGCACATTCCGGGAGGTGGGAGCTGAGCTTGGATAAATTGAACCCGGCAGTGGTTAAAAAGTGGGAATGATGAATCACAGGGGATCACTTTATAAAGGAAAATGGTAAATGAATCCCTAAGGGAGCTTCAAAATCACGTGGGGATGTGTCCTGGCTCATGAGTGATGGCTCGGCCCAAGTGCAGGGTGAGGGATTTGGGAATATTTGTGTCCCCAGGGAAGAAATTCCCACCCCTGGAGCGATGTCTGTGAGGGATCTGTCGTGTGCAGGGTCTCTGACGTGTTTCTTGCTGTTCCTGTGGCCTGGGAGCCCAGAAAATCTCCCAAATTTGGAGTTTTCGAACTCTTCTGTTGCAAACAGAGTGATTCCAAAAGTTAAGTGGAAAAATCCCGAACGGAGCTTCCCAGTTCTCCCTTTTTCTCTTCCTGCACCCAGACATCCCAGGAAATTCCCGAGCCCGAGCTGTGCCGAAGCGGGTCAGTGAGAAACCTCAGGAGTCGGGCAGTGGTCCTAAACTGTGCCCCGTATTTGCTCGCCCCGATTTTTTCCTTTCCCACAAACCCGTTAACGGCCTGGATTTCGTGGCCCTGAGCGGCGCAACTGCTCTGGTAATTAAACTGGTGTTTAATTACCTCCGATGAGCCCAAATTCTGCGCCCGTCGCTGACAAGGGACTCATGCCTGGCTGCTCACTTTTGCCTCTGCTGGGTGTTTCTGGGTTGTCCCTCTGCGCCCCCGGGGGCGTGGGGAGCATCCCGGAGGGACGCGCATGGAGCAGAGCCCTCGGCTGAGATCTCGCGGGGCGGCAGGAGCTGCATGAACAGCTTTGCTCCAAGGAAAATATGGATCCTCTCCTGGGTCAATGGGATGGGAAAACTACAGGGCGAGCAGGAATTCTGATGAACCTCCAGAGCTTGGAGCGCGGCGGTCGCAGGCAGGGCTTTGTCAGGGCTTCGTCCCCTTGGTGCTGGGTGATGTTCTGGGTGCTTCCCTGGGATTTTGGGAGGGGTTGGCTGTGGGCTGGGATCACCTGGATGCCGCTGGCACAGCTCTGGGTACCCAGACTCCGGTGGGAGCAGGGAATTTCCTTCACTGGCTGGATGCCGAGTAATGGAAACAGGCTGGGAGAGATGGGAACGTTCACCTGGAGAAGGGAAGGCTCCAGGGAGAACTCAGAGCCCCTTGCAGGGCCTGAAGGGGCTCTAGGAGAGCTGGAGAGGGACTGGGGACAAGGGATGGAGGGACAGGACACAGGGAATGACCTTAAGGTGAAGGATTGTGGATTTAGCTTTGATACTGGGAAGGATTTATTCCCTGGGACAGTGGGGAGGCCCTGGCACAGAGTGGGATTCCCAGAGGAGCTGTGGCTGCCCCTGGATCCCTGGAATGTCCAAGGCCAGGTTGGACATTGGGGCTTGGAGCAGCCTGGGACAGTGGAAGGTGTCGCTGCCCATGGCAGGGGTGGAATGGGATGGGATTTAAAGCCCATTCCAACCCAAACCATTCTGGAATTCTGCGATGATGAAACATCCCCTAGAAGAGGATGGGATGAGGTGATCTGCGCCGATCTAAGGACCACTTCCAACATGGATAACTCCTAAATCAATCCCCCTTCCCCAAAATCCCAAGCAGAAATGAAAACCTCATTAGAAAACCTCGTTAGAAAACCCCATTAGAAATCAACCCCCCCTTTGACCCCATCCGGCACCCTGGGGTGCTGCGGGTGACACTGAGCTCCTGGGACAGCCTTGCTTGGACCTTGGGCAGCGTTGCTGGGATGGAGACTCCTCCTGGAAGGGGAGAAACGTGAATTGGTCATGGATTTGGTGCTCCTTAGCCAGGGATCTGTCCCTGACAGAGCTGCCGTCAGGGATCCTTCCCAGCATCCGTGTAAAAACGTCCCCGAGCTCTTTGGGAAGCGCTGTTCCCTCCCCCTGCCACATCCCTCCCGCTTCATTTTGCTTCCCGCTGCCTTGGGAATTCATTTCTGGCTCAGCTCTTCCCAACCTTCCAGTGCATCCATCGCCGTGCTGTAGCTCTGATTAAACTGCACAGCGTTCCCTTCCTAATTTAGCGTCACTAATTAATGATTGGGCCCAGGCTAGCCGCGATTTGCTGCTGTCGCTTTTGGGGGAGTGGGTAAGGCCGGAGTCGCTCCCTGTTCCAAAAGGAAATGGAAAAGGACAGGAAATCCGAGAAATCCTGGAGTATCTGGGCTTGGAAACTTAGTGCAGCTCCTTCATTTTTAGAGTGATATTAAAATTAAATTAAATTAAAAAGGCCTTTGTATGAGCAGTTGGGGTGAATTCTCTTTTCCTTAGGTGTGCCTGGAGAGCCTGACCTCGCAACTCTCTGCTCCACAAAGTGATTAATTTTAAAGGTTTTCTCCTCAACCCACGGATATTTTTTTCCCTAAATTTACAGCAATCCCAGTCTGTGATCCAGGTTTAAAACAGAGGAGGAAGAGCTTTAACAAAGAGGCCAAAATATTGTTTCTTGCAATGTGACACTGAGGTGCACTGATGTTAAAATTAATAATGGCTGAACGATGTTGATTTTATAGGGATTTTGATGTTGATTTTCCAGGGATTTTGATTTTGATTTTCCGGGGATTTGATGTTGATTTTATAGGGATTCAATGTTGATTTTACCAGGACTTTGATGTTGATTTTACTGGGATTTTGATGTTGATTTTACTGGGATTTTGATGTTGATTTTACTGGGATTTCGATGTTTATTTTCCAGGGATTATAATTTTGATTTTCCAGGGATTTGATGTTGATTTTACCAGGATTTTGTTGCTGATTTTACCGGAATTTTGATGTCAATTTTACCAGGATTTTAATTTTGATTTTCCAGAGATTCGATGTTGATTTTACTGGGATTTTGATGCTGATTTTACTGGGATTTTGATGTTGATTTTACCGAGATTTTGGTGTTTATTTTCCAGACATTTTAATAGTGATTTTCCAGAGATATGATGCTGATTCTACCTGAATTTTGATGTTTATTTTCCAGGGATTATAATTTTGATTTTCCAGGGATTTGATGTTGATTTTACCGGGATTTTGATGCTTATTTTACCGGGATTTTGATGTTGATTTCACAGGCATTTTGGGACTAGGAGCCCAGGGCTTGGCAGAAAGTTCCTGTCGGGATCAGCAGATTTCAGCACCCACCAGGCTGGCAGGATGCTCCAAAGCGTGTCCTAGGAATGCACGCCTGGAAATATTTAAATAAAGCTCTGCAGCCCGGGTGGCTGAGCGGATTTAAAACATATTTAAACAATTCCCCGAGCCTGGTGGGCGCTGGGCGGAACCGAGGTGTGCAGGACATGAAGACTCCCCGTGCTTTTTTAGGATTAAAATGGTTTTGGTTGCTTTAATAAGAAACCTTTATTTATTTATTTATTTATTTTTTTGGGGGGGTGTTAACAACAGCGAATGAAGGTGAGCCAGAGCTGCTTCCCCGTGGCTGGAACTCGATAACACGGGGGTATCAATCAGCCTTCCCGAATTAGCATTTCCCTGATAGGGATGCACAAAGCCTTTTAATGAGCGCTTTCAAGTCCCCCAGCTCCGGGGATTTTTTTCCTGCTCGTTCCTTAGCAACAGGCGGGATTGGCAGGGAGCAGGGGTTTGATGTGCTCCTCCATAAAGGGTTTACAGGGCTGGAAACTGCAGGCAAAAATGAGGGTAATTGTGGTTTATTGTTTTGGCACGAGGTTCAAAGATAAACAAACCACCTTCGGGCCCTCGGAAGCTTCCTGGTGTGTTCTTTTTCCTTCCTCTGCTCTCCTGGAGAACTTCTCCGCCAAGCCTGGAGCCGAAATTAAACAGACTTTTGTCTGGTTTCTAGAAATTAACGCGTCAGGGCAGAAAAAGCGGGGAGCTGCTTGATCTGCATTAGAAAGGGGAAATAAGGAATGTCGTGTTCGAACGGGTGGAAAGGACACAAATGTCCTACGGAGCTTTGGCAGAGCTGCAAGGGGGTGGTGGCACCTTCAGCCTGGAGAAGGGAAGGAT
>VWPU01015460.1:0-124401 GCA_013398955.1 Callaeas wilsoni | reverse complement strand
TGCTGGGTCGGTGCAGTGCTGTGGGGCAGAGCCTGAGTTCGGTGCTGCTGCAGCTGCATTAACCACACAATGCCTGCACAGGAAGTGGAGGCTTTCTGGCATGTGCTGCAAGAGAAGTTGTGACATGGTTGTGCTGCTGGGAAGTTCTGCCTCTCCACAGGAAGAATGTCCCTTTTCTGCCCCGCTCCTGAATAGGGTTGGTCAGGGGGAAAGGTGGAATTACCAGTCTTCAGGTGGATATGATCAGTTCAGGATATAAAAATGAGTAGCCAACCGCTTTTAGTTACCCTTTTGGCCAAAGCAAAGAATAACTATTTTTTTCATGTTGTCTTTCGGTTTGGTTTTGTCATGGCTTTCTTCTGATCACCTGTGTAGCATGGCAGCCGTAAAGGGTAAGCAGTAAAAGTCCTCCAAGCTTAACTCGTTAACCAAGCAGTTTCTTTGTTTTTTGTTTCAATACACGTCCTTATATCAAAGGGCAGGTGAGCCACTGGTGTTACACACCTCCCCTTTAACCGGGGGCAGCTGCGTGTGCAGCAGCAGTGGCGTTCGCTCCCACCCTTCCTCCCCAGCCTGCTTTTCTTGCCAGGCTTGTGTGCCTGGAACAGGGAGCGAGCGGCGCTGGGCTGTGCCGTAGCAAGGGCTATTTCTTGGCTCTCGCTGCTGAAGAATAAATTGCCTGCCTCTCCTTGCTTTTATTCCTGTTGATTGGCCATTTGTGGTTCCTTTTTAGGAGGCTATTTGTTTACTGAGCTGGATGTTTTGGCTGACAGTTTTTAAGTGTGAAAAAAATTCCGACAAGGCATCTGCCTCACAACTGGGATTGCTCTGGGAAGGCAAAATGATAAAGTTCTGTGAAAAGAAAAAGGGATGAAAAGGGAGATGAAGTTCTTCAGGCAGGATGGAGGAATAGTCTTTCATATTGTCTTCAGCATGTGGCTCTTCTCATCTAGTTTCTTTTTTTCTTCACAAGATGGCAAAATCTATCATTAGATTTAACTAGGAATTTGTTTGAGGCCTGAAGGTATTCAGTGTGGGGTTTCTTGGGATCTTTGATGTTCATTAGGGAGTAGTTCTGTGCAAGGTAATGTTTACTTTGCCTTTTTTAGTTTCCTTTGCAAACTGCAGTTGTACTGCTTCATACTTCCTCCTGTAACTGTTAATGTTTCTTATTTAGCTTTTCTTTCCCAGACAGCCTCCTAGGCTTTAGAAAATTTGGTTATCTGACTTCTGTGGGATTAAATTTAACACAAGAGAAAATGGAGAAGATGTGGTTTGGAGTTTTTTTCTTTGTATTAGTGGTTTTTCATTTTGTTGTTTTTTTTTTTAATTTAATAAAGGACTGATTTTTTTTCACAGCATGTTAGTACTAAAGTTGCATATAAATGGATAGGTTATCCCCATGTGGTCGTTAAAGTCAGTACCTAAAATATTAGTCTTGATGTCATGCTTGCTTTTTATATTTTTCTTATGATAGACAGTAAATTGTGGATTAATTTTATTTTCTGTTTATGTTCTGAGTATTTCAGTGTTTGTTTTTCAGATAATTTTAAATAAATTTTTTTTAAGTCTAATGGAAACCCTTCACAGTTTTAAGAGATGACTTCATAAAATTAGCAGAATTTTACATTTGGTGTCATATTTAAACTAAAATACTGTTTAGAAAGAAAAAGAGTAGTTACTGAGAGTCATACAGCAAATGGAAACCGTTATGTTACTTTCAGCTTGCATAGATTTTTCTGGTTCTTGCTTTTTGCTTTGTTTCCTCAGTCTCGATACATTTAATTCTCTCCACTCGTCACTTGTAAACTTCCGTGTGAAGTCATGTGGGTGAGCTGGTGCTGCAGCCAGGTGGCACGGGTGTTTGCTGAGCAGATCAAGGGAAACTGAAATAGAGAAAGGAACTTGCACGGAAGGTCAGAGTATTGTGACAACAGTAATGAAACGTCGACGTGGTTTGTGTAGGAAGCTGCCAGGTTTCAGCTTAGGGCCAGGAGCCTGTACCAAGGTTACCCTGCGTGATTGACAGGAGGATTGCTCTTTGAGGGCTGATGAATAAGCTGGATTCCTATCTCTGTAATCATGTTATGACCCAGGCTGGCCTGAACAGGTCACAGGGCACCACTGCGGCAGCTGAGCTCTGCTGTTGCTTTCAGCCGGTGATACCACTGAGATGTTGCAGGTTGCCTAAGAGAAGTCTGAGGAGACAACCTGCAACCTTCTGGGTATCCTCACTAGCCTTTCAGATGTGTACTTCCTTCTGTTTCTTAGTAAATAGCATTTACTGGTTGTTACACTGTTTCCTAAAAGGGATTGTGAGAAACGTACCTGAAAAGCTTCCTCTAATTCATGAAAGTTATAAGTTTCATGATAATGTTGAATGAATCGTGAATTAAATGATAAATGGAATTGTAAATTCATTTTAAAAATTAGTCTCAAGATCAAAAGCAAATTCCAGCCACTGAAACAAAAAAAAAAAGTTGCCAGATGTATTGGGTCCTTTCTGGTATAAGAGCTGTCTCTGTCCAACATGAAGGCAGCTTCTGGTATCTTCTCACAAGAGCCACCCTGCAGCCCTCCTTTATTGCCCTGCCCCCAGCTACCAAAACCTTGCCACATAAACCAAATGCGCTAAATAACACATCCACCTAGCAGAGAAGTTATTTTATTGTTGAATTTGAGAATGTCCTTATCCAAGTTGTGGTAACAATAACTGTCAAATATGGCTGTGGATTAGAGAATTAGAGTGGTGAAAGATTGGTCAAAACATGCCTGACATCAGCACACAGTGCTGATAGTGCAATGCTTTCCATGAGACTCTCTAATATGAAATTACCTGAAAGTATTTGCCACTAACTAGTTTGACTGTGAAGTGTACCTAAAGGACATCTAAATCAGTTTTTCAGAGTTACTGCATGTGTAACAAGCTTGACAATTTTGAGGGAACTAGACTTTCAGTAGAGCTGGTCTAGAAGTGCATGCAGTGCTTTTAGGAGTTACTGTGCATCCCTTGTCGATTTTGCAGAATGGATATAATGACTGGGTGCTGATGTCCAGATTGCTGAGCATGTACAGGAATTTCTGATGCACATGATGTGAGCAGGTACTTACATTGGGTCAAAAACCCTCTGGGAATTCAGACAGCTGTAGAAAATCCCCAATTTGTGTGGGCACAACTTCTGAGTTTCTTAACCTGTCATACCACTTCACTGCTTGCATCATCCGGCTGAAATGGGAACTTGTGCTTCTGATAACTCCTTGAATAATCGAAAGGATGTAATAGGCAGCTGAGGTGTTTGGTAGCACACTCGTCTTTGGTAACTTGCTACATGGTGGAATTATGAATTCATTACTATTTTGTTAACTTAAAATCACAATCAACTCCAACCAGGGTAAAATAGAGTGCAAATTTTAAAACATTCATCATGACTTTGTGAATGGCAACACAGAGTGCAAATGTTTCTGAATGATGTAGGAAAAAAATGGAAGAATGGTATTTAATCAAGTTGCAACTGACTTCACTTAGTGCTTTTCTGCCCTGCCCCAATCTCTCTCTCTCTCACTGAGTCAGCTGGAGAACTGCCTGTCCTGGATTCTTTCTTTCATCATACCTCCTGCTGCACCTGGTAGAAAGCACAACCAGCCTTGATGCAGTGTTTGTGTGTATGACTAATCTTATCCTTGAAGCCATTGGTGGAAAAGAGGGAGAGGTCTAGACTTAAAATCTTTCTCCAAATTTTTCTTTCTTATTTGCAGCTACAAATATGGGTCAAGTTGTCTTGCAAACTAGCACATTGTATTTGACAGGCTGATTAACAAATGAGTTTGCCTGAGAGTGTGGTAAAATTTTCTGTCCCTTTTTGTGACTTGCTAAGTGTGCTACACTGCAGAGTCTGAGTTACCTTTTTTTTTTGATGGCACAGACTGTCACTTCATACACCAGCAATCATGTTTTATACAGTGTACTGAATGGGATCAGTATGTGTCATTACAGGCAGTGAATTGTGTTTAGCCACAACGAGGTCTACAGTTTTCGTGGTAACTGACCTCTGACTTTTTTCCTTATAATAACAGTAGGCAGTAACCCATACCTGCTTATCAAGTGTAAACAGGGTGTGGAATGAATATTTAAGAAAAAGAAACCAAAAACCGCATTACTTTCATGCATAATTGTTTGTCTTCTGTCAGAATAAGGTGTATTCAGTTGTTCTTAACAGAACTGTAATAAAATCATCATCTTTGGAAAAGAATAGCTCATTCGAGAGTACTCATACTCTAAAGGCATTGTTAATGTATAATAAAATACACAATTCAGTAGAAATAGTTAAATTGTATATTAATGAAGATTTTATTGCAAATATTCCCTCTTTGCTGTGATTTATGATGAATGAGTTGTAGCAAGACCTGTTAAAAATTACTCCCTTATGTTTACTGATGCCAGTGTTAAGTGAAAAATTTCTGTTCTTAGTTCAGTAGTACAGTAACTGAACCAGTGATGTCTTAGCTGACGTTAAGACCACACAGATGTGTTATTCTTCTTGAGAACCCTTGAGATGGCTCAGAGGATAGTATTTACAGGCAAAGCAAAATCGTGGACAGCTTGTTTTTCATTCTTGTCTATCAGCAGTTGAGATCGATTGGGCTGCAAGCTGGCAATTATGTTTCATCTTTGGAGGCCCTAAAAGGTACCTTTAAGGTACATATATGTTTTAGTGTATCTCTTGGTACTTTTTGAAAATAATGCTTCTCCTGACAAGTGAGTTGCTTCGAAACTGCTGGATGATTTGGAAAGTGTATTTTCTGGTCATAATACTCCTTGGTAATGTATGGTGCAGATGCAGTGAAGGCCTGTAAATTATGTAACTGCAGCAATTGCACAATGCTGTTAATGGAAACTTGTAAAAACATGGTCTGAGCTACTCTCTGTTTGTTCCAGGCTGGGAGCATGCACAAGGGTATCTCTTAATGGTTCAATTTCATTTTATTTGTTAAGATGCTGTATGTTGGTTATATATCTTAATATTTGGAAAACAAACAACCCAACTTATATTGTATGCTGTATGGACATTCATACGTTGGTAATAACTTACAGATTTTTCAAGACTTGATTTTATTTTTTAATATCGATGAGTCATTTCTGCAGAGGTTATTTTGCTTCCTTGTGTCACAAGAAATAATTTTAAAACTGCTGCTTGTGCTAATAAAGAGCAAAAAGCTTTATACTGACTCAAGGCATAAACAGAATAGAGGTCTCAGCTGAGCATGTGACTGTTCAGGCATAACAAAATCAAAGCAGCTGGTTGAGTAGCTTGGAGGTTTTTGTTTGTGCCAACCTTGCCAAGACATCTGTGTTCTATAAGACATTAAGGAGAGAAGTTGATTTCAAATAGTTGTATGTTTTTGACATCCTGGCGTTTGAATAAAGGGTTTGTGTAAGTTTCCCTGGTCAAAAATGCAGCACACAGTACTGTGTCTTCCACTGCAATCTTTCTGAAATTCCACGTGTTTTAATAAGACTGTTTTAATTTGAAGTGCCAATTTTATATCAGCTATTCTTTTACCAATCAGAGAGGTATTTGGATTCATTGCAGCAGTCAAACCAGCATTGAGTTTTGCCTTGTGAAAACTAGGGGGAGAATCTTTGCTTTTAGGGTTTTAGATTAGCTATTGTATCACTCAGCAGTGAAGCTATGAGGTGCACAAGTTATTTGGCTTTTAGCTATGAATTTCAGAAGTGCATGCCAGAAGAATATCGTATGGTAGCTGTGAGTGAATCTTTGGAGTATCCTTTTTAAAGTGGAAAATTACTTCCAGCTAATTGGTTTAGAATGCTTTTTCTTTCAGTTTCACAAAGCTTCGAATATAACTGAGATTTTATTTTTCCCTAAGATTCCCAAGATATCCAAGACACACACTGTAATCCTACACTCAACCTAACTCCAGGGGTCTGTGATAGCACACTTCATTTAAAATTACACTTGTAGGGATCAGACGATACTGCTGTATCATGGAAGGTGCTTGCTTTCTTGTGAGACTGAGGATTCTCTGAATTATGTGAGCTCAGTTGAAGTCATTGATACTTTGTTATAGGAATAGTACTTTATTTTTCCTAGGATACTTAATTTGTAAAGCTACATACTGCTACAAATGGTCCAGGAAGTTTTAGTTCTTAAACTCAGAAAACAATTGAGAAGAAGAGCTAAGATGCTTACTAATTGCTGTGGAACAGTGATGTCAAAGTGAAGTGTTTGTTTGTATGTTTTAATTTTAAAGTTCCCATATGTAAGAACATGCATACATTGGTAAACGTTATTACTCAAGTGCCTGTGTATATATTATATATTATTATGTAGTTTTACCTTGTTGTTAAGTGAAGGCACTTCAAGGTAGTAATAAACATTACTCAAAGTAATGTAACAAACAATCTGAAAAAATCTTTGGAATTTAAATTTCTTACTTATTAAAATAAGTCTTACTTAACTATTAGCAGTATGAAACATGTCAGTGCGACCTGTTTGTGGAACTCATAATGACAGGCCAAAACCAAGTGATCACTTTTCAGAGTTTCACAGACCAAGTTTCTGCAGGATCTGTTTCTGCAGGCCAGGCCTGGCGAGCGGCTGAAGGGGCTGTCTCTGCCCCAGCCCGAGCAGGGCAGTCCTGCCTGTTCCAGCCCTGGGCTCACGTTCTGCTGTGCCACACGCAGCAGTGCACGTGGAAGGACAGCAGCAGTGGGTTTGGGTTGTCTACTGGGAAACCATTTCTGGAATAAAATCTGAAAAATCAAGGAAGTTCTGCATTTTTTCCTTCCATTTAATTAGTAGTGCCTGTAATAGGACCTTGGGAACATTTTTTTTTTTTTTAACTGCATGGGTTTTAGATTTGTATTTTATCATATTAATTAGTGGTCAGTTAATCTATGAATTCACTCAATTGTTTTGTTCAACTGTGAGTATGTGATGTGTTCTTTGGCTGTTTTGCAGTTATCTGCTTGAAAAAAGTATGTTATAGTGTGTCACTTGTCTGTTAATTTTTCTGGGTAGGTAGTGGAATTCATGGGGTTTTTTGGAAGGATGTGAACTTTTCTTGAGCTCTCAGCCAGAATGGCTGCAGATAAATGTGTTTTACAAGCTGTTTGCAGGACACCAATCGACTGACAGACAGAAAGAGACAATGGTAATAATGGAGACTTGAGGAAAAAAAACATTAAATTCTCCAAGCGAAAGTGGGAGGAGGAAGAGACTAGGTGGAATAAAGACTGGGCAGGGGGTGGGTGAGCTTAGACAAACACAGTAAGGATTCAGAAAAAAAGAGGAGCCCAGACAACTTTGAGAGCAGGCAGGGAAAAAGCCATGGTGTTACGTGAGTTGGCTGTAGATTTTTCAAGTCAGTAAGTTGAAACAAATGTAACCAAAAGGGGTTTTATTTTTAACAGCACACAGCAAGGCAGCCTTTGAGAAACCAGAGCCCTTTCAGAGGTGCATGTAATGCAGCTTCTTGGAACTTGTTGATCTTGCCAAGGCCTGAACTCAGTGAGGGTGAGATTTTCTGGTTTTGCAGGGGGGTTTATGTAGTTTTGGGATTTTTTTAAGTTCACTTATTTAATCCAGTCCTTGACAAAATCACTGATCTCTGGGATACAGATGAAGAATGTGTGTTATCTTGAACAGTTCTCCTGAGATATGAGTGCCTTGATTTCCTCAAAAATAGCTGTGCTGGCTTGTGTATACACCTTCAGCTTAGCTTTTACTTCGGGGGGAGGAGTAACCTTACAGCTTTCCACTTTTAACCTGTTGTCTCTTGCTGTCTTCCACGTGTCTGTACTTGGCTCTGGCCTTCTGTGTTCTTTTGCTTGTAGACTTAAAGGGAACTTTGACTTCGTGTTTCCTCTTATCCTTGCTAGGGACTCCCTGTGAGTGTGCTCACATGTTATATATCTCTCTTTCATGTTGTCAGTAGAAGCTTGAAAAGAGTGCTGTCTGTCATGCTATCAAGTGCTGTCTTGTTTTACTCCTCCTCTGTGTAGGAAAACATTTTCATTTTCTTTCATATGTTGCCTCTGTCAGATCAGAGACTTTTTTGACACTTGCAGAGTTCTTACCCCAAAGGAGTTTGGCTTCTGCTTGGGCACTTTGGCAGTATAAGTAAGAATACTCCAGCTTTTGCTATGATTTGACTTTTTTTTTTTTCTTTTCATTTTTCGACTATATTATCTATGGGGAATTGTCATTAATTGGTCAAGTCCTTATTGCTGTAGAAATTAATTTTTTCTTTTTTTTTTTAAGGAGATAGGGAGTGGCATGTACATTCTAGCAAGTTTCTGATGATTTACAAACTTTAAAATAGGTCTTTAATAAAAAAATAACCTTTTTTGTATGGTATAAAATAGTTAACTTTGGAAAAGACCACTAAGATCATCGAGTCCAACTGTCAACCCTGCAGCACCATGTTCACCACTAAACTATGTCCTCAAGTGCTGCAACCACGTGTTTTTTGAATACTTTCAGGGGTGGTGACCCCACCAGTTCCCTGGGTGGCTTGTTCCAAATGCCATCACCTTAACTCCTGATTATCTGAGGTGCAGAGTGTACAATGGTGCAGTCCTCTCTAGCTTTACTCTGAAAGCCAGGGGGTAAATTAGGCTGTGTGGTAAAAGGCTCATCTCCAAAACCACAAAGGGACCCAGTGAAATGGTGACAGGTGGGGAAATAGTCTGAGAAATAGAACGTCCTGACCTGATTCTTCCCAGGTCTCCCACAGGAAGGTGATCAGTTCCATGAGATTTACTATGGGATGGAGGGGAAGACCATCCATAAATTCTTCAGGATGTATTATGGAATATTTAGGAGAAGGCCAAAAGGCAGGGTTTGTGATTCTGTAAAGGAGGATTCGAGGTGATTTGGAGCAGAAGAAGCAGAGGACAGCAGAATGGGGTAATAAAGGGGCCAGTCATCTACTGCTGGGTGAGGGAGCTCTCTTCTAAACACATCTGTATATATGGAGTATTAGGTGCAATGTCAGCACACAGCCCTGACTGGAGTGGGACCATTGGGTCCTGGGGCCCCTGCACCTTGGGGTGCAGTCAGCTGGAGAGTGAGCCCTGGGTGGAGGTGTCAGTGGGCACCAACAGCAGGGCTGGGATTAGCCTGGAGAGTAGCTCAGAGGCTTGGAGCCAGGTATTGAAGCAGCCATAAATCCAGGAGAGACAGAGATCAGAAGGTCTGCCAGTTGGCTGATAGAGCGATTCTCAGGTCCAAGGCAACTTCTGCAGACACGAGAAGGTCTCAGGCCTGGTTGGGGCCACGTTTGTGATGCACTTCTGTCCATGTAATGGGGCCCAGCATGATGAGCCCTTTGTGCTCTCTCTATGTCTCCTGGAAGTACACACTCAACCTTTGTCCTGACCAGAACTAGGAACCTCACCTTTAGTGAGCTGCCAGAATCGGCGACACATGAGCCATTTGGAGGAGTTTGTGTGTATGGTTGTCCTTTTCCTTTGCTGTCTTATGGGTGTGGCTAAAAATGGTACAAGGTAGGCTCTGGATGTATCTAACATGCCCCTTAGGCCCTTTACAGATTTCAGTTCAAAATAAGTTTATTTGCTAAGTTGTATGTCTAAAGATAGCAACTCTTCATTGAGATATAACAAGTATCCTTACTTTTTTTACTTTAGTTTTTTTTGGGTTTTTTGGTTTTTTGTTTTTTTGTTTTTTTTTGTGGAGCCCTCTGAATCCTGTTATCAAGAGGGTCTCTTGCCTCTTCCTGTAGTAACTCAGTGATATCTGCCCTTGTCTGCACAACCTGTAACCCACAGTTTCCGCTTTCAAGGAACAACGAATGAATAGAATATATAGAAATGAACATAAAATTTACAGAAGTGGAAGATGAGCAAGTATAGTCATCTAACTATTGCCTTCTGAAAATCAGACTCATCCAACAATAAGAAGTCATTGATAGGGGTTTCAATTTTCAGCACTGCTGTGTTCTAGTTTGGAGTATGAATGTCATTTTGAATTAAATTTCCTTAATAGCCATCTTACTATTCTATGTCTTATATCATGGAGCAGCTTTATAGTAGACAAAACTGGCTTAATTTTGTATGAAAAGAAACTGGAGGATGCACTCTCAGATGTTACTGAGCGTTTATTGCATGGAGCAGTTTAGATCTGGTCTGGAGTAAACCTGCTTTTGAAATGCATCTTATGTGGATGAGTTATATTTTTTTTCCCAGATCCTATCCTAATATTGGGCTCTACTTGTGGCTATAGATATGTTTTCTATTTCATGGAGCAGCACAAATATGTGATATGGTTGTTTGTTTGCTT
The DNA here is from genome assembly GCA_013398955.1 of Callaeas wilsoni. Lineage (NCBI taxonomy): Eukaryota > Metazoa > Chordata > Aves > Passeriformes > Callaeidae > Callaeas > Callaeas wilsoni. The sequence continues at coordinate 114,076 of VWPU01015460.1, read as the reverse complement.
TTCCTCCATTAAACAACAGCAAAGCTTCACCTAGGAGGAGTTCCCTTCTAATGTTCTCTAAGGGACTTTGTTTTTGTCACCATCCTGATGAGAGAGCTGCAAGTCACATATACTCCTTGAAAAGATTTGGGATTGCAAATCAGTTAATCTTTCCTTATTATGGTGTATATTTAAAGGCTTTTCAACTTTTCAATTATTTCCTCAGTGCTTATGACTTTGTCAGTTGAAAGTCTGTAAAATAATCCTTTGTTTATGGTCCCCAAGCTCTGCTTTTCATCTTTTTATAACGATTGTGAAATGTACCATACAATCACATCCTCCATGGGAGCTGGTTAGCTGCAGTTGCCATCACCTACTGTATTATGGGACTTTAACTATGAGTTTTGTATATTACACAAACTGTATGTAACATTGGCATTAAATCAGTCTATTTTCAAATTCTGGAACGCTCCAATTTCGTGATTAACAAGTGTTGTATTTTATGATTATTCAGTATATAACTAGAATTTGAACATGTTCCAAATGCAAATGCTTAGAAAAGTAGTTCTTTACTGAATCTTCTATTTATATTCCTCATGTGAATGAGCTGGAGGTTTTCTTACTTTCTTCCTCGTATTCAGGCAGAATACAAATCAGGAGTAGGATTTTTTTGCATCGTTGCACACAGCTTCCTTTTCTACTGCTCCTTTCTATTTGTGTCCTGCCTTCAGCCCTGCTCGGATGCAGCCCTTAGCATTCTGTGCACTGCTGGCTTGCAGGCAAGCAAACAATGCAACGTTCATGAAAGCTTTGAAAGACTGCAGTTGCCAGGTGTAGGATTTGCTCTGTTCTAGCTGCGTGCTGGTAACTTGTAATAAGCCAAGACAAAAATAGAATCCTACAATATTCTCTTGTGAATTCACAAGGAAAGATTTATGGTCATGGGAATGTAAGTACCTTTGCTTGCTCAGCCCATAGCTGTCTCTAACCTAGGTGAGAAATGGATGCTTATGGAAAGAGTGTAGAAGCAGTTTGCAGTGATATTTCTCTTGGTATGCAGTTCCACCGGTTTTTGAACAGGAATATTTTCAGCTGGAGTTGCATAAAAGCTGGTGTGATTAAACCAAGACATTCTGATTTAAAGGTAGCATCACTACTATGTCTTTTACCATTTCTGTTTTCCCTACCCTCAATTTAATCCAAATCTGTGATGATACAAACTGCAATTTTACTGTGTTTTGCCTGGTAGATGTTCACCAAAATTTTTTTTATTTGTTTGTCAAAACATTCTGGGTCAGGGTAGATGCTTCTCAAATGCAGCATTACTTGTTCTCATTGGTAAGGAGATCAGTATAGGGCTGAATTTGCCATGGTAGGTTTCTCCAGTATCTGATGGACCAAGATTCATTCCAAGAAAATATATATATTTTAAAAAATCTATATTAAAAATGTTAATCTTAAAAGGCTAGGAGCTAACTTAATACAGTCAGTTCATTTTTCTGTAAAGGATTATGGATTTTATTAAAACAAAATGGCTTTCTGGGAAAACTTTCTACTCTTAGTGTTTCAATTTAATGCATTAGTTCAGTAACTTTCCATTCACTGCATAAAGACTGGATGTCCTTGAGTCATATAAAGAAGTTAATTAACTTTTACTCTTGGTGGGTATAGGGCAAAAGTTACAGTATCAGACAGCTGTTCTTGTAAAGACTGGAAATAAATCACAGATTTTCTTTTTCTATGACTATAAAACATTCTCCAATCTATACATGAAACAATCAGGTCCTATTCTCTTTTTAGTTTAAAACATACTGTAAAATATGCAACGGAAATTTGAATAAATTTTATATTTTGCTTTCAGTTTAATAACTTGATTTTGATGAAGCACATCAATATAATTTGTAGAACTGGAGTAATGTCTAAGGGGTATATACATTTAAAAACTAAAATGTCTGAAATATTTCATTGGTGTGGTGATCATAATTGTTCAGTTAATTCCTTGCTACTTAGTTACTGTTAAACTTTTCAGAAAATATTCCTCCTTCTATGTGTAAATAGCTTTTGGGGCATTTGCAATGATTCTGATTCTCATATCTGAAGAGTAAAAAATGTCTTAATTTTCTACAGGGCTTTTGTGGGCTTTTTTTCCCATCTTTTTACTGAGGTTGGTCTGTGCTTGGTATTGTGCATATATGGTTATCTACTGGTGAATTCCTTCTTGTTACAGCTTACATAACAGAAATGCCATTAGTGAGGGGAAGAACAGCTGTAATGGGGTAGTCTAGAAGTTGATAAAAGCCTAGGAGCTTTTCTGACATTGCCAGCAGTAGAGGATAAGAGAAGAGTGTATGAAAAGGGCAAAGTTGTAGAGATACTTTCTCCAGTATGACCTCCCCATCTCCAGTAACATGCAGCTCAGGGTATGGCAGAACAAAGGTATTAAACTGATATTTAAAGGCCATACTGAATTTTTCTTCCATGACTCTAGCCATTTCGTCTTTTTTTTTTTTTTTTCCAAAGTGTGTATAATTTTTGAATTCACAAGGAGATCCACAGCTTACCCAATGTGGTGCAAAGCACTATACTTTTCCTTTTTTTTTCTTTTTTTTATTTTTAAATTTGCTACATGCTGGTTTGTTTGAAGTCCTCTGCCCTTTATGTTGGAACAGACTGTGTTCAGCCGTTGGATATCCACCCCACTTTGCCATTTGGGATTTTTGTAGGTCTGTGAGGCCAGGCAGGGTGCTTGGCCTCTATCTTGCCACGTGCTCCTCTCCAGAGATGGAGCTTGTTCCTGCTGTGGCTGCTCTGCAGAGATCTAAAGGGTTGTACTTACTGTCTTGGGTAAGAAGGAGGAAGAGGTGAGACTTTTGAAGGAGCTGCTCTGTGAAAGGAAATTCAAGGTGAAGTATTTCTAGAAAAGCTACTGTCAATTTCCCACAACTTCTCTTGCACCTCTTAGAGTTTTCTTTCTGTTTAGCGCTCTGTTGAGGCCAGCATCTGGCCTCCAGAACTAAATTCCCCCTTATTAAGTACCACCTTTCTCTGAGCAAGAAGTGTACTGAAAGGAAGTGCTGTCTGCTTGGAGTGATGTCTGGTGTAGTGGATAAATGGTCTTATAAAAACAGCAGGAGGTATTTAAACCAGATTAGTAGACAGTTAATAATACAGAATACTGGAAGTTACATAAAGTGCTTTTCAGATTTTGCTCCATTGATATTGTCAAGTGCAGTAACTCTGTAGCTGCAAACGTAAAACTTCAGACCATTCTTCAGCCATGGTTTATGCACTTGTGAAGATCATGAGAAATGGCGTAAGGAGCAGCAGTGAGTTACTGTAGTTTAATTAGTTGACTGAGTTTCTGAAGGATAGAACCATTTTAAAATCAAGAGAAACAATATGAGATTTAAACAGGAAATCTGTAGACAGAGTCACCCCTGCTTGGTGAAGAAGACAGAATTTAGCCTTTGTGCATGGATATTTCTGCCTTCTGACAGAGTTGTTTTCTAAGCATTCAGGTTTTACAGTCTCAAAGTGTATCTTCACAGATCAAAAGTAGGTGGATTGCAAGGGATGCAGCTCAGGATGTTAATGTAGCTGAAATATGAAATATAATGTCTTCTCAGGTCACATGGCAGTTTTCATGGAGTCCCAGAATGGGTAGGGTTGGAAGGGACCACAGTGGGGTCATCTGGTCGAACGTCCCTGCTCAAGCAGCATCATCCCAGAGCACACGGTACAGCGTTGGTCCAGAAGTTTCTTGAATATCTCCAGTGAGGAGACTCCATACCCACTCTGGGCAACCTGTGCCAGGGCTTGGTCACTGCACGGTAAAGAAGTTCTTCCTCATCTTGAGGTGGAACTTCCTGGGCATCAGTTTCTGCCCATTGCCCCTTGTCCTGTTGCTGGGCACCACCGAGCAGAGCCTACTCCATCCTCTGACACCTCCCCTTAGATACTGATAGACATTGATGAGGTCCCCTCTCTGTCACCTCTTTTCAAGGCCGAACAGGCCCAGCTCTGTCAGCCTTTCCTCAAAAGAGAGATTTTCCAGTCCCTTAATTATCTTTATTGTCGTCCACTGGACCCACTCCAGGAGCTCCACGTCTGCCTTGTACTGAGGAGGCCAGAACTGGACACATCACTGCAGGTGAGGCCTCGCCAGGGCTGAGCAGAGGGGCAGGACCTGATGCACCTGACGCACCATTGGCCTTCTTGGCCACAAGAACACACTGATCCATGTGTGCAAGTTTGTGCATCCATTGAAGATCACAAGTCTAATTCCTTGACTTTGTGATCACTAGTGGGCTGGTGCAAAGAAAGTAGTAGGAATGGTTGGAAGAGGAGAAACAGAACAACCATGTTTTTCAGGTCCTGTGAAGCAACTGACCACTCTAACTTTCCACTAAAACCTGCAGGAATGCCTGTTATCCTGTTGCTTTCAATCATAAAATACCAGCTGGAATGTGGAATGCTATTGATTTTAACCTTCATTTGCTTAACAATTTCATCTTTCCTGTCCAAATTTTTGTTATATTATTCACTATTTTTTCTATACATTCATTCTGTGTTCCAAAGTGAATCTTTTGACCACACACATACATTTGGTGTATATTGTAGGACATCTGTTGTATTTTTTGATACCTGAAAGAGTTGTTACTTCCTAAGGAAAAGGAGAAAAATCCGTTTTCATTCATATGCCTCCATTGAATTAAATTGCATTTGGAGGTATTAAATTTTTATTAAAAATACTATGAGGAAGCTGCAGAAATGTAAAAATGAAGAAAGTATCTTTCTGTCTCACTAAAAGTGATCATGAAATGGTACTGTATTTATTGGTGATAACATTGTGTCATGTCCCATAGCATCAAAGTTTGAAGGTGTTTGTCAAGAGAATACACTATTGTATAAATTCAGAAGTTTCTGTTGTGTTCACAGCTTCTTCTTTGTAACTTTGTGACAGTTACTGTGCTGTTACTTAATTTTAAAATATGCAGCTTGTTAATCTATTATTGTTCTAGTATCTTAGTCTGTCTAATTTTTATGTAAAATTATTCCTTGATTGTGGAAACCTCTTGGTTGTCTTTCAGACTGATGTTGACTGAGATTAATTTTATTTAAGAATTAGCTGCATCTGTTAGATTTAGCTAATATAATATTTAGGTGGGCTGAAATGAATAAATCATTTTTTGAGAACCAAGGTAACTTCAAGCTAAATGCTGTAAATTAATGGGTTTTAGTATTAGTCTTAATTTTGTGCTTTGGGGGGAGGGAATGTATAGTTAAAAGAAAAACACCATTAGGCTAAAATATTAATAACTTGGTTTCTGATTAAATATACTTCATTATGTAATTACTGCTCTTTTGGATGGATTTTAGATTACGGCATTACTTTGTCCTATGTTTAAGTGTAACCTATATGTTCTAGTTGCATATTATACAAGCATGAAAACCTACATGGTAATAATCAACTTTGTCCATGCATTCTTGTTACCCTGTGGTCAATCCTGGTTTTCATTTGCTTTCCCACATTCCTTTCTCCATTCTGAAACATAAATTATATTCCGTATTTTAGAGGAGGATATTGCCAACCTGTGTTCTTTTGAAGTGACAAATATCTTCTTCATAGCGTCATAGAATGATTTGGGTTGGAAGGGACCTTAAAGATCATCCAGTTCCAACCCCCTGCCCTGGTCAGGGACACCTTCCACTAAACCAGGTTGCTCAAAGCCCGATCCAACCTGGCCTTGAAGACTTCCAGGGATGGAGCACCCATAACCTCTCTGGGCAGCCTGATCCAGTGCCTCACCACACTCAGTAAAGAATTTCTTCCTAACATCCAAACTAAATCTACCCTCCTTCAGTTTAAAGCCATTACTCCTTGTCCTTACCACTCCATTCCCTCATAAAAAGTCCCACTCCTGCTCTCTTGTAGCTCCTTTAGGTACTGGAAGGTGCTATAAGGTCATCCCAGAGCCTTCTCTTCTCCAGGCTGAGAAGCCCCACCTCTCTCAGACTTCATCACTTAGACTGCTGTTTAGATAAAACAAACCAAAATAAACACAGCAGAGTTCGTTGCACAATTATTTTATATTCATTGTGGGTGTCTAGTACAAATGTTAGCAAAAGTGTTTTAAGCTTGAGGAAGAGAAGGATGATTGTGCATGGTCTTCTCTACCTCCACTGAACTTGAACCTTCTCCTTCAAGTCCAGCATATATGGGGAAGTTGTGGTTTTGACTAACTTTTGAATCTGTGGAATTTGAATGCTTTTTGTCTGACTGTTTTGAAGAAAATTGTTGCTAGTGTAATTTAGATATGTTTAGGATCTTGGCTATAAATTATGTCTGAAACATAATAGTATTTTTTAAAAATTATAGAATATTCTCCAAGGGCATCTATTCTCTAATACAATAATAAAAGAGAAATAGGATGGGACTTTTTGCAAAACACAGTACTTGGTTAAAAAATACGATGAAGTAAGTAGCAGTTTGCTTGCAAAGTATTCATGTTTCCTAAAATGCTGAAAATTGCCGCCAAATTCTTCTAAGTTTCACTGTAGTTTTAAAACAATACCTTTAAAATCAGCACTGTATTTAAAGTGTCCTTGGTATGGAAGGGAAAGTTGTAGATTCTGTGTTGTCCCAATGACTCTGGCAGGTCGTATACACAATCTGGGGAATTTAAGGTTACCTTTGCACTGCAGGATTTCAGTGGTGTTAAAATATCCTCTTCTTGCACCCTTGGTTGAGTGCTGTCGCTTATACACTTGTACATGGGTCAGAAATTCTTTTCTGTGCATAACCAGCTTGCAAGTGGTCATAATGTGTGTCAGCATCCCCAAAATAAGCCCTACAGGGTACAGTCAAACACAGGTCATCGCTTTAGTTTTGATATCCCTTCTCATTTCACTTTTTTTCACTTGTATATTGAGAAAGCAGATTTTACTCTGGTCTTAAGTTGTATATAGAATTATTCTGGTTATTAAGCATATATATCATTACATCATATGTATTACACACATATCTATGGCTTGGTTTTTTTCAGCCTATATTGCTTTTAGAGGTCTGTAGGTTTTCTGTACCACAGTGAAGATGAGATATACATCTTCATTTTCTACTGTACATTTATGCTATTTTTGCATGTTGATTGAAAGGCAATGTAGAAGAAAATAGAAGCTTTCAGATGAGGCTTTTATTAAAATACTAGACTTGACTATCCTGATTATTGTGTTTCCTCTTCTAATTTTCCCACTAAATTATATATGTCCAGAGAATATGTTTATATCAAAGAACATGACATTGAAGTTAAAAAATGAATGCTTCACATCTAATTTATGCTCCTGTGATTTTATATTATTTTCCTTTTTTAAAGGGGGACTCAAACCTCTCATTAGTGCATTTTGTAAATCTCTAGTCCCAGGCTAAGCAGAATTAGAATTAATTAGAAACACAATTCCTACCATATATAGGAAAACTTCTTATTTCCACTTTTAAATTTACCTTAAAAATAGCAAAAAAATTGAGTGTGTGCTTATTATCCCATAATGTCATTCTGTGTTACACCGTGTAATGAGGATTGCTTGTAAGATGATAGACTCTATTAGCTGGCTACATGAATGTAGCTCTGAATTTCATAAGTGGTGGTGGTTGAACGTTTAACATGATGTAAGATGAAATCTTACTGAGTCTGTCATCATTGCAGTCTCCATAAGCAGAATGAAACTGGGCTGTAACAGTACCCCATAATGTTGTACTAGTCTCCAAGATCTGTGTTGTACTGGAAATCACCGGGTTTTTTGGGGGTTGGTTGTTTGTTTTTGTTTGGGATTTTTGGTTTGTTTGGTTTTGGTTTTGTTTGTTTTTTTAATTAACCTAATGAAACCCTTAAAAACTGCAGCCTGGAAAAAAATAGACACAATTTTAATTTTTTTTTTTGCATGAAACAGTATTAGTGCATTAATAGACTCGCTTTTTTCTCTGAATGGAATAATCCTGAAATGGAATATTGCAGTCATCCATCAATGTACGTATTTAAATATTTCTTCAGGAGTTAGGAGGAGAAGGAGCAAGCAGTTGTTGTTTCTGTTCTCAAGTAAGAGATCATGTCTGTTCCCTCACCTCAGCCAGGGCAATTTTTTTTTCTTAAAAGGATTTCTAATAGTTGTAGTACTGGCTGGTAGAAGATCCCAACAATGCCACTCAGGACTGGAGTTGATAGAGCCATGAGGTGTGAGTGTGCTGCGTGCCTGCAACACCACCGAGAGGCTGCACTTATTCCTTGGTGTCACTTTTGACTTCTGTAGCATTCACAGAAACTGTGTACAGTATTTAAAGAGTTTTGCTGCCAGTAAGGATAACTAGTCCTGATTTAGTGCATCTTCCCTCCCGAAGCAGAAAATGCCTGTGAGTTACTGGGATAACAGCTTAAATGCAGAGCCTGCTGCAAAATATTTTGTGGCTTCAGAAAAAGAAGGAAATGTGTTAACAGGGGACAAAAATATTTTGTAGTATTTAACTCTGGTGCTGCAACTGAAGAGTGCTCCTGTTAGTGAAATTTACAGTGATATGGTGGGGGGAGCAATTTTCCAGAGACTTCTGTGCTTTTTTCCAGTTCAGGTTGCTAAGAATCCCATTTCTAATAACCCTATGTCTGTTAGCATGCCTATTGAGTGTAGTTGTGTTTGCGCTGTTGGTATGTCATCTTCTCCTTGCTTTGTTTCCTTTTGAAAGACCTTGCATCAAATATTCACTGTCTTCTGATGAATTTGTTGTTTGATTGTTCTCAAAAATAAATAATTTTATTCTATTTTTTTGTGTCTCTTGCATATAAGCTTTTCAGGTTAGATTTCTGTTAAATGGAAATGTCACTTCATAATATGTTGGGTTTTTTAAATGACAAGAAACTTCAATAAATTATGCTGTAAAAAAACCAAGTAATTTCGGAGGGTAGTATTTGCTAGCCAATACTCACACCCAAATCAATGTATTTCCCCTGGCTTTTGTAAAAAGTGTAAGGAGAGGTTTGCAAGAACGCAAGGAGAGAATGACTTTATTAGTTTAGGATCATTCCTTTTGTGCTTTTAGAACAGTACTTAATAGATTGCTAATGTGGACAAGAAGGATCATGTCACAGGAAAAAAGACTGACAATATGCCATGAGTTGCTAAAAAGTAGAGTGCAACAGCAATCGTTCCTTTTAAAAGCAGGAGCATTTGTACTGTAGGAAGATTCTTTGGTGATGTTCTGTGCAGCCTTAATGCTGGCAGAAACCATGTGTGCAGCCTGGGAATCGTGTGTGCGACCTGGGATTTGTGTGTGCAGCCTGGGAATCGTGTGTGCGACCTGGGATTTGTGTGTGCAGCCTGGGAATCGTGTGTGCGACCTGGGATTTGTGTGTGCAGCCTGGGAATCGTGTGTGCGACCTGGGATTTGTGTGTGCAGCCTGGGAATCGTGTACAGTGGCATCTTCAGGAGCTGTAGGCCTGGCTGTGGGTGTGCTGGTTTCTGAGCTGTAGCCGTATTTTATCCCAGCAGTCATGCCAACATGTTCATCCAGCAGCTGGGGTAAGAAACAGGTAAAGTTGTGCTGCAGTGACATTTAAACTTGGGAAGGTTTTTTCACTGGTTTTGCTGTTCTAGGTTTCTGTACTATTCAGCTTTACTGCTATGATTTAAGAAGTGGGTTTGTATGTAGTGAATGATAGCTGTTCTAGCAGTTGTAGCTAGTTCAAGCTGTGTTGCCAGTGTAAAGATAATAATATTGTCACTAAGTAGTTGTGAATGCCCCATTGTGTCCAAAGGGTTCAAAGCTAGGTTGCATGGGGCTTCAAGCAACCTGCTCTCGTGAAAGGTGTCCCTGCCCATGGCAGGAGCATCGGGACTACATGTTTTCCAACCCAAACCATTCTCTGATTCTCTGATATTTATCACCAAGATTAGTTTCTACCCAGTGAAGCTGGTTTAGCGCCTGTGGGGGAAACTGTCACTGGATGGTTTCAAGTGTCATCACTAACTGTGGGCTTTTCAGCATCTCCTACACAACGGAAATTAAAAAATAAATCTGATCGGTGTCATCAGCATTCCTGGAAACAAATCTCTTAGCTTGTTTTTCAGATATCTCTAAATGTACCTTGTGCACAAAATGAGTTAAACTCAGAAGTATTGATGTAACTCCACTGAGAACTTACAGGAAGAAACTGCCCAAAATATTGTTAAGCTTTCCCAGGTGTGTCAGAGCATGCACAAAATCCAATATCCACACCATGCTCATAAGAAAAAATGTGATGCTAACTTCATTTTATACGGAAGGGATCATACATAGTGACTAGTGTCTACATTCTTGCTCTTGCAGAAGAGGCTGCTGGGTAGGAGTCTGGTTGCAAAGAAGGATCCAATTGTCAAAACAAATTGCAATTAGCAATACTGCACTTTTACAACCAATATCTACTCTGCTTCCATTTAAGTAATACTTGGAGAATAATTAGGTGGCTAACATTTTTGCAGCTCTTTTAGGAGCCCACACAAATGAGCTGGCTCATCTGTTGTGACCTTTACAGCACTGGAGGTTGGTGATTTTTGTCAGATATGTGGAGTTTGGAGAGAGGCTGTTGTGTTGCATCAGACCATGTAGTTAAGAGCGGATGTGAGGAAAGTTCATCTGATGGGATCTATGTTCAATTTTGACATTACCTGAAAAAAATACTTTCTGGAAAAATGTATTTCCTCAGTCTGATCACTGAATGCCCTTTTCATTAGGTTATGGTTAAAACACTTGAAGCTTGCAATTTTCAGGGTAAAGACAAGGTTTTAAGAATAATGTTATCTTTTAATTGGTCTTCTTTTGGGAGCAGCTGGTAAATGGTGGTGTATGAAATGATGCTGGCATCAGTTCTTACAGTGATAAATGCTTGTTGATGTGTTGTTTTGGTTTGCTTCCTCTCATTGGGACCCTTTGGGGTTTTCTTAAGTAATTAAGGACAAGTTCAAGCTGGACCTTTCTATATCCCTCTTTTACACAAAGAGGTTGTCTCTAGAAAATTCTTAACACTTTAACACCCCTATTTTTGTCATGTAGAGATGTGCTGAGACCTACAGTGGAAAGTAGTTTTCATTCAGGTGACTGGCAGGACCAGTATAAATGAGTGGAGAGGGAAGGACAGGAAGGGTGGTTTGAGTCACTTCTCTGTGTTCAGAATTTAGTGGGTTTGGAAGTCTGCTCATTTCTGAATGAGTGAGCTACAGGAGACCAACACTTGATGCTAATCTTAGTTTTTGTTTTTATTTCACTGTGGCAATTATAGTGGTTTATGTTGTTGCAATTTCAGTGGCATGCAGTAACTTACTGGCTGTCTAGTCTGTGTTTATTGTATATCAAATAAAGTCTGGACTTAATTGTGAAGAAAGCTGATACTGCTGCTGAACAGCCGTAACTTTGTAAGGTGCTATTGCTCTACTTCATTTCTTGGGTCCTGTAACTGGGACTTGAGCAGAGGGCAGGCATGTTTTATAGTATAGACAGCAGTAACTTCTGTGTCAGGGTTAGAGAGGTGTGTAAATTGGTAAGTGAAAGATTTACTACTTTTGGTCCTTTGAAGCTGATAAATCATCCCTGTGTGTTCCATGAAATAATTGTTCTTGTATCTGACAATACAGCCACATGACTACCAAGCATTAATTACACCCATTTGTGTGTATAAATTCAAGTATTTTTATATTTCACATGAATTACTTTTTTAATATAAGAAAATAATTTCTTAAAATGCAAGATGGGAGGGGTTTTTGTGATGAGTACATAGATGGTGCATGTTCTAATCACCTTCAAGATTCTGCCATAGGTTTGTCTTGTGCAAAATATTGTAATGGTTTAAAACATTTCTTCTCTGGTATATTATTTTTGTGGGCGGGTTCTGGTAGTGGTAGGATATGGAATCTTTTAGGGCAAACCTCTTACAAATGGTGTGAAATTCTAAACTTCCTCTAGTATAAGCATGAGTGGTTTGTTCCAGTTGGAAAATGCATTTCCTTTGGATAATAATCTACTTGAAGGGATTAATAATATTCGATAGTGTATACTGACATATTAATGTGATGGTCAGTGTCTTGAGCCACTTTTGTCTTTTATTATTGTAAGGCTGAAACAGAAATTAGTGGGTTTTTTTACCCTCTTCAAATTGTAAAGGTTTGTGATGTACACAAAATGCATTTGCTGTTTTAGTACTCTAGTGCACACAAAGGGCAGTAATATTCTCTGTGCAAATGTGTGCCTCTGGGTTGTTGCTGATTTCTAGAAAAGCTAAATTTAATATGTGTGCAAAGCACTTTTGTGATTGATTTCTGGACAGTAGTTTTGTGTTAATCTGGAAAGAAAGGTTTATGTGGTTTTTAAACCATGATTTTCATGTGTATTAGCAATAAGCACCTCAAATATTCTTAAGTATTATTATAGTATGTAGACTTTTGTGTCCAGACACATCAGGACAAATACAGAATCACAGAATAATTTGGGTTGGAAGGGACCTTAAAGTTCAGCTGGTTCCAACCCCCCTCCATGGGCAGCGACACCTGCTAATACACTCTAATATATATTAGTATCTATGCACACACATAAATATATACATATCTATACTGAATAAAAAGACACTGGGTTTTAAAGAAACAGTTAGTGGTCTATCTAAATGTGAACCTGCCAGGTTTTGCTACCTCAGAGACAGATGGCAAACCAGAACCCACCACTTTCCACACCGCACTGTAGTATAGTTTCTGGTTTAAAATTTAGAAGCTATTAAAACAGAGCATGGTCCCAAAATAGAAATACCTTTCACTGAGAAGAGATCAGGCTCTTGAGGGTTGAGGAGAGACAAAAGCAGTGTCTGTCAGTGTGAACAGCAGTGGAAAGTGTGTAGCAGAAAGGACTGGTGTGGGTTAGGGAATGTCAGCATATACCTCTTCTGACCTGGCCCTGGTCTGTGTGCTGTGTTAGGCTTGGTGAAACTGTGCACCCAGTGATCTACATCAATGAAATGATCCATTGGGAGGACTCATCTTGTCTCCAGCCCAAAATTAATTTGGCTTTATATCCTCAGGCGGACAAGTTTTCTATTCACTCGTACGAATAGCTACCAGTAAATGTACATCTTAGGAGGGAGGATGTTGCAAGAAGTACCTTCTCTGAATGTGAAACAGTAGCTGTAAGTAGAAATGTCTGTCAGTGTGTACTGCACTGGTGGAAGGTGAGCTAAATCCATAGAGCTCAAAATCCACAGCAGCTCCTGAGCTGGATCATGGTGTAGCCTGCGTGAGTGCTCTGGGATCAGGGAGCAGAGATGCTGCTTTCTTTAGCACTGCAGATTTGACCCAGGCTGGTGGTTTGAAATGGCCTTTTAGGTTCAAAGTAGCCATATTTTAGCAGAAAGAAGAAATTCTATCTGGGGTAATTATGTGGGGAATTCCACAGTGATTAGTTAGAAGACCTGATGTTGCATCATCAGGAGATTTTCTTCTTGGGCGTAAGCTTCAATATAAGTGAATGCATCAACCTGAAACCTCAACAAAACCAGAGAATCTGCTGAGAATGAGCAGCAAGGAGCTTTCCTTGCTTCATTTTATTTAAGCAGGTTAAATATGGTGGGTGTTTTGTGTTCTTTCTCCTTTTTTCCCCTTCATTTCTCCGTTTTGTTTTTCTGAACACTGATTTTGCGTTAATTTGACCTTGTCTCCAGAATGACCATTTTCAAGAATAAAGCTTTGTTCAGCTGATAAGGTAGCAAATCTGTGGTGCAGGTACCTTTACATGATTCGTCTTTCCAAAATGTGTGAGAGGGTAAGAGAGTGTTCTTCTGTGGAACTTAAAAAGGCCTCCTGAAAGATGGAAATGAAGAAAGAAGCATTTGCCAGGAGTGGGTGGTGGTAAGGAAGAGTTTAGTAGGTAGGAAAGAATGCCACTGAATATCTAGAGATTGTCACAGAGACTCCTTGGCTCTCTAAGACATTGCAATTTTCAATAATAGAAATGTATGCCACTTCTAGTGGAAGATCAGATTTTGTCTTCTACGATAGGCATTTAAAATATTTAGTATTCTAAATACTCAAAATTAAAATTAATGGATACTGCAAAAGCTTGTTTTTACCTAACTAGGGAAAGCAAGGCTGTTCCTGTCTACCTTAACATGCTGAAAAAGTAATATTGCTCTGGAATAATAACTGAATTGAGCATTGAGTACAACTTCATTCCTTTGCAGCACAGTGCAGCTAAAAATTATCAGCAAAAGACATCTAAGAGGAATGTAGTATGTTTGGAAACAAACTATCTCCAGTTATATAAAACATACAACCAAAAAACCTGAACACCCAAGCAACCCTAGATAACAGGTTTTGTGTACCTGGTATGTAAGTGTGTTTTATTTATAGTTTTGGACTATGAAGAAGTAGTTCACATAAAAATTGTATTTGCAAATATGAAAATACAAAATTGGCCTGTGATGTCATTCTGACTTAGATCACTGGCTCCTTCAGGCTGTGGATGTCATCTTTGTATATTGCTTTGCTCAGTGATTCCTCTTTTAAAATAATGAATGTTCCCTTTCCTCCTGCTCTCACATTAGTGTTTAAATCTAATTCAGTAACAAATCCAATTTAGAAGATTTTTCTAGTCTGCTTGTCATAGTCTTTTAGATTGATAACTTTAGGAAAAAGTTTCCTGCAGTTTTTGTATTTGTTTCTTTCTCCTGAGTGTCCAATTTGCTTCGATACTAGACATTAGCACAAAGTTTTATCTCTCAATCTCATCAATGTTAACCATTGTCTTTCTTTCAAAATATTGGTTTCAAATTCTTATCCTGTGTTCAAACTCTCAGTAGACAAGTTAGTCATTATTTTTTTCTGGTCATTGAAGATGGAGAGAACTTCAGTAGAAATGTATGATAGCAACTGCCTGACATAGCAGGCAGGCAGAAGCAAAAGCTTTTGACAGCATTTGCAGAGGAATCAAAGAGAAGCACTTGCTGTGCACTGTCTTGGAAAGGAACACAGAGTTCCCAATATTTTATTACATTTAAAAATGGTAACTTTTCCTGGCAAGATGTAAGTCAAGTCAAACCCACTATTTTACTGGGGAGCAAAAGAAGTAACAATGTTTGCAGTTCTTCATGTTTTAATCCATTGTTCTGCTGTAAATGGAAAAAAACCCCAAGAGATAAATAGCCTCAGAAGGCATTTATATAGCTTTTGTGGTTCCAAACGTTCTAGTTTTAGCTGCCACAGGAGTGGTTGTATGATTTGAGAAAATGGTCGTTTCCAGTTAAGGAACAGAAACATTCCATTTTATTTTCTTACAGATTATTATATATTGTTCATCTATAACATTTTTAATGGCTAAAATTGGGCTACTCCAAACCGGAACCATTATATATTAATTGGTTTCTTTCTGTATGGATTCCTACTGTAGGTGTTCACACACAGGAACACTCAGTGTTTGGAGCTTACCTGTGAGCAGTACCCTCACTAATCATTTTAACCATCTCTAGTACTTAACACTTTAGTTGACCTGGAGCTCCTGATGTGGTTTTCTAGAGCTTCTTAATGTCCAGTGCAATATTCTTCAATTATAGAATCATAGAATGGCTTGGGTTGGAAGGAAAACTAAATATCATCTAGTTCCTATGCTCCTGCCATGGGGCAGGGACACCTGACAATAGACCGGATTGCTCAAAGCCTCATCCAGCCTGACTTTGAGCACTTCTAGGGATGGAGTATCCACAACTTCTCTGGGCAAACTGTTTCTGTGCTTCACCACCCACACAGTAAAGAATCTCTACCTAATACCTAATTTCAACCCACTCTCAGTTTCAAGTCATTCCTCCTTCTCCTATCACTCTATGCCCTTGTAAAAACTCCCTCTCCAGCTCTCGTGCAGGTGTTGGAAGGTGCTATGAGGTTTTCTAAGGCTTTCACTGTCAAAACCATCTCAGTTTCAACAGTGAAAGCTCTGCATGTGGGGTGAGTTTTCACTCAGTGTTGCTGATGATGCCCCTCTGTGAGGAAGTAGGAGTAGCTGACATTGTGCCTTGTTCTGCCAGTCTTCAGACCCCCAGGAGCTCCAGAGTTGAACCTTTTTGGATAACATGGCTGTGCAAGGATCTCTGCAGCGTGGATGGTGTGGGCTCTACCAGCTCCCACGCTCAGTTGCACTGCTATCCTGACAGTGGTTCTGAGTACAAGTTCTCCAATCTCCAGTGATTTGAAAGTGAATATAATATGGCAAACACTGCCAGCTTCATTAGCACTTGGAATTATTGATCTGACATTACCTAGATGATGGGAAATTGCCTGTGACCTAAGTGGGGAAAAACTATAGCAAACTATTTAAACATTTCTGTGTATGATTAGAAATCTAATCCTCAATTCATCATTATTTAATAGCATTTTATCCTGGATTTTGGAGCTATTGCAGAAAATTTGAAATTCTTAAAGATATAATCTTGAAAATGCACGATTTATTATTATTATTATTATTATTATTATTATTATTCCTTCAGTCACATTACGTTGCATAAAATCAGATATTATTCCTTTATTTTGATTTGCTACTTTTCATCTGCTGTGCTTTTAGAGTTACATTGTGGAATTTGGTGCGAGGGGTTAGTGTGATAATCTGTGTCTACAGTTAAACACTATTACTGTGGGAGAACCACAAATGTTAGCAAGCAATTTAGTTGTAGAAGAAACTATAGGGCTAGTGTAGAAGCATCTGCTATTTCTTGTTGTTTTGGGTTTTTTTCCAAAATAGAATGTAATTTGAATAAATGCTTTGTCCTTTGCAAAACTAAAATAGTGTTTTTCTTCTCACTCTGTCAGTACTGTTCTACTCTGTTGTCAGAGCATTTTCAGTTCAGTTCTTTAATTCATCTTGAAGGGATTGAATGACCCCAGACCTTCCCACGGGCTGAATCAGTTGTACCTGCAGCTTTTTCCAGCCTGTGAAACTACTTATTTTGTGGGTTTCTTTTTAGTCGTTAAAGTATATTCTGGCAATCAATGAAGTAAATATTTAAAGTTTGTTTACTTATTGTAGGCATTGGATCAAGACAGAACTGCACTACAGAAGGTGAAAAAATCTGTGAAAGCAATATATAGTTCGGGGCAAGGTAAGACATTGTTTTCAGTTTTACATGAGAACCAAAGCATTTAATTTCAAGTTTGAGATGTGTCTTGCAATTCATCCTGTTGAAATGTATAGCATAAGAAATGCTTATCTGTTTAGGAGTGTTTGGACTTAAAATTTTTCTTTACTTCTGATTATACATTAGATTAATGTGCTCTCCAGTTCTTTTACCCTCATATTCCTTCTCAAAGGCCTCTAGGAGAATTTCCATGGGTAAATTTTCCTGCTGTCGTAATATTTCAAGCAGTCACCTTAAACTAGAATGATGACAAAAACTGTTCTCAACTGAATTTTTAGAAATCACTTACAAGTTAAATAAGATTTAGAACTCGTTTAAAAAGTAAATAAATAAAAAGAAATATCTGGTTTTGTTTTGTCAACATGCGCTCTCCCTTCATAATGTTATGTATTTCTCTTCATACCTAAAATCAAAATTATGTATTTCCCTTCTTACCTAAAATACTATAGTTATGTAATCGTTTTGCTTGAGTGAAGACACTGTTGATGTTTTACTGGAGCTACAGTAGTTACTTTGATGGAAGGTTATGAATATGAATTGATTATCAGTTTGAGTGCAGTAACAAATGGTGATCAAACACATCAATATACAAATTCCCTTTTAAAAATGCTATAACTAATGCTTCTACCTCTGTTTCTCTTAAATTCTAAAAACTATGCCAAAGGCAGATAGAGTAATAAGAGCTGTGCACTTTCCAATAACCTTCTGGCTGTAAATACAGGATTTTAGAAAATCCCAGTTCCAATTTCCTAACAATAATAATCAGTTTAGCAAATATTTTCTGTATACAGAGCTACTTTTGAGAGCTTTTAGTTTCTGTTTTTATGGAAGTGTCTGGTATTTTTAATATCTTGTAGATTCTTACCTATTCTCGTTTGCCAATCGCTGATGTTGGTTTGCTAGCACCATGCTTTAATTAGCTGTTCTGTAATTTCAGTTGTTAAATGTTTTCCCAATAGACTCTGAAGCCTGATATAAAGTGAGAATAGTATTTGGTGCATGCGTATTTAGTTTTATGCTTTTATAAGTATTCAGATGCTCCAAGAAGCTTTTCTATTTGAGAGTACTATAAACAGAGTTTTGAAAACTGAGTTTCAAAACTGATGAAAAGTGTAGAACACATTAAAGATGTTCTGCCTGTTTTGAAACATATAAATGATATTAGAGAGTTTAGCTATCATTTGAGTCTTGTGATAAAAACGATGTTGTTGTTAAGGCCTATAAGCTAGACAGTACTTTATGATGAATTAGTGGCACTGAATAAAAGCGATAGAAGGTGGGTTAATGGTTTTGATTGGGTGCTTTGCACTTAAAAAGGAGCAGAGATGGGTAGCTGCTTTTTTTCTTTTTTTTTACATTTTTTAATTTTTTTTTTAAACAAGCCTTGTTTCAAAGGTACAAGTTAGGAATTCTTTTGGCTCAAGAAAGCCTTACACATAATCCTCTGGCTCCCTCTTCAGAATGCTGCTGTCATAGGCACTGTTACAATGAAAAGCTGTGTGCAGGAGTCAGGTCATGCAGTGACTGATAAACTGGGATTAGTAAAACCAAGACTAAAAACGTGTTATACATGTGAAACCTTATAAAAAGAGATGTAAAGTGACTGAATCAAAACTCAAGCTCATTTTGCCTCCTTGTACAAGGAAAATTGCTGAGACAGCTATTTTCTTATGCTTCAGTGGTGAAAATGGATTTTGTTGATATTTAAGTAAAACATACCAGAAACAGCTGTAAAAGGAATTGAGATTTATTAGTTCAAGAAATTATTATGTGTCTGTTTTGGTATTTCAAAAGAAGGCCTCTAGCTACAATTTGAGAACCCACAATTGGAATTTCATTTTACAAATTTAATTGTTTGCTAGAAGTTAAGACCATATTTAATTTACTAGAGTAGGAGAAGTTTTTTTTAGTACTCCTGTGCTTCATAATCTCCTTTGAGAACTCCTGCTGAAGTGGTGAGAAAGGGTTATTCAGGGACAATAGAAATTCTTTCTTCAGTTCAGTAATCCAATTCATACTTTACCAAAAGCCATAGCTAGGTTTTTTTGGGTTGTAGTGGTTTTGGATTGTTGGGAGATTTTTTGTTTCTTTGGGTTTTTTGGGGGGGTTTTTTGGGTTGGTTTTTTTTTGAGGGGGTGTTGGAGGTTTTTTTGGGTTTGTTTTGTTTTGTTTGGGTTGGGGGTTTTTGAGTGTTTGGGGTTTTTTTATTGGCTTTTTGGGGTTTTTTTGTGGGTTTGTTTAGTTTGGGTTTTTTTTGTTTTGTTTGGTTTGGGGTTTTGGGGGGGTTTTGTTTGTTTGTTTGTTTTTGTTTGGTTGGTTTTGGTTGGGTTTTTTTGTGGTTTTTTTTTTTGTTTGTTTGGTTTGGTTTTGGTTTTTGGGGGTTTTTTGGGTGGGTTTTTTTTTTTCCCCTTAGTAACATTTGAACAGTGAGAGTGATGCAATGCAGTGTCTCATACAGAATTCTTCAGGAAGGCTGAACCTTCTGGTGTGTTTGTTTGTTCCTCTCCAGCACTGAATTGTGAACCACAAGGGACTCTGGTCTGTCACAAAGAGCTTTAACATCACCCAAGTACTTTCTGCTCTTCCTGCATATCCCTCGCCCATTTGTCATATTTGCATTTAGAGCTACTGCTGTGGAAATGAAAACATACCAACACAAAAGTATAGAAAACTCTTAGAAATGTCCCTTCCCTATTTTCATTTCTGAAAGGATTGTATGGGAAAGGACTGTTTCTGAAATCCAGTGACACAAATGGATTTCTTTCTCACCCCTTGATCCTTGTCTGGCTTGCCATTTACTTCTGGCATGATCGACTGTACCTGTAACTAGGAACTCATCTTATGGCAAGAGTGCTTGAGCTTAATGGAGAATCTGTTCTGACTTCCTTTCCTGTAACATTTGGATTGAATTGTAACAGCTGTAGCTTGCACAATTATTTTTATTGTAGATGTTTCAATACCTCTTCTTCATTACTTCCCTGGGATAACTCCTAAGTATAATCAAAAGAGTTTACACAATTGAGAAATAAAAGCATAAAATCCACACAAGACCAAAAGTACTGAGATGGATCAGCAGTCCACATGGTCTCCCACAATGTTCAACAGCAGATGCTCGAGGAAGTAGAAAGATGGAGTGATCTTTTGGGTGTTTTTTTAAAGTGTTTTGTTTAGCACTTTCTCAGCTCACAGTGACATGAAGGCCAGGAATTATCTTGAGTCAGAAATGATATCGTGATGTTTGAGACTTCTTAATGGACTTCCCCAATTTATTTTGTCCAAGGAGTTTGAAGCAATGTATATCTTTATCATTCACAGTCTTGCACCAATCTAGTTAAATTCTCCTGTGCGAAGTTTCCCAGTAACGTTCATGTTCTTCAGGCATAAGTTATCTGAGGAGAAGACTGTCCCTGCCCATGTCTCAAAGCATTGGCCTCAAACCCACCAAAATGACTTTTTTGATATGAAATTGAGGAAGCTTTGCATGATCTGGGCATGAAAGTTTGTAAGAGGCTTTGAAGTGCCAAAGCTTGCTAGAGTAGAGCCAGAGGAGTTTTTGGTGGATGAATGCAAACTTGATTTTGTGGACTGTTCTCTCTCTTGAAATAGGTTTGAGTTATTTCCATTATCACTCACAGTATCTCTCTTCTGAACTCAGCAGCTCTAGGGGGTTTTGAGGGTTTTTTGGTTGTTTTTTACAGAAACCATCAGATTTAATCACCTTTACTTTCTCTCACTTTCTCCAAAATGGCAGCATAGACTTCTTTTTCTAAAACAGGAAAGAGGAGGAGTGAATTTTGGGCAACAGAGACAAGAACTGCGCACAATATTAAGGGTTTAAGCCTGCTATGGCAATATTTTGATATTGCTTCTGTTGCATGCTGTGTTTCTTCACAGTTTCTGATGTGCAGCTTTGTTTTGCTTGGTACTGAATGTCAAGGTGATAGAACTCCAGAACCTTTCCTTGTAATGTCTAATAGTGCAATAATTCTCTTAAAGTTAGGAGTGTTTTCCCTCATGTGCTGCACTGCCTCTAATGCACACATCCATGGGTTGGCCATTAAACATGAGATTCCTCTAACTTGGGAACTGCCCCAGTGGGAACCTATTGCTGCCGACTCTGCACAATTAGTGGGTGTATGTAGAGACTGCTAGTTCACTGGTGACCCCCCTCTGCTGAGAAAATTAATGCTTTATTCTTTCCTTTCCTCCACATATTTTTTTGGCCTGTCTTTCCTCCTTGTGAGGCTCACCTCTCTTAGTCTGCTTACTCCTTTCAGTGTTTTTGTGAGGGACAGAACTTCTTGGAAAACCAATAATTTAATGTGGACTTCCTTTCCCCATATCCTTGTTGATCTCCTGGAGGTGGGAGTTTTTTGATGTAAAATTTTCTTTTTAGAAAACCTGTGTTTCTTGTTCAGCATTTTGTATTCATCTACATGTCCACCAATTCTGTTCTGCACTGTGGTTCCTACAAATGGCCTGGGGAATATATAAGCAATATTGCTGCTGGTGCATACTTGAATTCTCAGTTTTCTCTGGAGCTTACTAAAAATAGCTATTACATTTGCTTTTCATTCTTCCTGTACTGTTGAGGCTGATATAAACAAGAAGCTTCACTTTACAACTATATAGTTTGCCTATTTTATTCTTTCGGACGTGGATCTAAGTGACTTGCCATTGATAACATTGCCATGTTATCAGATTTTAAGAATTCTACTGTTAGATTTGGTATAAATCCTCTGAAGCAAAGAAGAAAGAAAATTCTTCCATGAGAACTTGTTCAAGCATGTCAGTGATGAACAGAGATGCAAAGGAAGTCATTTGCTTTTCTGGTCTGGGTTATCTCTCAGTGCTCTTATACTGTGATGCTCTAGAGAACCTTGCAGACTCAGTGAGATTCTTCCTGCTCTGAAATCTTGAAAGAGGCTTTTATTACTTTTCCCTTGAACAATCTCATTCCAGAAGGCATTATTGTTATCAAGTTCAGACAATTGTATGGTGGTGAAATAATTTTTTTTCTATTATTTTTTCATTATATTTCAGCTTTTTGAAGAATGAAATGAGAAAGGGTGTTTTTTTTATTTCAAGTAATTTCTGCCATCCTTTTTAACCTTGCCAGCTTTCTTGCTTTTCTAAAGCCTTTCTGAGTCATCTTTCATTCATAAATGCATCTTGGCTCTGACCTTGGTTATTTTTCCTCTGGCTATCCATGGAACAAAGCTGTTTTATAAGTGCAACTTAAAAATAGTTTAAAGTTTATCGAAATTCTGAAACACGGGTTTTATTTTTGTTAACTTAACCACATATGCAGAATTAATTCTTATTAATTTAGACATTCTTCAGGTTTCTTTGGGCATAATTAAAGTATAATCAGTGACAAAAGAGAGTAGTGTGTTTTCTTCTGTAAAGTATTTAATTTTTTTGTGCTTGTGTTCTTCAGTGTTTGCAGGGTAATATATCTGAACAAAACTGTTGTAGGGGAAGGAAATTTTAAGGCTTTAATATTAGTGATGTGTTTTCTAGGTCAAGCATAAAAAAGCTATGCTTTAACCTCTCTTTACGGTATTTGTGCTTCTGTACCCTTACTTAATATAATAGTAACAAGTAGACGGGAATTTCACTAGGCTCAGAAGCATATGCTAAAATTCTGATAATTTTTGAGTGGGAAATAAACATAGTATTTAATGAATGCTGTGGGTTCCAGTGAAAGAGTACAAATTCTGGCAGTCTCATTTAAGTATTTTGTGTTTATCATGGGAAAAGTTTCCCACACGGTCACTTTAGGCATAGACAGCTGCAGGTGACTGCCTGGGAATGCAGTGCAAGGTGGGATTCAGCCCGGGAGTCCTTCAGGCTGTGCACACAGAGCTCAGAGCACACGCGCTCCCTGCTTCTGGCACGCGCTGCTGTGCAGCAAAGGGCTGCACCAAGGGCTGCAACGCTGCCGTGGCTGCCCTTCCTTCCCGAGCTGCTCGGATCCTCGTCTCCAGAGGCGTTCCTGTTACTTCCTCGTAACGTTTCCTCAATAGACATGTTAGAGCTCAGACGTAAGGGATGCCGCAACGTTCTTGTGCGCTGGGAGCTGGAAGGCTTTTCTCATACCAAGGGTAAATTCCGTGCTGAATGTTGCCCAGAGTTGAAGGCGTGGGTTGTGGAGGAGATGCACAGCTTTTAGCTCAGAGAATGCCACTGCTGTGTCCAGGCCAGTGTGCTTTATGCTTCATACCACATCTGCCACGCCCCGCTGGGGTTCTCAGCATGGGCGCAGGTGCCGGTGGCCTTGCCGGATCCCACTGAGAAGGGAATGATCAGTGAGGCCCCATGGAAGGGAGCTGCGTTCCCCGGTGGGTGCAGAGCCCATCCCGAGGTTCCGGCACCCCCAGGGAGCTGCTGGAGGAGCAGCATGTCTGGCTGGGGAAGCTGTTCTATTTTCATCGCAGTGCTGAGCGTTGCTTATGATATTGAAAAGACATGAGTCAGTTCTGGAAGACAAATCTTATTCCCTGTATGTACTGCTGTCACTTATCCTGCCTCGCTCTCAGGGTTATTAAATTCTTGTACAAGGACTTGTATCTAAGAAAGTAAATATTGTCGTGCCCATTACAGCTTCCTGTATGCAAAGGAAGTTCTATTAGGACACTAGGAGGTAATTTCTGAGTTTGCATGAGGCACCTACAGTGAGATTAAAGGATGCTCTTTGCTCTAAGCACGTCAGGTTTCACATTCCGTATTTTAGCATAGGCTACATTGCAGATTTAAATTTTCAGCTATGCGCATTTAAGGTCAAGTAGGGAATTGCCTACCTCTTCAATAGAAAATATTTCCTCTCCTTTTACGAGATTTACATTGATACTTGTGTAGAAATTGAAAATTTCTTATTCTTACAGAGTACTTGCATTTTGTGTGCCCATGTGTGGTAATTACAAAAGTAAATACGGGAGTATTTCTTTTACTTCACCATCACAGCTTCATTTCTAGATTTAGGGGATTTGTAATCTGGGATTCTTGAGAATTTCCTCTATGTTATTCTAGGACAATGATCTGCTTCCTGCTTCCTCTTTCTAACCAGGAATTTCTTTTGCCTTTCCACAGATAGAGGAAATAAGCTGCTTCAGCTCTTTTTCTCTCTCTCCTTGAAATAATTTTTAAAAATGCTCTGTGAAACAACACAGTGCTCGAAATCAAAATGCTGGGAAGTACTGTGGCATAAAAAGTGCTTCAAAAGCAAGGACAGGGATTCCATGATCTAGCAGGGCTCTTTCTGACCTTCCATTATCCTTCTTTTTCCTTCAGCACAGCTGGGTACGCTTGAGTTTTATTCTCTCAGGACTGCCTAAGCTAAAGCTCCTTCACAGATAAAGTCCTTGTGTATATTTATGAAAAAGCTTTTACATCCAAACAAAATGCGTATTTTATTGTTATGTAGTGGTTTCCTTGGATTCAGTGCTAAGGTATTTGATTAAAACTGTATGCTTTTGGAACAGTTTTCCTAAGAACACATGGCTTGAATTGCAACTCTGTATTAACATATTATTAAATATTTGGCCTTTTGAAAACCTTAGTATTAATGTCTGATTTTTAGAATGTGACTAGTGGGATGTGTGAGCTTTGGGTCTTGGTGTTGGTAAATAAGGAGACTTGTTTGAAACTTACATCTTTTTTCCTTTTCTTCTGTCTTTTGAGTCATAACTTGTAATTCAGGTGCTCTCAGGCAATATCACAACTTGAATAAAATAAAACTTGCAGATTTTGGGGGAAGAAGACACGGTACCTACTGGCAACTATTCTGTCTTTCCCTTCCTCCCTTTCATTGCACAGAACTTGTGCTGTAGCTCTGTGGTTTTGTGTTTGTGGTTTGCAGAAAAAAGCCCAAATAGTAAGGCTAGGAGATTCATTAAAGTGAAGTATTGATTTAATTAATACCAATAATATCCCCTAAGAGAGATAAAGGTGATAAAGTCGTTCCCAAAGGGCTCTAGAGGTAAATTTTCTATTTAAAGATACTAAAATGGAAGTAAAAAAAATTATGCGAATGCATGCCAGAAAGGAAAATAGATAGAAGCAGGAAAGATGTTTCAGATACAACAGTCCCTAATTCATTCTTGAGTCAAAGATTTTTTTCACTTTCACTGGCTTCAGCTGCATCATCCTGGTTCCGACCTCCCTGTATGTGCAGTTTGCCATTAAATACATTGGAATGAGTCTTTGGCAGTGTTCCAATACACATTCCATTATCTGGGATAACAGTGTGCAAAGCAGACAAAAAGGGAACCTTTGTAAGATGTTTCTTCTTTTGAGCTTGCAGCCAGATTCAGTCTTGGTCTCCTTACTTTTATATCTGATACTTCTGAATTTTTTTGTTCTGTAAAAATGTCCAACATTTCAAAAGAAAAGTTCATGCATGCATGAAAGTTCCTGTAGTGGGCAGCTGTAAATTCCAACGTTGTTTACAAAACAAGCTTATATTGTTTCACTGATGTATTATTGATCTCATTACTCTGTCAATAGCGACACACTTTTCTTCATCGCTGTATTACAAATTCAACTTGCTGATTTAAAAAGCATATATATGTCTATTGCTAAATAGTTCTTTTTAATCTTAAAATTATTTTAATTTTCAGTAAATGTGTTGGCTTGTGGCTTTTCTCAAAGTACTGTTTCTTAGTTTGTTGTTAAGTTGCAAAAAGCTTAAAATTATAATTTACTGGCTACAAAAAACTTTTCTGACTTTTGATTTTTCTTTGCAGATCATGTTCAGAATGAAGAAAACTATGCACAAGTACTAGATAAATTCGGAAGTAATTTTTTAAGTCGCGATAATCCAGATCTTGGCACAGCTTTTGTAAAATTTTCCACACTTACTAAAGAATTATCAACACTGTTGAAGAACCTGGTGAGGAGTTTCAAACTTTCTTAGCTTTTAACTTGTTTCAAAATAAAGTATAATACAAGAGCTTCATGATCATGATGACTAATGATAATTTTTGGGATAGTTCCAGTTTTTTTCAAAAACAAAACCAACAATTTCTGCAGAGAGGATCTCTAAAGGGTGTTATTACACACTCTCTGTGTTTGATTGTTAATTGGCAGTTAAGAAGGTAAGTATAAATGTTGAGACATCACTTGAGTCGTCATTCTCAAGTGATTGATGGTGATATATACCTCATGGACCTTAATTTTAAGTCATCACTTAACTTGAAGTCTTTCCAGTTAAAAATATCATTAGTTATGGCTGTTTTGTTTTACCACAAAAGGAGAAACATTCACTTTTTGGAAGAAAAATAAATGGTGTGGTATATAAAGCATCCCTTGCTTAAATACCAGGTTTTTGAAGGTATTTTAAAGGTTTGTCTCATTTAAAGTTTGCCTTAGGCCTTTTATTTCTGAAAGCTGCATAATAAAACTACAGTCATAGCAAATATCTTTGAACACTGAAAGTAATGAAGCCACACTTCTTGTGAAATCATTTTTCATGGGCTTTGTAGCTGTTATATTCAGAAATTCATAGCTTCAATTTTAGATTTTTCTTATAGCTGGGCTTATTTCCAAGCTTTTTTGGTGTGTGAAGTACAAGTGGTATTACAGACTTGTCTTCCTACACTCCCTAACACAACCGTAACTGCTGTAGATCACGCTGAAGGTCCTTAGCAAAGTTCCCTGGCTTTGACAGCTGACCAAGACTGAGTCTTCTGCTTTCCTCTGTAGAGACTTCTGTCACTCTGGGTTAATTTGACCTTCTTTAATTTAAATTTAGCCCATAAATAAAAGTAAGTATTTTAAAATGCGTATTAACGTGCAGTTTAAGGACTGTTTGGGACTAGAACTCAAGTTTTTTGGAAGCTTTCTGGACTTTGTCGTTCCTAGCAGGGCATCCACAGAAATTTTTAACCATTTCAACTAGCAAACAAGATGTCAGGGTTTATTTATTTATTTAAAATAGTAGTCAAGAGGAAAAAGCACTTTTAATTTAAGAAAACAAACACTATACTATTTAACAAAACAACATTATACTATTTCAGCTAGATTATGAAGCATTATCTACCTAAATTCTTGTTGACAGGATTTGAAATAGGCTGTTCACTAATTTACTTCATTCAGCAGTCTCAAATAGACAACAAACTTATTTTACAACTGCCTCAGCATTTTAAAACCATTTATTTTTCTCTTTTTTCTCCCCAAGATAGAAAATTCTGCTTTGTTGGTTCTTAAGCATCATTCTGTTTAATAAGATTACACTGAAAGAAAAAAAATATGTTTATATCAAAATAGAAGTTGAGGTCCATTGAAAAAGCAGTTGAGAGGGGACTCTGCAGTGTCACTGATAAAGCCCCAAAGCAGGTGCTGAGCCTTATCTTGATAAAATTAATTGGAAAAATGGCAGGAGTTATTAAGATGAATGGCAAGATAATAGGTTTGGGGATTTTTTCTTTTTTTACCCAGAACAGATTGTTGATGCCTTATTTAATAAAAATACAATAAAATAATGAATGGTCTTCAAAGACATAAAGATGAATAAGGACTAGAGCTGCACAGTAGACAATGAAAAAAATACTTCACAAATTTGGATCCTTTCTGGTCCATCTTTGAACTTCAATTATGGTTCATTAAAATTTTCATATGAATTGTGACATTATGGATATTTCATGAGAAGGAGGGTACAAAGTAACTTATTTTCTTCTCCATCAATTATAGAGTGATGACTTTTAAAGTGATATTCACTTACTATGAAGTGAAACCAGCAACTTTTATTACATACACAACTTTGGAAAGCATAATTTTGAAATGATTGCTCAGCACACAAGGGCAAGAATAAAAGTGTCCATTAATCATTTTAACAAGGCCAAATAAGTTGTTGTGCAGCTTTTACTATTAACCGTTAATGTTATCACTAAATATAATGTCTGAAACTTAAAATCTGTGAATATAATAGTTAAGTTGTTGAATCATTATTATTAATATTAACTTATACAGACACACAGTGACCCCTCCTGTAAGATTTTATAGAGGTAAAACATTGGGATTGGCCATTACCAGCACTGGTCTATGTTTTCAGCAAACTCTGAGTATCCCACCAGAATCAGTTTCTCTGTTTTTTCTACTTCTACCTCCTTGGACATTTCAGGTTTCGTTCTTTATGCAGTAATTCATTATAATAGTGCATTTAAAAGATGTATAAAGACCTATGTATATGAAAATGAGTGCATCAATATCTTTACATTGATCTAGATGAGGTTTTTGGGAGAACGTTTGTAGCACTTGCAGACTACTTATTTGGAAAATTTGCATGGTGCTTGCCTTTTTCCAGGTGTTTAAAGCCTGTTTTTCTCCACTTCTCTTTCCTGTAAATGTCCTCAGCTAATCTTTGCAGACAAATTATCTTTTGTTCACAACTCTCACCAAATTGTCATATGTGTTTCCATCTGTTAATTTTGCTCTATACATGAGACTGTTCTGCTTTATCAGATGTGTTTCCAATTCATTTGGCCTATGGTTTTATCAAGTCTTCAATGATGTAATAAATGGTTTCAAATCCTTACCATATTGGAGTAATACACTGCTATTTAGCTGTGGGATTTTTTTGTTTTTTCTATAGCTGACATACTAGCTGGCTACTGTTCAGTCATTTCAAGCCAAAAACTAATGGCTTGAATTGATTATCCTTAATGGATACACCTGGAAAAATGAAAAAAGCTACAGTGTAGTTAGAATATATGAGGAGTTTGAGTGGAACACTAGATGTGGAGAACCTGTTTGTGTGGCTGTTTTGATATTCTTGTCAATAATCAAATAGACATGAACTCAGTGGGGTGAAATTCAAACTCATGAGAGTGTAAGGAGATGTCAGATGTACACAATGAAAAAGGAAGGGAGCAGTGTTCCCAAAAACAGGGGAATTTTCAGTGAGCTGGTGCCTCTGTTGACTCCTTCTGTGCATGGCTGAATTAACCTGTGCTTCGTGTGTTGCCTGCCTGTGGCACAGCAGGTCCTTCTTACTCAGGAGGCTGTAGGAGACATTTGTACCCAAATGTTTGCTTCAAGAGGATGAATTTTGCCTTGAAGGGCTTTCAGGACTTTGCTTATATGCTAGTTGTAAAATTCTGGGTTTATGTCACCTTATTTAAGTAAGCATTAATTATAATGTTTCTATGTCTCATGCAAGTAAATGTTTATTAATTCTTTCTAGACTTAAATTTACTATTAATTTTGAAATGTGAGTTGATTGCAACTTGATTAGTGAAGTTGAAAGACTTGTTCTCAGTAGTTTGATAAGATCATAATAAATCCTTTTGAATGACAATGTTTTTGTTTTTAGCTCCAGGGTTTAAGCCACAATGTTATTTTCACTTTGGATTCTCTCTTAAAAGGAGACTTAAAAGGTGTTAAAGGGGTAAGTATTGCAAACTAAGTTTTTATTTCATGTTCTTCTGTCTAGTGACTGTTTTCCTTTCACTCGTGAGAATATTTCTTATGTTGGCATTTATTAATATTCTATATTTAGTACAAAGTACAAAATTGGCATGACTGCAGTGCTTCTTGAAAATTTCATTGTAAATTCTCTGTTAATGTGCACAGGAAAGCAATGCTTTACAAGATTCAAACTCAATATTTTTTTGCTATTGCTGTCTGAAAAGTTTTAAAGAAAACAGTATTTTTGTTGCTATTTATTACTTCATAACTACAAAGGCAAAGTTTTTAAAATATTCTAAGAAAATTTTCTATTTTCTAAGGACCTAAAAAAGCCTTTTGACAAAGCCTGGAAAGATTATGAAACCAAATTGTAAGTATTTTTCTCCCACTTTGCCTTGTTTTTTGTGGGGTTGGGATTTTTTTAATGAATTAGTAGTAGTATTATTATTAGTATTGTCATTGTTATTATTATGACATATTTTTTATTGTTTTCCCCAAGAAACACAACCTAGAAAACAGAGTTGAAAGAAGGGCAGTTTCATGGCTCAATAGCTTCTGGAGACTTAAAATATACAGGTTTTGGTAGAGGAGCTAATCTTCAGAATGTCTTTTTTGATACTTCTTAATTATTACTTTTTTCCTAAATAATGCTAGATCACATTTTAGTAGAAGGAATTCACTAAAATGTTTTCTAATTAAAATTTCAGTACAAAGATCGAGAAGGAAAAAAGAGAACATGCGAAGCAGCACGGGATGATAAGAACTGAGATAACAGGAGCTGAGATAGCAGAGGAAATGGAGAAGGAAAGGCGGCTGTTTCAGCTACAGATGTGTGAAGTAAGAAACGAATTGCAGTTTTTAATTGCAACACCATAACTTATTATTAACAGACTTCGTGGGTCTTTCTTGAAGGTGGTGAAATCTTCTTTGTCGTTTAATGGGGGTGGAGGGAGGAAATTGTTTTAATGCGACAAACTACAGCAATATAATGATTTTAGCAACTCTTGTACAAAACTTGGCTTCTTCTTGTTTTATTCCTTTTCCTTGTTTTTAGATTATTTTGGGAAGGTTCTTGGGCTGAAAATACACTCTGGAAATACTTCTTATTTTATCATGTTTATGGTTGAGCAGTATTTTGATATCTTCCTTCCAATATGCTTTCTGAAGCCTTCTAAAATTTCTAATAGAGTGATAAATGTTAGTGATACATTAGTATCACTTCCGTAGTATCAGTTCCATGAAACTGATTTTTTGTATTAATAGTTCTTATTACATTTTAGTGGGGGTTACTTTAAATTGCACAGTGTTTGTACTTTAAGAATATTTCAGTAATGACTACAGTAGCATTAAAAAAGGGACATCTTTAGACAATTGTAAAGGATGAAACTTTTGTCTTGAATTTGCTTTATGTTTTAGGGTGTTTAAATTTTATGGAGTGGCCAGATAAAATGTAACTGTTTTAAAGTTTGTTTAGCAGTGGTGGACTGTTGTTTTATGGGTCTGCACCCAGGTTAAACACAGAGTTTAATTCATTAAGCAAATGATGTTTTATTGTGTGAAAACTGTTGAAGGTTGTGATACATGATTGTCAACATGTTTTCCGTTGTCTCTACAGTATCTTATTAAGGTTAATGAAATCAAGACAAAAAAGGGTGTGGACCTTCTGCAGAACCTTATTAAATATTATCATGCACAATGCAAGTAAGTGCTGCAATGCTTTAAGCTTTAGTTACAATTTTCTTTTTTGCACAAGATTTTGTTTCCCTTTGTTTGAATGTATCAGGACTTTTTTTCATAATTGTGATGTGCCAGGTGTCTGAATCTTCTGGTTCTGAGGCTGTAGACTTCCAGTAGGGAGTGTGAGAGTGAGTTTGTGGGGCAGGGCAGTGATGGAGAAAGAGGCCAAAGGAAAACCTTGTATGTTGCTTACAAAAATTAATTTTAGTTCCTGAGTCATAGCTCTAGAATGCATTTCTATGAACATCTTTTTTATTCTAAGTAATAGTTTTTAGGCTTTATGTAAATTTGAAAACCACTGTGAAAGCCAGTAATTTCTTTGGACTTCCTTGAGGTGAAACTGGTGAAATACAACCTTGTCATCATTAGAACCACAAAGGCAAACACACATTAACTTAAGTTAAATACAGGAAAAAGCTTTTAGAAATTACTGAATCTCGGAGAAACACATTGACTAGAGCAATGACAAAATAAGCTATATTCTCTCTAATTTGATATTTGTTAAAGTTACAATGGTGTATCGCCACTGTTGAAAGATACTGTACTTTAAACTACTGAGAAAGGGTTTTTTGTTGGGGTTTTTAGTTGTTTAATTATTTTGCTCAGTTTTGAACATGGAAGAAGCTAGATATGTTTTATTGGTTTTGTTATTTTTCTCCATAAGACAATCTACTTTGTGTTATGAACTAGATATATTCCTGATAAGTCAAAGGTATTTTTCATTACAGTTTCTTCCAAGATGGCTTGAAAACAGCTGATAAACTTAAACAATACATTGAAAAGTTGGCTGCTGACCTATATAATGTAAGTTTACTTACAAGTAGCTTTATATTTGAAAATGAAAATACTTTGTTTATATAAGTACATTTTAAATATAACTACAAGGGTCTGTATTTCATTTGCATCTTATAAGTGAAAAGTGTGTTACTTGAAACTGAACATAGCTAGATGAAGAGAAGACATTTTGACTGTTAAATTTCATAAGCAGTTTTTAGCGCTATTAGGAAAAGTAGCTTTCATTCTACTACTAATTCAATCATACATTAAGATAAAACTACTTTTAAATGTGAATATTGGAATCAGCTTATATTATTAGCATTAATTTTAGTACCATTTTCACTTTTTAGAACCAAATTACTTAATGATAGCACCAAGGTTTTAAAATGAATTAATTTGTGATGTTCATTGAAGAAAAGTAATAACATGGAATCAAAGACCACTTGTCATCCAAGTGTTTCTGTATTCTATAATCAGAATTACAGTAATCCCATTTGCTGTTGTCTTTTGTTGCTAAATTAAACTGTTTTCCTTCCTTAAGTAATCTGTCAAATTTATTGGAGCTATTTTAATATTTCAGAGGCTAATTTAGTTACATTAGATATAGTAAGCCACTACAATGTAACAGAACAAACAGTGCATGTGGAGTTGTACATCCATTTTAATTTGCTTTTCAAGTAGTATGTGCATAGAAGGGGAAGATATTAGAATGGACTGGTCCATGAAAACAAACTCAACTACTACAAAACCACAAAATAATTGAACTAGTTGTTCAGGACATCTAAAATGGTATGTTGAAATGCATAAAACATTAAAAATAAAGTTGCATCCAGCATATAATGGCAATTTCTTTCTATAGATAAAGCAGACACAAGATGAAGAAAAGAAACAGCTTACAGCTCTTCGAGATTTGATAAAATCTTCTCTGCAGCTTGATCAGAAGGAGGTAAATAATTTAGACATGTTATTCTTGGACATAATGTAAATTTGTCAGTTTTATATTCAGAAATTGGTTTTGATAATGTTCAATTTGTGTAGTTACTGGTTCAAAAGAGTTGGACTTTGAACATAATGGCAAAACTAATATTTACAATGTTCAACTACATATCAAACATTATTTTTACATTCATTTTCTGATTCCACTTTATGTATGAAAAGAAATTATTCTTTTTTTAATGCATTTTCTTAATGTACTGTAAGAACAGTTGTAATGGGCCAGATAAATACTTCATCTAGCCCAGCATCTTGTCCTTGACAATGATAAAGAAGGATTATTCAGGAAAAGAAATAAAGAGAAGGGATGCACACTTCCTTCTTGTGTTTTGCTGTCCTCCAGCCAGTTTGTGTTCAGGATTTTCCTGACCCACATGATTCTGAGCAAGGCAGAATGAGAACCAGAGACTTGCCTTTAGCTGTGGTTTGCACATTACTATTCATCTGCTAGATCACATGGATTTTTGTGCTGTTCTCCTTTCCAAACTCCTTTTCCTAATAGTATCTAATAAGGAAGAAAATTTGTTTGCTCATCAGACAGCAGGGGCTGAGACAGGGCAGTTAAAAAGTAAAATTCATCATCAAATGCACTGGTATCAAAAGTGGAGGGACACACATGTGATGTCCATTGCAGATGTTCTGGAATACCTCTTGAACTAGGAGGTGGCATAATAACACACATCACAGCTTTTACCTGAGATAGTATTGTGACTTTTCAAAATCATTGGGCTCTGAGAGAAATACTGAATATCCTATGGTGACAGTGACTTTTGGGAGAGTCAATGTAGCTTTCCTTCAGGAAAAGTTTGCTTACTCTCTGTTCAGTTTTCATGTAGGTTTATAAGACATTCATATTTACCAGGTATCTGTTGCTAAATATGAATTATAACTAAACATTAGACAGATGCCATTCTGCTGAATATATATGATCATCCAAATATATGATTAACAGTATTGCTAATATCATATACACATAAAAACCTAATTTACAGCTAGGCTGCAGAGTCAGCCAAGTTTCTGATGCCCCTTAAGGGGATGCTGAGAGTAAAATGCAGGGCAATAAACACTGAAACTTTTCCAGAATACCCTCCCATTAGTAGCTTGACTGGCTTGGAAGTCTTTGAATTGGTGCAGTTGCTTTTTGAAGAAGTGTAAACCATCAGCTTATGTCACAGCTGTGCCTTTCCCACCATGGCTACATGTTGTGGGAAAAAATCTTTCCCCTTTTATTTGTTTTGAACTTTTAGTTCTGCATACCCTATTCAGTGTCTGAGTGTGTGTGAATTTATGATATCCTCACTAGATAATTTTTGATCTTTCTTCTTGTTTTATTTTTTCCATATAAAACCTAGCATTGACTTGCTTTTTGACCAGAGGAGGTGTGTAAATTTATTCATCTGTAAAGCTATAACCATATCATCCTGTTTCTGAATCTTCATGGTGAGCTCACAGTATCTTATTCTTCTCTGCATCACTTGGCATTTTTTTTTATGCTGATCTTCACCTGTCATTTGTTGTCAAGCTACTCACTGTTGTTGAGTTCCTGAGAAGTTCTTCAGTCAGCCTTTCTTGAGTATCCTGAATAATTTAATAGCATCTAACAAACTTTGACAGTTTACTGCTCACCCTTTTCCAGATTGTTTGCGTTAGACACCACATGTGCTGGCATAGCTTTCTGTGAAACTCATTTGGCTGGTTCATGTTTTTAACTTGTTATCTCACCTGAGGACTTTTCCTCTTGTCTGTGGCAATGTAATTCTTTCCCTTTTATAAGGAAGAATAAGTGCCCATTGAAGGTCCAGGTACACTGCATCAGTCATCAATTACTCACTGATTCTTCCAGAGAACTCCAGGAAATTTTTGACACAATCTCTCTGTACAAAAGCTGCACTGATTTTCCAGTATATGTAATAATAAATATACTCTTCAGAGTAGTTTTCATTAATGTCCCTTGTGTGGTGTGAAGCTAATCTTTAATTTCCTGGAATTCTTCTGAGACTTCTAAAAAATATTTTAGGACTTTAGTAACTGGGGCAAGTATTTTCATGGGCTGTCATGTAATTTTATAGATAGCCCATTGTGATTATGGCCACTGTGTGTAGATGTGTGGTGTGAAGTTAGTAAATTAACTAGTGTGGAATCACAGTTAATAAGGAATGATGGATGAGTAATTGCTTACAGTAGTGTTTTTTTTTCTTTTGAATACTTGCTTACATGTGCTTACATACCATAGGTGTGCATCATAGCAGACAAACCTTGGCCAGGAGGCTGTTCCTCTTCCTGCATCTCAAATCCCATCATTCTGAAGGACAACACAGCTTTACAACACACTGTACATGGTTTTTAGAATTTCTTTCATGTCACAAATGCTGACAGGAGTACCACAGAGCACCTTTAACTAGATCCCAATTTTTTGTAAAACCTGCCAGCTCTTTCTAGTGCTCAGTTTTTCCTTATCTCATACTTTACAGTCTTTTCTGATTCTCTGTTTGATTTTTTTTTTCCCTTCCATCTCCCATGTGCACATGGACTTACCAGATCTCTTCCATAACGCTTACAGAGCTTTCCATACAGGCATTACATTTGTCATCTTCTATTATCTAAATCACTCTGAACATAATTCCTGCTTGTTCTTCATCGTGAATCGATTCCCAACACACTGAGCAACAAGACTTGCTCTCCTCTCATGTACCTTTTCTTCCACAAGCTGATTATTTGGGAAGCAAAGAAAAACGCCTCCTCCTCTCCTGGATGCTGTGTACGTTGTTGGGTTCATGCTTCTTGGCAATCAGCCAGTTCTTGGAAATAAATTAGGACAAATGGGTGGATGTTCTTCAGTACTGTGTTGTGCATTCATGGCTGCATATGATACAGTCCATACAATTCAAGTTTCAAAAGCTGCTCGTAGAGTATTATGAGGCAGAGTAAAAACTGAAATATAATGTTTGGATTTTTGGTTACTTATTTCCTGGATGTGTAGAAAAAATACTGTGTCTTAGTGGAAAGAAACTTCATCTAAAATATAGAAGTAAAGTCAAATATAAATGTAAAGTCAAATTTTGAAACTTGAATACATGTTGAAATAAAGTAGCTCCACAGGCATCACCAAAATAAACTGTGCAACTATTCTGACCATAATTACAGAGTGGACAGATTCTAGGACGCTTGAAAAACTGCACGTGTGTATATGTGTAATATATGTATATTAAGTTATAAATTTAAAAATAAAGTGTTTGATTTGAAGAGAATTGAAGTTGTGTCTTAGAAGAAAAAGGAGCAGTACTGTGATTCTCAGATATCCAGGCAAATCACAGGAGAGAGATAGAGAAATGCTGTAATGAAAGAATCTGCTTTTTTTTTTTTTTTATAAAATAACAATTTCATCACATTGATGTTCGAGTTTCTCTTTCAAAATCAACGTGAGGACTTTCACTCACAAGATTCTGCTACATGACATGAGTCAGAGTGTCATGATGCTAGCAAGTATTGAGGAGCTTGATAAAACAGTGAGTGTGTCACTCAGGTATTCAGTGTTTAATCCTGAAGCAGCATGTCAGCATTCATTACTCCTTGGTTAAGAGACAGCAAAGCGTGACACGGCCTGAGTCTCCATCCACAGTCTCCATCACTGTGTATATCCAGATCTTCAAGTACATGAAGCTGGACTTCATTATTGTGACAGATGGCCTGGTGGGTTATGATTAAGTATACATTTTCCCACTTATATTAGTGTATTATAATGTCATCACTGGAAAAGTTATGGATTAATGGAATTACTGAAGAGCTTTAAATGAATGGGTTTTTCTCCAGTGGATTTGTAAAAAATCGGAAGTACTCTTACCAAACATTGCTTTGGCAGGGAAGTAGTTTGAAATAATAAAATTGAGGCCCCGGTTGTTTCTAGTTAAAAGTTTCTTTGACTGAGAGAGGGAAGTTGAAACTAGCAATTCCTGTCCAAATTGTAAATTCTGGCACCTTTAACCTGTTTGGGGTTGCTGTGAGATAAGCAAGACATCCTGACATTTTCAGGGTCTCATAATGCAACTCCTGTTTCGCTGTTGCTCTTGTTCAAGGTATTTATTTAGCATTATGAGCACCTTACACATTTTTCTGGCACACCTGTCCTTTCATCAGTGAAAAAAATATCACTGCAATTACCTGGTTCCTGGAAAAGCGCATCTGGACCGTGTTTGAATCCTGGGCTGTGCAGCAGTGCCAGTGCTGCAGCTGCATTGCAGGAAGGACCATTGGCATTGGCTCTGTTACGTGCAGTGTCCCTTGTGGCCACTGTTGTGCTGTTCTCACGTCAAGCTGGGGCAGATTCTGTTACTTTGTGCAAGAATGATCTAATTTTAGAAAATTGCTATGTTTATGACTTTTGGGAAAAGTATTTTAATGAATACTAGTGTAATTTTAATTGTGTAAAGCACCTGACCTTGTATATTGAAAAATGCTCATATTTTAAGAAGCTTAAATTTTAAAAGAAACCGAGCCTTTAATACAGCCTTCTGATCCTTATTTTTGTCTGTAAATTATTACTGCAAATGAAACTTAACAGCATTAAGTTGAACATAGCTAATTTTTTGAATCATGTTTCGTGTCTGCTTTGTCAACTATTTCTTTACATTTTGATTTATTTCCTCAAATCTCCATCTCATCTTGCTACTTGCAACAAGAACTGTATTCCTATGCTAATGCAGTCAGGACCGTAATTCCAATGGGGATTTGAAACTTGCTTTTAACAAATGAGCTGCTGATTGTGGTGGTGTGAGCAGTGCTGGCAGCACCCAGCTCACAGCAGCCGTTGTGCTGCTTCCAGCCACAACTGCCAGTTTTACCAAAGCACTTCTCTAAACTCTGTGGCAAACTTGTTACAAAATGAAAGACAATTGTAAGCACCATGAATAAACCAAGAGGGAGTAATCTTCAATATATATTGGTTGTAGTAGTAAGAAACTGTGCTTTAGAGAGGAAAGGTTATTGACAGAGGAGTAAATGAACTTCCCATTCTTTTGACCTTTTTTTTTTTTTTTTTTTTGATTGGATGTTGTCAAATGTTTTGCAGGTTATTGTTTCACAGTTATATATAAAAACAAATTGATGTGCCCTTAATTATAGGTTTTTGCATATACTTGCAAAAATTAAAAGGTAACTTTGGGCCTGATCTCTTTCAATGGAAATTCAGAATTAGCTCGAGTGGTGGAGGATACAGTATAACTATCATTTTAGGCAATTGAAAGATTAAAAAGATTAGAAGATGTATTAAAATTTGATCCTGCAGTCATCTCAGCTGTTTTGTGAAGCCAATGTCAGATATGCCAGGCTGCCTGGAATTTTGTTACGATGTTTTGTTACTTGATGAGATAAAATACCAATATGCCTAAAAAATTAGTTCTTGCCTTCTCTCTATTAGTGTCTTTAGAAAGGGGAAACATTGTTTTAACAATGGGGGCTATAAAATTTTGTTCAAGGAACATGTTTTTCTAAATAAATAATAATTCTTGTTTTAAATTATTTGCTTTCTCTTTCCTCTATTGCTTTTGCCTTTCGTGATCGAAGTCTAGGAGAGTAAGTCAATGTTTTAATGAATTTTGGGGATTTTTTTTTTTACTGATGTGCTTGTAACAAGTTAATCCATTTCATTTAATTGTTTCACTAGATCAGGCCAAAAGTTATTTGAGCTGACTTCATTCACTAAAACTCATGAATTATACATATTTTTAATATGAAGGGAAAAAAAATAGTGATTATTAGCATTTGTCTTTGTTTATATATGTGTTCCTATATATATATGCATGCTGTATTCTGTTACTTTCTTTTTGAAATTTTCTTAGCCTTTTACTCTTTGCTTATAAGATTGTACAATATTAAATATCTATATTTTAAAAGTCTTTGTTTTGAGATGCATATTTGCATCACAGGCCTAATGTATTAATTAAATCTTGAACATGCATCTAGTTCAAGATCACATGGTGTAAAAGCAAGCTCTACTATGAATGTAAAACCTACTGTAGGAGTTCTCACTCCTTTTTTAATCTTTATTAATTTGTGATGTTGTAGGGAAGAAGAAATAGGCTTAAAGGTTAGGAAAGTTTACTGTGCACATCAGGAGAAGGTTAATGCTGTTTTTCCCTTTTTCAGGATTCACAGAGCAGGCAAGGAGGATACAGTATGCATCAGCTTCAGGGGAATAAGGAATATGGCAGTGAGAAGAAAGGGTATCTTTTAAAGAAGAGTGATGGGTATGTTCTGGTAGCACATAACAGTGAAAACTATCACAATGTTTATGTTCTAATTTTAATTGTTTTCTACTGTGGTTTCTTCAGGCACATTCTCCATGCCTGTGCCACAAGTACTTGGGAGTTCCAAAGTTCAAATCTGAACATAGAACTTAATTTAATACAGCAAATATAAAAACTGTGACAAGCCAACATAAAAAAATAAAGTCACAGTTAAAAGAAAGCTATTGTCTTTATAACTATCTAAAAGATGATTAAGATCTGTCAAAAATCTCCAAGTTTCTTTTGGTGATGCATTTAGTAAAATTTTGACTGCATCTGTTTGTATTTTAAAGCTAATCGTCTCAAAATGATAATGAAATTAACATGTGTTTTGAAGTCACATCTATTTACTAAACGTGATATGATATTCCTGTGTAGGTTAAGGAAAGTATGGCAAAGAAGGAAGTGCACTGTTAAAAATGGAATTCTTACCATCTCACATGCAACGGTAAGTTATTTTTATACCTTTATATGAAAATAATAAGTAACATTATCCTTTCCTGGTGAATCTGTTGCTGCTAATCTGCTAGTGCAAAAAGGGTGTTACTTCAGCTTCTGGCTGTTCAGGTTTTGTGAAACTGTAGCTTATGAAATGAATTTATCAGTAGTTTAATAAGAAAATGGCAAATGTATTAAATTGACTTCTCAATTAATACTTGAGATGGATTTACTTGTAAGGATTGTCATGGTGTATATGTGAAGTGTGTGAGAAGCTTGGGAAGTATTTGTTGTTAGGTTAGAGCCTGACAGATGAGTGAATGTGTTTAGTATTTTGAGTGCTTTCAATTAAAAGTTTGAAATGCTGGGGAGTTTTGATCACAGTGAGTTCTTGGAATCAGGTATTTATCTGCAGGACTTTCCTAGGAATGCTCAGTCATGAGGTAGCAGCGAGGTGATCATGGTGGAGGCAGTGCTGTAACTTGTGGGAGTGTAACACAAGCTTGTGGAAACGAGCACAGGAGTTGCTGTTGTTAAAGGAAATGGTCCCATTTCTTCACCCCTTAGCCCCAAATTCCGCTGACAGCCTCAATTTCTAAAGTTTACTACCTGTATAAACCCAAAACACCTCAAAGATACGTTTAGTTATCATGTCTTAAGTGACTTAATTACAGCACAGAATATTGGTATTGATATTTATCCTCAGTTCTGAAACTCAGATCTTCAGCTTTCCACTTCCCTTTTAAAGTTTTAGGATTATATCTTTGATTTATTTAAAATGAGAGGAAACTTGGAATATGGGCATGCTGTAATGAGAAACTGCATTACAGTTTTGCCATTGTTGATGAAGTGCAATTTAAAAATATTAACATTAGCATATTGTAAATTTAAGGTTTATACTTTTCAACCCTTAGATAAAGTGAGGACGTGAAGATTTTAATTCTGTTTAGATTTAGCAATGTGTCCATTTTGACAGACGAAGTGAGACCAAGTGATGCTGGTCTCCAGCTTTTTGAGGGTGGATATGTGTGCATGTCCAAGCTTTAAGTAATATCATACATGCCCACTCCCCGGAAAGGGAAAGTAATCCTAAATTAATACATTTTTAAAGTAAAATAAATTTTCTTTTTAGTCCAACAGGCAACCAGCTAAACTGAATTTATTGACCTGCCAGGTGAAGCCAAATGCTGAAGATAAGAAGTCCTTTGATCTGATATCACGTATGTAGCAACTTTAGCACCATCTTGCATTATGTGGGATTTCTGAAAACGTCATTGCAAGATGCTTTGGGTAGAACACAAGGCTTGAGCTCAAAGTTCAGGTCTGTATCCAGACACACACAGTGCCTCATGAGTGTTCAGAGCCTCTAGTTCTGATGATGGACAAATGGATGTAGAACCTTTTCTCTGTGTAAATGTGACATAAATGCTGTTTGTTTGTGACAAGCCATGAAATGCAGCATACGTGCTGCTCCCAAAGTTCAG
Source organism: Callaeas wilsoni (assembly GCA_013398955.1). Lineage (NCBI taxonomy): Eukaryota > Metazoa > Chordata > Aves > Passeriformes > Callaeidae > Callaeas > Callaeas wilsoni. Next base: position 72,801 of record VWPU01015460.1, on the reverse strand, counting down.
AGACATTTAACAGCTTACTGGAACACGCATTAGCCAAATCCACCAGGAAAGGGTAAAGACCTTTGGCTATATCCTGCCTTTCAGTCATTGTTCTGCTTTTCGAGTGCTATTTGAGGGAATGAGGAAGACAAGGAGACCCAATTTCTCTTTCTCTCTTATCCTATGTTAAAAACATTTTTCTCTCTGTCTGAAAATTGGTAGTGCCTTGTCTTCTCAGCATTAAAGCTCCTGTGGTTTTGTTAAAAACATTTTTCTCTCTGTCTGAAAATTGGTAGTGCCTTGTCTTCTCAGCATTAAAGCTCCTGTGGTTTTGTTAAAAACATTTTTCTCTCTGTCTGAAAATTGGTAGTGCCTTGTCTTCTCAGCATTAAAGCTCCTGTGGTTTCCTTGCTTCCCATTTTGGTCTTGTACAACAGGCATTTGTATCCAGTCTGGTTTTAAAAACTCTTTTGACGAGTCAACTTAGTGTTTTCAGACTTTACATACAGACTATTAATCAACAAACAGTTCCAACATTCTATATTGAAAAGGACAATCTAGGAAACCTTTGATTGTGGGAGATAATAGCCACTTCACGTCTCATCTGTTGGTTAGTAAAGGAATTTTCTTGGACCAAGTGGAGGGAAAAACTCTATAAAAGGAACAAATTAATTTTGCAGTCTTCTCCTAATTATGTTTCAGTTTTGACTTTTGAAAGGGTAAAATTTGATCCATATGTTTATTTTTCTTTAGTATTTCAAAACTCAAGACTTTTGAAATACATACAATTGGTGTGAATCAAAATTTACAGTTTCGTCTTCTTTTTTTCTTTTTTTTTTGGAATTGTTATCTGTAGCAATGAATAAAGGATTAATGATGCCTTTTAAGTGAAATTGCTCTTGAAGGATTTAGCTGACAAATAGGTTTTAGTACCAAATACGTAGTCACGTTAACTTTTATCGTGTGCCAAATGAAAAGATGTATTTCTTTATTTCAGATAACAGAACGTACCATTTTCAAGCAGAAGATGAACAGGAATACGTAGCGTAAGAATGTTTACATTTTTTCAAGTTTATTTTGCCAATAGAGATGTAACAGTGGAAATAATTTTCTTGGCTAATGCATAAGTAGTGCCTACTGTCTCTTTTTTTCTACTGTTATGAATCTGTAAATGTAAACTATTTTGTGTCACACTACAGAGCTCTTCTAAAACCTAGTAATGTTAAAACCAAAACTAAACCAAACCCAACTAACCAAAACCCCATTTAGATTGTGTATCCTGCCAGTACATGGTTTGCGTGAAGTGCTTGGTATGATATTGTAGATCAGATTATTAAGATTCAAATGAAATATTTTTAAATTTTTCTCAAATCTTCTCTGTCAACCCTGTTCTGCAGTTACTTCTTTTCCTCTTGATCCTACCTTTTCCTTGAAATTAAACATAATAAATAGATAAAAGATCTCCATATGACACATAGAAAATATGTACAGGCAGTTCATTTTTTCTTCTGTAGGCCTAGAAATAAATGGCAAATCACATCTCTGAGATTTGTGTACTTCAGAATCCAAGAACTTGCTTCATTGATGCATGTTTCCAACCAGATTATTTCCTATTAAACAGTCTTTCTTCCTGCTGCATCAGAATTACTTCTTGAGAGCCATGTACCACTGGTTCCTCCTGTTGTGTCACCAGACATGTGTTGTGCATGTTGTCAAATGCTCAACACCCAACAGTTCAGGGAATAAAGTTACTACTGAAGAGGACAGCAAAGGCTACCTTATTCTTTCCTTAAATATCCACATTCTAGTAGAAGACTGTGTTATTCCATGTGTATTTTAAAGGTGCAGGGAATGTTTGTAGGGTGTTTCACTTGTTTGGTAGTGTTGGGTGGCAGTGGCATTGACAACCTTGGGAGTCATGAGTGGAATAAAAGGGCTGGAGAATTCTTTGTTGTGCAGCTATTTCCTTCTGGGCTTCCACAGCTTTATGTTGGCTCGTACAGTGCAGAGCTGACTTGCTAGTCATGATGACTGCATTCATCCTGGAACTTAATTATGCCAGTAATTTTCTTAGTCAAGAAGAAAATACTGTTATTTTTTATAAGTCATAAGTTTTTAGTACTCTGCCATAAATTAATTTTTACTGTATTGATTGGTTTAACAGGTGAAGCAGTTTGCTCAGGGTTTTTTTATCTTAACACATGAGCAAGGTAGGAAAAGAGTAAATTAGCAATACCCTTCTTCTGAGAGGCAGATCAATAAATTTAGTTTAGCCAGCTGCCTGTTGGACTGTTTCAAAATTCCAGGCTGGTTTTATTTCTCGTTAGAAGCACTGACATTTTGTCTATCGCTCTAAAGTCAAGTGGCTGAGAAAATTACTTGCTTTGGAATACAGAATCCTAGAATATGTCAAGTTGGAAGGGACCCTTAAGGATCGTTGAGTCCAACTCCCTGCACATCCCAGGACTGCCTACAACTAAATCATGTGACTAAGAGTATTGTGAAGCTGCTCCCTGAACACTAACAGGGTTGATGTCCTGATTGTTTCCCTGGGGAGCCTGTCCAGTGGCCAACCACCCTCTCAGTGAAGAACCTTTTCCTGTGTCCCATCTGAACTTCCCCTGATGCAGCTTTGTTCCATTTCCTCGTGTCCTGTCTCTGGTCACCAGAGAGAGATCGGCACCTCCCCTTCCACTGCTCCTCTTGAGGAACCAGGATGAGCGTGAATGTGTTGATGAGAAACTGCAATATAACCAGACGTTCTGTTTTTCTTGTGCAGCCACTGAGTGGGCCCTAAAAACTTTATTATCTAAGGTGCCATGGGAACAGCACCCTTTGACTCCCAACCTTAGTGATTTAAGGGTGTTCTGCAGGAACTGCTTGATGTAACTCCTCAGTTAGTTGTCAGCGTCTTTTTTCAATTTCCTCCTGCCCAGTATAGGTGTGCCTCTCTCTTGATCCTTTCTTCTTGTGTTTTGTCCACACAGTTTTAGTGCTGCCTCTGTCTAGTCTCTTTGACTTTGTGAACCAGTTGAAAAATAAATGTTTAAATAGATTTTCAAATCACCTTCCTTATAGACTCATATCTAAATAGAGAGAAAAGCAAGATGCATTTTGTTTTATTCTAGTTTAACTGACCTTGCATACATTTTCCTAGTGATCATTTTACACTGCCTCCATAAATAGCTGCTCAAACTACAACAACATAATAATAATAATTTTTACAAGGAGATTTTTTAAAAAAAACATGCATACAAAGCACTGAAGCCTACATTCTGTTACAGGTTTATTACTGCTTCCCCTCAAACATTTCCTTCAGGCCAGTGCCTTTCTAGATTTTTATCCTGGCAACTGTTTGTTGGCCTTTAGTTACTGATTGACAGTCCTTAAATTCTCAGTGGATTATTAGTTTCTCTAGTAGGTAAAGTACAGTGTATAGGGGAAAGAGGGGTGTGGGTAGTGTGTTAATGTATGTGCATGTAAATATAGATGTATGTGTAGATTATAAGAAAAGTAACCTGATTTTTTAAACATATACAATAGTGGTTGCTTTCTGTTTTTCTAGAATTGTGGATAGGGCCAAGCATACTCTGGTGATGAGCCTTGGGCTCTTTTCTACCCTGTTTTTGAAGGTCAAGAGCATATCCTTATCTGCAGGAAGTGCCTGGATTATGAACAAAGCTAGATTTAGAAAGTTTTCTATGAAGAAACAGACGTCTAACTTCAGTCTAGTTTTTAGCAACAGTCCTCAGATGTTTTTCACCTTGGAAAGAGTGAGGTGGAAGGCATTGATACTATCTGATGCTTCTCCTATACAAAAAAAAAGTTATATCTCAGTATTTGAAAAATATTATGCTATTCTTGTTCTGATTATGCATTTACCTGGAAACAACAGTGTTGCAGTAGTGATTGTCAGAAGAGACAGATAAATTTTTACGGCAAAATAAAAAAAAACCAAAACTATTAGACTGGTTCTTATTCTTAGGGAAGGATTTTCTTATTGACTTAAAAATACTGAAGCAAAATGAGAAATGTGAGTGAAGTCTGGTTCATGCAAGATGAATGAACTCTTTCTATTTCTGGAAGGCTTGTAGGGTGCCAGATTTTTGTTTAGCCTTGTTTCTTCAAAACTGTGAATCTCCAGCAAACAAAATGCTTTAAAGGATGGTAAGAAATTGCTGATATTCAGAAAAACAAGTTTAATGATTGGACCACCTATTTATTGTGTTAGGTAGGGTAGTATCGTAGACTCGTTTAGGTTGGAAAAGACCTTTAATGTCATTGAGTCCATTAATCAAACGTTGCCAAGCCCACAACTGAACCATGTCCCCACGTGCCCTGTCTACACGTATTTTAAACCCCTCCAGGGATGGTGGCCCAACCACTTCCCTGGGCAGCCTGTTCCAGTGCTAAAAAACCCATTTTGTGAAGAATTTTTTTCCTAATAAACAATCTAAACCTCCACTAGGACAACTTGAGACCATTTCCTCTTGTCCTAAAACAAAGCAATTCTGATTAAGACTTGATTAATTTTTAAATTATTTGAAAGAACACTACAAAGTATTACCAGAAGGTTTTTGACTATTCATTTGGCACTGGCAGTATTGTGAAATAGAGCAAATACATTTTCTTTAGATAAAGGAAGAACAAAAAAGACTAATACAGATAAGAAAATGAGAAGAGCAGTTAGAATGAGTTTTATAAACTATTGACATTTAATTAGCATACCATTCATGACTTGAATTGTTTACTTTTGAGTGTGCAGCCTGCCAGGAAGGCCTGGTGACCAGCTGGGCACTTCTCAATGAGCAGCACCAGTCATTCAGAGCATGTTTGGGCTCATGCTTGTGCTTGTCAGGGAAGAGCTGCCACTGTGGTGCCTCTTGCTCTGACTCACGGGTGGCCCAGGGACAGTCCTGGACAGAGGGTTCCTTCTACCTGAGCAAACACAACCAAAATAATCATTGCTCTGAGAGTTTAGATACTTCTAATAAGAAAATCTATCTCAAACTAACAGCTGGCTCAGTTGTGTTTTGTTTGTTTTAATTGCATCTAATAATTTTTTAATTGTTACTGCTTAGTTGAGTTTTATTCTCAAGTTCTGCCTTTTTAACAAACTAATCAAATTGTTACTCTAAAAGAAATTATCAACATATGTCAGAATAAAAGTTGTTTGTCTGAGTTTAATTATTATTTTACTCTGTGTATTTAACCAAACATTGCTATAATATTAGAAACAAAACACGGCTGCCTCTTATTTCTTTAATAACACTGAATTTCATCATTAAAATTGCAAAAGAATGCCCTCTAGTGTGGGTTCTTCTCATGTAATGAGAAAGATTAGTGTACCTTTATTGTTTTCAGCATGTAAACTTTGAAGCAAATTTGTACTCAAGAGTTTCAATTTCTCTTTTAAGGTTGATTTTTCAAAATTTTTAAAGCATTTTAAGCACTAGTTCCTAGATTATTTTCTGCACATAAAAATTTTAAAAATGTATGTGCATGAAGTATATAATATATAGAGTGCCCATATATTAGTTAAGGCTCTGAATCTGTTCTAAGAATAAATTTCCCTCTGAAACCCTTTAAATCTAATCTTTTCATTATTATTTCAGTGAGAAATTATGAATTTCAATCTGAAGTCTTCTTAGTTTGTTTAGATGACCATAACCAATTCTGCATATTTCAGAAGACTGATGATTGCAGACAATCTGGATATTGTAAACATGAAATGCATTGAGGACACTGCCAATTTAAAATATTTCTGTGTAAAAAAAAATAAAATTATTTGCTGTAGATCTAAAATCACTGTACTTGGGAGGATTTCTTTTTAAGTTGCTCTTTTTCTAAATTAGCAACACTGCGTCTGCAACATGGTTGTCTTTTGCAGAACTGCTTTCCCATCTTTACTTCCACATGTAGCACAGAAGTTGCTAAGAAGAGGTTTTGTTTGGTTTTATTAAAACATTATTATGTAAACAACAACTTGCAGAGTGATTGGGAGGGGAGGAAATCATGCCTGAAATATCATTAAAGAGTTTTGATTTGTTGCACTCAAGTGTTGCTCCTAAAATTTTATGTTGGCTATTGGTATTGTTACTCTCCTGTCATCCTCTCTACCTTAGGCCCTTGGTTGCCATGGCAGTTGTCATTAATTTGGGCATTACAGTCTGACTCTGATTAGTGCACAGACACATTTTAAAAGGCAGCTAGACATCAACACATTCACAAGAGTGCTTGCTGTTTCCTCTGTGAGGAGAAAGATGCACACTGGAGAAAGTAGGGCTTATCATTTTCTCCAGGATAGACTTCAGGATGATTTTGGGCACCTTTAAAGCAGTTAAATTTATAGGAGCTTAATTTCCCTTTTTCTCTTCCACAACTTCTGCTAATTTGAGAAATCTGAGAACTTGGCTTTAAAATTGTTCACCAAAGGGATGTTAGAATTAAGACTATTAGTCTCTTCTCATTCTTACTTATCTTTTCTCAAGTCTTTCCTTTTTGTCTCTCACTTTTCCCCCTCCTCACTCTCTCCCACAATACAGTCATTCCGTGTAGTCCCACTAATATTTTGTTCCTGGCAAGATTTCTACAGTTTGTAGATTAACTTGTATTTGCAAATGCAGATCTTCATTAAGGTCTTTATCTTGTGCTAGATGGATATCAGTATTGACTAACAGCAAAGAAGAAGCATTAAATATGGCATTCCGTGGAGAGCAGAGCACAGGTGAAAACAGTTTAGAGGATCTGACAAAAGCCATTATTGATGACATACAGAGATTACCCGGAAATGAAGTCTGTTGTGATTGTGGCTCACCAGGTATCTCCATTTGTTCATGTCATCAGCTTCTTGTTGGGAGCAAAGTAATTTCCTTAAAGAAGTGTTTGTAGAGTGCAAACTAATTTTCTAAGTGATGTTTCTCAGTCTTCAACCTGTTTTTAAAAGAACAAATATGACTTTCCTACGTTAGTTCTGTTTAATTCACTAAAATATTTTTGTGTGTTGTCTGTGCTTACTTCCAGCAGTTCAAGCCCCTCTGGAGTTTGAACTGTTCTTGTTGCACTGTGTCTAGATGCTTGTTGCACTTGAATGGAAGTTGCTTGGCATCACTGATCCTGTGCATGCTACTAAGTAGAAGTGAGTAATATTTAGACAATGATTGTGGAAAAGTTGACCTGGCCAGGATCTTACTCTGAGGCTTTATCTTGGCATGAGACTACTGGAACTGCAGTATCAGAAGTTTTCAGAGGTGGAATAAGTAGTCTTGTGCAAAGAATGAGACCCAGAGTTGAAATGCTATCAGATAATATCTCCAGAAGTACAGAGTTACAGGTCAGTTATGTGCCACTTAGAGCTTGAGCAGGGGCAGCTGGTCACAGTACGACTGAGCTGATGTGGGAGCTGTGGGAGCTGGCAGCTGATGCAGCTTTCTCACCTAAAGGGACACTTCAAGAAGGTGATGCTCCTTTGGAACTGAGTAGATCGTGTCTATCTTGCAGATGCTTGCTGATGCAAAACTGATCCAAATATGAAAAAGCTAGATAAAATTACAAACTGGGATATAATTATGTCAAATCCTGGAATTGGTTCATTCAATTATTTCGTTATATAAAGCTATAGAAACTTCAGATTACAGTTCTCATTCATCTTTTAATTTGTAGTAAAGTTTTAAGCTTCACCTCTGTACACCAGCTTGCGGCTTTAAAACTCTTGGCTTAATGCTTCAGCAGTTACTATTTAAGGTCAAGGAAGAGATTCATTTGTGCACAAAGTACGTCTGGAGCTTTTTCTTTTCCTTAAAAACTGGTCGCTTTTTATGTAGCATTCGTAGTATAAAATCTATTCAAATATTACATGCAGATCTCCTCCATGACAGCTTTTTTTTTTTTTTTTTTTTTTTCACTGGACTAGCCAACATTCCTCAGATTTTCTACAACATGCTGCTGTTTCACATTCTGGAAAGTGCTATGATTACTCTTTTATGAAGGAGTATTTAAAGTTTAAGAAGTAAATTTTAAAACTTCAGAGGTTGTCAAATTTAGGAGATCTGTTACTTTTAAAAACAGGAAGAAATTTGTACAGGAAACAAATCCTAAATCTATTGAAATACATTCATTCAGTATGAATGAATAAGTCTAAATTCAGTGCCTTTGGGACTGTTCCTAAATCTGAAAAACTGCATTCCATTGGTAGCAATTTGTGGTTAAATTTGCACTAGAGTTTGGAGAAAACTATGGAATGTTCTTAGTTTATTTTCATTCTTTGAAACATTAAATAAGGAATCATTTCAGAATACATTTCTTACCACCATTGAAAACCTTTTCTTGGACTTTGATTAAATACTTTGTTTTTCAATTGTGCAGATCCAACATGGCTATCGACTAATTTGGGCATTTTAACCTGCATTGAGTGTTCTGGAATACACAGAGAAATGGGCGTCCATATTTCTCGAATCCAGTCTTTGGAATTAGACAAATTAGGAACGTCTGAACTCTTGGTAAGTTTCTTTAATTTATACTGGGCTTTTTAGTAAAATGTTGACATATGTGTAGGAAGCACCAAAATGAACAATTTACCGTTAATCTTCTTCAAGGAATGTGTTTTTGCAGAATTTCTCCGTCATATATCTGTAGATATTTTACAGGTGCATGGTTATATACTATTATATATTATTGATGCTCATGTTACTTCTCATTTCATGGCCTGAGGTGTTGCAGAATGAGTATTGATATCCATTGTAATTAGTGCCATCAGAATTTTGCCTCTCAATAGCTGATCTTGGCCCAAAATCAGGGCAGTCTAAAAGCTCATGTGAATAAAACATGAAGCTAATTTGACTTGGCAAGGGAGAATGACTGTTGCTAATTCTGAAAGAAAAATATTGGAGGAATCTCAATTTTATGGATGAAATCCTGTAATATTGAAGTTATGAAAGGAATCTGTTGTGAGACTACAAAAAAAAAAAAAAAAAGGAAAAATATAAGCAAGTCAAAAAGAAACAGTTGCAGTAGTTTTATGTCCCTAGCCGTGTTTGGCCTGAAAGAAGACACTTGTTACAAAAATTTTGTATGGAAAAATTGAGAGAAGATGTAAGGCAGATCTGGATTTGGGTATAGGTTCAACATTACCACTTTCTCTCTTCTTGAAACTTCTTTGAGTTTTTTTTTTGCAAAGTTACCATGAATTTAAATCAAATTTTACTAAGCATGATCTTCAGTAGGTCTGAGCTTCTTTCCCAAAGCAGCTTCCTGACCAGTGTACCAGCACCATTTGAATGTTCATGCAGCTGGTTCCTCATTCTGGTTTTCTCTTGGGGGCAGATTGTCTTGAAATGCAAATAATTCTGTGACTGTGAAGTCTATTGTACAAGTTCTGGCATAATGGAAGCATTTTCTTTTTTATTAGTTGCTCTGTATCTGCATGTAATCACTGGGCTTTAATTTTTCAGTCCTGTGTTTTCCATCTTTTATTAATAGTGTGGAAAATGTGCATTAATAGCCCTGTTGTTAAACCCCAAAAGTCCTTACCTTCAGTTATTCTTTTTCTTATTGCAGCTGGCCAAGAATGTAGGAAATACTAGTTTTAATGATATTATGGAAGGGAATTTACCTAGTCCTTCACCTAAACCCAGTCCATCAAGTGATATGTAAGTACTGAATCTCTAAACTCTTTAAGTTTACTGTGGAATATATCTGTGATGTAAAGTGTCTTAAACAGTAACCAAGCCAGGGGAAGGCATGAATGGCAGAAGACTGGAGGTTTTTATCCCCACTGTGGAGATTCTTGCAAGCTCAGTCTCCACATTTTACCTACCTCAGCTGCCCTGTGTAGAAAACTCTTAGTTTGGTTTTCAAGGTGCATTATTCGACTCTTGAATGGTTTTGAGCTTTGTAGTAAATCCTCAGATGATAAACACTAAATGGCACTAGCCTTTTCTTTGGTCTTAATCCCCACAGTCAGAGTAATTTTTGCATATAACAAGACGACAGGATAAAATTGACAATGTTCCATATTTGGGCCTTGTTTGCAAGAAAAATATGCAGTGTAACAATAAATAACACACTTTTTATCAGATAGTTTTCTTCTTCCCTTCTCAGCTTCCAAGTTAGACAAGGTGATTTTAAATTATAGTCATTGACCCATTTTTCTAAAAATTTCTAAAGCAAGCTCTATTTTCACACCCCACAGGACTGCACGTAAAGAATTTATCACTGCTAAATATGTAGATCATAAGTTCTCTAGGAAGACTTGTGCATCTGCAGCAGCTAAACTGAGTGAATTACTTGAGGCTGTCAAATCCAGGGATTTACTTGCACTAATTCAAGTCTATGCAGAGGGGGTAGAGCTAATGGAGCCACTGTTGGAGCCTGGACAGGTAAGCTTATCAGGTAAACAATGACTATTTTAAATCATGTGTATTTGTAAAATGCCCAGGATCTGGGGCTGCTACTTTAGATGATAAAACAAGAGAAATAACAGATGAAAATGGTGGGGTTTTTCTTCCTTTCCTTATCGTGGCATCCTTATGGAGAGGGAAAAAAACACTTCTATCTTTTGTTATCAATTGGTCTAAAGGAGTGTGAAAAGCAATAGTGATATCATACACTGCTTTGGTGCAACTATAATGTGTTGAAAAGCACCTGTTCTGCAGTTTTTCTCTTTCAGAAAAGTCCCAGAGAAGGGGACTTGACTTGATAGCCCAGGGTCACCTGATAGCACATACAGTATCGGACCTGCTTTTACCATAGTGGCTGAAGGAACACGTTATTGACTGTCTGCCAGTCTCTGTTTACTCTAGATGAGGAAAGAATTAATTTGATAACTGTACAACTTCTAATGAGACATTTACAGAAGTACAGTTTCTTTCAACCTGGAAGATCCTTTTGTGTGTATGTGTGTATCAAGTTCTGAGTAGTTGATCTTCTTTCTGAAATCAGTAACAGTTTTTTGAAAAATCAGTCCAGGTTGACCTCAATTATCAATGGACAAATGTTAATCATGAGCAAAGTAACCAGTTTTTGTAGATAATCAATGCCATGTAACCACTTGCTCAGCAGTGTTTTCTCCTATTACTTTTAAACCCAACCTGGAGACATGTCAGAGAATATTTTCAACAAGTTGTGTGAAAATAGCTAAGTTGGCAAAGGACACAGTGCCTGTCTGTGTTCAGTGAAAGAGATAAGTTCAGTACAGTCTCAGCACTTGAGCTATCACAGAGTGCTTATCATGGAAACACATTACAAATTCTCTGACTGCAAGGTCAGCTTTCTGTATTTGTCATCCACAGCAGTTACCACAGAATTAGCTCTTCAGTCTTCCCAGCTATTACAGGCAGTGGTATCTAGAAAGGCATGAGCACCAGTTGAAATGTAGTTTGCAGTTAGGACATATATAGCAGCATTCTCCTCTGTAAATTCTCTGATGTTTAATGAAATAATACTTTTTTAAATTAGGACTTTAATTCTAAGTATATATACTATAATAGGCTTTTTTTAACTGTCCTTTATGATCAATAGGAGTTAAGAAAATCTAGATTTGAATTACCTTCTCATGCAACTTTTAAATGGAATTAAATAGCATTTCTTCTAGTTTATATTTCAATGCATTAATGCATATGATATATATAGAAAATAAAGTATGATTCAATTCAAGTTCAACAAGGAGAAACCCCGTATATCGGGGAAACGCCCCATGCACCAACTTTATGCTGGGAACCACCCAGCTCTGAGAGACCTGCCTGATGGACACCAAGGTGAACATGGGCCAGCAGGGTGCCCTTGTGGCCCAGGTGAAAGTGGCATTCCAGGCAGCAGGGACACATTGCCAGCACTTGAAGGGCAGTGATCCTTCCCTCCACTCAGCGCTGGTGAGGCCACAGCTGCAGTGCCGTGCCCAGCTCTGGGCTCCCCACAACAAGAGAGGCTTGGATGTGCTGGAGAGAGTGCAGTGAAGGGCCACAGACGTGTCTGAGAGTCTGGAGCACCTGGAAGGGCTCAGATCTGGGACTGTTCAGCTGGGAGGAGGGTCAGGGGGATCTCATCATTGTATGTAAATACCTGCAGGGAGGGTGGAAAGAAGACGGAGCCCAGTGGTGCCCAGTAATGGGACCAGAGGCAATGGCACAGACGGGAGCACAGGAGGTGCCCTCTGAACATCAGGAAACCTTTTTGTATTGTGAGAATAACCAAACACTGGCACAGGTTGCCCAGGGATGTGGAGTCTCTGTCCTTGGAGATATTCCAAAGCCATCTGGACATGCTCCTGGGCAACTGGTCCTTGGTGGCCCTGCTTGGGCAGGGAGGTTGGTCTAGATGACCTTCACAGGTCCTTTCCAACTTTGACTGTTCTGCAAATCTGTAAGAGATTTAATGTATGTGGGACTGTGATTTTCGGGATGCTGTTTTTGTAGGAAATAACGCTGTGACTTTGCTTGGTGTTCACCAGGCTGTTGTAAAGCAACAAGTACTGCAAACTTAGTCAGTATTCCTTGACAGGATCCCTTTCAGTTATTGGTAGCTAAAATGGTTCAAGGCTCCTCAGGGTTCTTCCATCCAGCTGGGAAAAGTGAAAACTGGGTTTGGGAAAGCTGAGATCTCGGGAAGTGTAATGCCATTTCCTTTGAAGCACATGGTGTCTTTTAGAGATTAAAAAAGACAATAATCATTTTCATCATAATTTCCCAATATTTTTCTTTTGAAAGACTTGCAAAGAATGAATGAGATGTATCTCACAGGTCTGATATACAGGCTTTGCAGAAATAACAGAAATCTAACTTCTATTTACATGTGTTTAGGAGCCAGGTGAAACAGCACTTCATTTAGCAGTCCGGACTGCTGACCAAACCTCTCTCCATCTGGTTGACTTCCTTGTACAAAACTGGTATGGATTGTTAACTTTCAATAAGTTGTACATGAAAAATGTGGCTGTTCAGAGTTATCCTGGCAGTGCCTTCAACAGTGCTTGCTCATCACTTACAGTCTTTCTCCTGAGATATGTTTGAAAAGAGAACAGTTTAGTACCTTTGAGTTGACCTTTGTGCTCCTGATGAGTAGAGAGAGGGAAGGATGTGTAGATTAAGAGCATTGAAAGCAGTTACATAAAAATAGGATGAAAGGAAAAACTCTGTAGTGCACAAGAGAGCATTGATTTAGAGCATACGACGATATGAAGCAATGCAAACAAATAATTCAGGCATGGCAAGTAAATGTACCCAATACAGGACACATGCAAGGGAATTGTAAGAGTAGAAAACAAGGATCTTTCTCAGAAAATTATGAACAGATGCTAGATTGACTTTGGAAAAGGTGTTCCAATCGTTAATAAACTGTATTAAAACTATTGAGAGCGTAAACTTCTTAATTAGTAATTTTCACCATCTAGTTTATTGGCTGAGTTGTTCTTTGTTGTCAAGGGATGTGTTCATAGAAGTAAAAAACCTTAATGAAAAGTGTGAGTGCTGATTATAGGGGAGTGTTATTAAAGTAACAAAAAATAACTTACTAACATTTTCAAGCTGTTTGAGATCATAATCTGAAAAATGTTTTAGAAGCCCAAATTATTTTTTTGAGCATTATTAAAGGATTTTTTATTTTGGATGATTATTTAGAATTATTTTGTTTAGTTATGAAGCTTCATAGTTTCTTCAGACAGCTATAATCTTGTGTGTGTTTCTGTCTGCTGTGTGGTTTTTTGTGTCAGTCTCAATTTTAAGAGCATCTTCACAATCCTGTGGGCTCTTACTGTCCAATATGGGTAACACTGGGAAAAGCTGTCATCTCCTGAGCTTTGCTTTTCTGGTTTATGAAAATATTGTATTGTTCCCAAAATGTCAGTAACAGTTTTTGAGAAACCTGTTTACAAGTTGAAAACTGAAGGAAGTACAGTTTCTAAAAAGCCCCACAACCGCTTTGCACATCTGGTCTTTCCCTAACTCAGTGTGTTGTCCTTACACTCCTTTTACAACTCTTTTGTTCATTCTTACAGACACCCTCTTGATAGTTCCTTGACTGCATGGGACTTACTAGCCTATTTTAACTGTATCAGAATTATTTTTCAGAGATTTCTATTGGGCTAATTTAGCATGTTGGAAAAAAGAAGTCCAATGAGGTGGCAGGTGGAAAACAACTGGCATGACCTTAGAGAGGTCTAGGTTTGAATCTGAGTTTCACTTCTTTAGGTTTTTGAATGAACACCTGTAGATTCTCAGGCCTTTTCAATTACAGCTCAGGTATTTCCAGTGTCCTTGGAACAATTCTTAATAGTCTTTGAAAGTAATGTTTAATTTAAAAATATTTTTTTCTCCTGCTTCATATTTGTCCAGTAAAGTTATTATGCATTTATTATTTATATGAATGCTAGATCTGAAATGAATAGCACAGCTACTATACTTTTCTTGATTGTTCTTTCTTTTTTTTTTTTTTTTAGTGGAAACCTGGACAAACAAACAGCATTGGGTAATACAGTTCTACACTACTGCAGTATATATAATAAGCCCGAGTGTTTGAAATTGCTTTTGAGGGGGAAGCCAACTATTGATGTAGGTAAGTTCATTATTTAAAACCAGGAAATATAGATTTCCTAAAATTTCTTTCCATTATTTTAGCCACTTTTGTTTATTTCTCTGTGGTAAGTAAACTTCTAAAATAAAACTATGTTAGAAAGATAAGACTTTGTCAACAAAAATCCTAAAGGAAACATTCAGTGAAGACATGGAGTTCTTAGAAGATAATAGTGACAAAAATTCCTAATATGAAATACTAATGGCAAACTCTAAGGAGAGTTCAGAGAGTTCTATTTCTGACCCATTTTAAACTGCCTGGAATTCAGGTTTATTGTTTAATCTAGAACTTGTATGTTATAATGCTTCAAATGTTTAATTCCACTCTTAGATACATGGCCTTTATGGACACAGCACTTGATTCTTCTGCTGCTATCAATGGCAGCTGGTGCTGTGGTTTCACCCAGCACATCCCAGCCAACACTGCCACTGATTAGGGAAGGGAGACCATCTAGAAAACAAGAGATTATCCTAAGTGTGAGCAAACAGAGACTGTATTTTCAATTAAACTTTCGGTAAGCCATTATGAAAAATGAACTGATATAGGTACAGCAAGCGTTACACCTATCTCACACATGTAGGTGGCAAAGAGACGCAGAAAGGCAGCTGAGAAAGCTGATCTCATTTTTCAAAGGTATCCCATTCTGTGTTCCAGTCCATGGCATTTACTGCTGTACTGTGAGAGTACATTTTACCTAGGGTTTATCCACATCGGGTATGGGAGTTGTTTTTGTTTATTGAGACTTGCTACTGAGCATCTAGGAAGGATTCCATTAGATGCTGTGCCAGAGGACCTTCCAGCAGGCTCAGATATCACCTTCTTTCTGATCAGGTATTATTTTAAATTGTAAACCATTTTATAGCTTTGGTAAAGACAAAGCTACAAAGTTTTAAACTTATTCTTGTTCAAATGTCTTCAAATTAAGGCTTCAAGCCTCCTACGTATTAATCAAAGCAAAATGTGCTTGGATTAACATTTACCCTTTTTTTTTTAAAGTCTTAGATTAAGTTTCTTTTTTGAGCTATTTCAGCCTGCCTGCTTGCTTCTCCTGCTTATTCATGTAATAGTTTTATTGGCAAAGGCACTGAGTGGAGATTGAGATGACTAAATTTCTTTATATTCTCTGCTAGGATGGTTAGGAGGGATTTGGGAACTGTCCCAGCAGATGCTGCTGTTCAGAAAGAACCTGATAATACATGGGATGCATGAGCACTTAGAGTGGAATCTTAAAGAGCTGCAGCTGCTATAGAGTAAACAGACATTTTTGATCACTTTTAGAAGTTACTGTGCTACAAGTAGTGAAACTGAATGACTTGTTTCTTTAGACATCTGAAAGAATCACTCTTTTTTGTATTGTTAATTTTCTAGTAAACCAAGCTGGAGAGACGGCTCTGGACACAGCAAAAAGAGTGAAAGCTATCCAGTGTGAGGAACTGGTAAGAACCGAGCCTGGGGGCAAAGGCGAGGGGGAATGTTTGCTTCTTTAAAAATGTGATATACCTAATATATCACTACCAGTGTATCTCACTCATGGTATTGCTGTCAGCTGGCTGTGTGCTGATCTGAAGGCCCTGACACGGGTGACTATTTTCTTACCTAAAACACAACAGTAATTTTCTTTGTAACAGTTTAGGAAAAAGATCTTTCTTCTACTGGCAGTACTAGTTATTTTAACCAGTGTATTTGAAGACCTTAAGTACTGGAGGGTCAGGTGTATCAATAAATACATCATTCAAGGAGATTTGGGCTTCATCACCTCAAATGTTCTTCTTAGAGACTTTTACATCAAGAGTACTAAACAACCCCTGTAATATTAAAACTGTCAAGACCTTTTAGACCTGGATCTTTGTTTGTCTTTTCCTGCTTTGGCTTTTTTCAGATTATTTAACAGGACAGATAGTTCAAAGATGGTGAAAGTCTTTTTATAAGGAGAATTGAAACAACTTAAAATTACCCTCCTCAAAGGAGAAAGAAGCTAAAGTGTAATGTCTGGAAGTTGATGTATCAAAAGATGTAGAACACCAGCTTCTGTGGGACTTTGTCCCTCTACTGAACCTGATGAAAGCAAAAACCTGGAATTTTAAGAATGTATGAGGGATGTTAACAGACACTACTCAAAATGATTATTGGTGCTCAAGAAATAAAGGTGTTAAGGATTTTCCCAGGTACTCCTCTGAAGCATTTAGCCAGGAATAAGGATTCTACATCACACCAACAAGCTTGTTTGTTCTCGGCCCTCTAAGGTGCCACCAGCATACATTTAGTAGGCAAGTGAATTCAATTGCTATCAAGGTATTAAAAAGTCTAAGTACTGTGGCAGTTTCACATTCAAGACAAAACCAGGAGAATTTACAAAACAGTTGTCACTTGCCACTTAATTCTGTTTCTTCTTTTTCTTCATTTTGATGATCTGAGGATATCTACTTTTGCTCTGCAGCTGGTAATTTAATACCTTTCCTGTGACAATTGAAAGGTCTTGTCATGAATTAATTATTAAATAATCAAAAGAGCTTGTCCTTTACAAATCAAAGAAATTTTCCATGTTTCTGGGGATGCGAGTCAGCATTTTGCTGTGGTTGATAAGGTGGGACTGACTTCTCAGTTACTGCTGTGTCTGCTGTGTAAGTAGGTGCTGTTTCCAGTGGCTTGAGTATTCTGTCAGCTGGATCAAGCAGGTCACCTGTGCAGCACACAATTGGGATGGATTGCTTTTTTTTTAATAGTATCCCTTTAAAAAAGGGATCTGCCATTAATGTGGACCAGCTGGCTGTGTTACAGAACAAACAGTCGAGTGGATGTTATCAGTGAGCTTATCTAGCAGTTAATCGTTTAGTTATAGTAATTCAAATTCCATTAATACCTCACTGATTATTTCACTTAACTCTCATAGAGCATTTATGCCTTTTCTCTTTTTTTTTTTTTTTAATTTTTGAAAAAGGAAAATTATTTCTGCATTTTTTCCAAAAGCAGCAATGAGTTAAGGTTAAGAGTGAAAAAGAAACATGAATGAGCACATTGTTTGCCATGGGCGATAGAAAAGTACAAGATAAATAACCAGGTGTTTGCATTATGATAGATGTACTAAACTCATTTCTGTTGCATAACTGGAGTCTTAACTGTGTAATTAAATTCAGTTTCAGCTCAAGTAGGTTCATGAATACTTACATAACAGATTGGAAATACTTTCTTTATTCCAAATTTTATTTCAGGAAGATGGTTAAAGGCACTCCTGAATCAACTACTATCAAGTAGACTCCATTTCAAAGGATGTGAAGGAATAAATAATGATGGAAAATCTAGGCATTGAAAAGGACAATTTATGTCCTCAGAATAGCCACGAACTGCTCTGTTAGTTTTTTTGCTGTTCATTGAAGTAGTTGTTTTTTAAAGAATGTGAAATACATTATTTGAGCTGGCAAAGTCATGGAATTTTGTGTTTAAGACATATTGGTCTCATCCAGTGAGAGAGAGAGAGGCAAAATATCTAAATAAAGAGTAAATACCTTTTCATTTGATTCTAATACAAGGACTGTGATTTTGATGGAGCAGCAGTTGTATGAACCAAAATTTATAAATAGGTTTTGCCTTTCCTTTTTGGAAAGGAGGGCTCCAGATAAGTTCTCCTTTTGTGCATATACCTTCTGTTCGTGTCATCTTTTCAGATGCTTGTCAAACATGGCAACTTCTGCCCATTTTGAGAAATCTTTCCTTTTTGCCTTTTAGCTGGTTTTCTATACCTCAGACAAATGAAGGACATTTGTGTGATCGCCCTGCAATTGCTTTGTTCTTTTTTGAATCTGAATTTTGAATCTATTTGAATTCTAAATATTTCAGTTTATTTCTTGTCATTACAACACTAATTTAGTTAACTCCGAAAGAACAGCAAGTATTTTAACAAGGCTTTTTATTTCTTTCAGCTTTCTCAAGCCAAGGCAGGAAAGCTAAACCCACACGTCCATGTGGAGTATGAATGGAATCTTCGGCAGGAAGAAATTGATGAAAGTGATGATGACTTGGATGATAAGGTGAGTGTGAATTACTGACACAGCTTGGCACAAAAACCCTCAACATCTCTCCTCCCTGGAAATAAATGGAAATTAGAGACCCACTTTAGCCTTTATTTTCTTACAGATATTTTTTGGGAGAAAAAAAACTAATTTTGAGGCCTGTGTTAAAGACTACCTAAGTGCTTTTTGAATATACTTTGTCAACCTAGTTATTATGGGCTGTTTCAGGGGTTTGACTTTGACAAGACATATAGTGTAATATAAATCAGCAAATCTGGACTACTTTGTTGTTTTATCCTCTTCAGAATTCTAGGCTGTTAAATTTTAGCAGGAGGAAATCCAAAGCTTACATACTTAATTTTTTCCATAAATTAATTAAAAACCTAGTTCTTGAATAAATAACTCTATTTTTCACAAACCGTGCTGTGCTATTTATTCCTGATTTTTTTAAAAAAAGAAGTAATGGAAAGGCAAAACTTGAGGGCACAGAATAATTGCCATCCTAGAGCATGTGAAAAATTAGCCTCAGTGTCCTACTTTAGCAAGTCAGTTAATTACTGTGTGCTCTATTTCTGCAATAAATGCGAATACACCTCTCCTATTTTATATGAGTGCTGCAGAAAGAAATGTGAACAACTTCTCATTTTCTGTGACACTTGGGACTGAAAAATTCAGAAACCAAAGTAATTTGCATGTCCTCAAGGACAGTAGAGAACAAAATAATCATCTGCATGAGGAGCCTCAGGAGGATGAGGGATGCTGTGCTGGAGATAATAACCTGAACCAGAGCTGCAGGGAAACAGATCGTGCTCCATATGCACCCATTAACCTACAGCAGGCAAAAACTGATGTGTAAAATTTCTTCAAAGAGCAATTAGATGTGTTTAAAAAGAGCTGTATCATGGATTATATTGCTAGTTCAGGGACTAAATAAATCTGATCTGTCAGAAGTGTTTGTTCATTTTTACTAGGCATCAGTGGGGTAATATACTTGATACTTGAGGATAAATTGTCTAATCTGAGTAACTTGCTTTATGCACTGAAAATTACTCTTACATTCTGAAACTTACTCAGCTTTTATTGGTGTTTTATTTAGTATATTATTAGTGTGTATTTCCTGCTTTAAGATTAAATCTATTTGTGTTCATGATGATTTGTTGATGGTACAATCTTAATTTTCATTTAGAAGAGAGGACCTTTTAGGTTGAAAAAGGGAGGAATGGGGCTTATTTGTCCAACAAAGTAAAAAAACTAGGCTCAGGTTCACTAAATTATATTCTGGTATGTTATTTTCCAAACATACTAAATATAATTAGTGTTTAGACAGCTGTCTCATATCTTTGTTTTTCTATTCACAGCCTAGTCCTATAAAAAAGGAAAGATCTCCAAGACCCCAAAGCTTTTGTCACTCTTCAAGCATCTCTCCCCAAGACAAACTGACTCATCCTTCATTTAGCACTCCTAGAGACAAGCAAAGACTCTCCTACGGAGCTTTTACCAACCAGATCTTTGCTTCTGCAAGCACAGACTCACCCACCTCTCCAACCTCTGATGCTCCTCCTCTTCCTCCTAGAAATGCTGGCAAAGGTAAGGTTGTCTCCACACTACACTTGCAAGCAGTGATTTTCCCACCGTGGCCCTTGCTTTAACCAGGGATATTGCAGTGTTTCAAGATGCAGCATGTTATTCTTATTGATGTAGTAGTGTGGTGCAATGCATGTTCTGAACTTAAAAGACCTGGGGGGCACTTTGTAATAAATTCATTCATAACACTGAACATGAATGGGTGAGGAATAAACGAATACTCTGCTAAATTAAGGTCAGTTAATGTCATGAGACTTACAGCTGCAGTGGATCATGATGGTTTGACCTAGATATCTCTAATCTTCAAGTTTAGAGGATATATATATGGAACAAAACTTTTTAGTGTATTATAATTTGTGCAGATCTACTTTTTAGGACAAAGAAACCCTTCATTTCTTTTTATATATTTAATTTAGAAATTGTTAAATTGTGTTTTTACAGTAGACTTGTTAGAGAAATCTTTAGTTGTGATGAGGTAGTTTAGCACTTCAGCAGTTATGCTGATGCTCCCTTTTGTTAGCACTACTATAACTTCATTTCTCAACTGATAATTGACTTTGTTTAGGAAAAATGCAGAGATGCTCTCACCAATATGTGAAAGAGTAAAAAGGGGCAGGACAGTGTTGGCATCAGGTGTTTCCTTTTACATGCTTCAGACGCTGTGCTTAAGCACTGCTCTTCCATCAGTCTTTGTCATGTACTGGCAACTTTCAAATGGATCCCTTGGCTCTCTCTTTTAAGCAGGTTTGTTTCCCATTACGAGGCAAAGCGATTTTGCCAGGGTTTGCATTTTTCACATGAGGTTTTGTAATCCATGTTTCACTGGGGACTCGCTTGTATTCCTTGTAACTTTACTGTGTCAACCTGCTTGTTGGTATTACAAGATTCTACTTTTTCCTTCCACTCTTCCATCCCTTTTACATGCTCTGTCTCGCAGTCTGCTATGGATTGTTCACTGCAAACACAGTGTACTGGCTTAGATGTTCCTTCATGACCTAGGATAACTTCTTTTTTTTTCAAAAAGTTGCAAGACTTGGAAATTAACCACGCATCTCATTTCCTGAAGAAGGTTCATGAGGCTGTGTCTGGTGTCTATCTGTACACACTATTTAGCATGTTGTCAGCTTGCAATAGATTTTAATGAACTTTATTTCTTTGTCATTATATAATGGAGCTCTCATACAGACTTACCTAGAAAATTGTCTTTTTCTCCAGGAAGGGGAATATTTATGTTCATATTTCATTCTAAGTATGTATTTTGGTTTCTGAAATGTTAGGCATTTTCCTAGATGTTCCTGGAATTGCCTTGTTGTTCCTAGACCAAGGAATCAGCACAACACCAAAGCTGCTCAGAAAGAATTGAGGCATTGAGTTTTTATGTGTTTTCATGTCAGAGATTATACAAAGAAATCCTTATTTATATTACAATGAAATAATACTTTATTATCACAAAATTGCCTTGTAATGTAACATTAACTGCTTCATCAGAGTGGAAAATGTCAGATTCACAGGGTAAGTCAGAGGGAGGTTGAATGGAACTGCTGTTATAATAAAGTCACTATGCTTTTCTGCTTCAAACATGCTGAAATTCTGCAGTCTGTGAGTGATACTGGAGTGGGGTTTTGGTTGATATCCACTCAACAATACTGTGAAATTAGAAATTTCCATTGTATACATGCCTGTGTTACAGGAATAATTCAAAACTTAAAAGTTGGGGAAAAAAGTGACAAATGCATAGGACAATTCATCAGCGTGGAAAGGTTGCTGCAGATACATCATTTCAGATGCACTTATGGTTCATTTTAAACTGTGCTGCTCCTTGTTATCTCACCTCTTCCAGCTCTCCAATTGTTTAAAAGAAGATGAAGCAGAGACTCTCCACTTCCATAAGACGCTGTTGACACATCTGAATTTTGAAACAGAGTAAATTTTTTTTGTGTAGAAAACCAAAAATCTATAGAATTTATCTCCTCTTTCGAGATGAGTAGTAATAGATTATATCCCTTACATTGAAGTTTACACAATATTACTTGTCAGAGGTTTCTTTTTGTTTAAAAAGCTCATTTGAATATCTTACTTGTGTTTAAGATTATATTAAAACATGGTGTTACTTTTTTCACTAAGCTCCCTAAACAGCAAGAGTAACAAAAGCATTGAATCTGTATTTGAATTTAAGCTTACCTTCTGTCCAAAAACAATCTGACCTTTGCCCCCGTGCTGCTGTGAGGCCCTGGCAGGTTGCATGGGCCCCTGCTAGGACATGGAGGCTGCAGGGAATGGATAGCAGGCGGATCTGCATTTTAGAAGGAGGCAGATAATTTTTAAGTTTCATGGGTTTTCATCCTTTGGGACATGCAGATGAAACTATCTTTCCAAAATATGTTTTATTTTTAACAAAACCCCCTCCCTGTAGCCCTCTGTAAGCTCGTTTCATTGCCCAGTGAAGTTCCTGGGTAGCAGAGCTCTGTGGTGTTCCTGAGGGGCCACAGTGGTCAGGAGAGCATCCACTGACCTTGTGTTGGGGAGAGGAGGTAAGTTTAGAGGAGTTTAAGGCACATCACATCTTGCTCATGGTTTTCAGTGGACATGCGGGCTAAAAATAATTTTATAGGTACAATAGTTGGAGCAGGTGATATGGGGATGTTTTAAATTTCTCCATGCATCATTATAACTCATGTTATAATACAGGTTTTCCGGTTTGATAACTTTTCAAAACACTCCTAAAAATGCTGGAACCTTCATGTATTTTACTTCACACTATCTCATTTTTGGCTACGTCTTACTTACTGCTATCTCTTCTATAGATTTAGTTAATCCTAACAGATTGAAAAGTACAGAATGAGTGCAATAGCTGCCTGAGCCAACCACTCTGTGCCCTTTTCAATAGTTTATCTAAGCTTATTCAGGTTCAGCTTTCTTGTGTTGTCAGTCAAATCTTTAGCCTGTAACATTCTCAAAATCATCTTTTTTATTGCTCTTTCCAGCTTATACCTGTGTTATGGCTCCAGACATCTAGCAGGTCTTCTGCCTATTGTTTTACAAAAAGCTTTAAAAAAAAAATCAATATTTAACAATATTTAAGTAGTTGCATGACTTGCCACAGTAGCTAAATAAAGTTTTGCACAACCTTCATTGCAAATCCAGTGTGAGGGTAATGTTGCTAACTAGCTTTGGAGGTGTGTTAGGCAGTCTAATCCAGGTTTGCCCTTAGCTGAAAGCTAATTGATTTTAGTGATTCTGCCTGTTTATCCCAGATGAACATGGAGGTTAGGGATGAATTCTGTATCATGAAGTTGAGTTTGGATCTTCAGTACCTACAAGGCTGCATGGTTTACACTCTGTCTCAGCTCTAACATGAGGTACCCAAACCCAAAGGCGCTTCCTTTGTGGTTCTGGTCCGCTGCTGCTGCAGGCACAGTCGCATCATCTGCTCCTTTACCAGATCAGACTCAATTTCTAACCAAGCTAGCTTATTTGAATTTACTAGTAACTTCTAGAAGTCGTCTGACTGCATTTCACACAGGATTAGGAATCTTCTTGAGTTCACTAAGTTACTTTGTGCATGTCCCAGCATTGCCCTTCGGCTTTGGTGGTTTTTTTGTGGCTGGTGGCCGTGTCAAGGCAGTGCCTGGATGGAAATCGTACAGATCTCCATGTCTGGGCTGTTACACTCAACAAACCAAGCGTATTTTACCTTATCTGATTGAAGAATATTTCCATTCTCCTGGGGTTCAAGTTATCCTTTCATCACACCAACTCTTCTCTGTACCTTTGCTGTTTAAATCAGCTTTCTGAAATACAACTGGCTGGAAGTGTCGGGACTGCAGTAAAATTTGCTGTTTCTACTGGAAATGCCACATCAAAGAATCCTTTGGTCCAACTTATATTTTTTCCTGATTGTATCATACTGTGGCATAGCAGGCATTACACAGTCTCTACTCATTTGCAACTGAAGTTCTTAATTTATAGCACAAATGTATTTATTCTCATTTCCATTACCTCAGCCTTTGAGGTCATCCTGTTTCTTCTGAATGCTTTCAGGATTCTATCCTTCTCTTGCATATGAGACTTTTTTTTTAATATTCTTATAAATGCATTGCACATTTTGATTAAATAATGCTACATATCCCACTAAGACTTTGTATTTTTTAATACCATAATAGGAAGGGAAGATAGCTGGTGACTGTTGGTTTCATGGGCTCTTCTATTTCTGAATCAACCCAAAATACAACATTCTTTAATATAACTTTTATCTTTTTCTTTTTAAACGGAACCTTTTTTTAAGCATTAATTATCTAATGTACTTCAAATGCTAATGTTGAATCGATGTATATTCTTAGCTTCCTTATTCAGAGTGATCATGATCATTTTGTCTTTAGTTATGCTCTTATTTTCAGTACTGAAAATCTATGATCTGAAGTAAGACAAACTGAAAAGGCTTTTAGTAATACCTATGCAATAAGTCACTCATGAGAAATTTAAAAATAAGGATAGCAACACCTGGTAATGAAAATACTATTTTTAATGTAAGTTACTTTCCGTTGCACTGTCCATTCTACCATTCTGGTTTTTCTCCCTATGCCTCATTAAGTGGTAAAAGAAAATTACTCGTGAGGTTTTTACACTCTAAAACCACCATTTCTTGACTGGATGGCAGCAGCTTTGCATGGTTTCACAAGTACACAAATGAATTGTTACGACACTAACTGCACAAACCCTGAAGGGCAATGCACTACTAATTACACACTTTATCCAGTTATTTACCTTAGTACAATAATTTTGAGATAATTTGATCTATTTACGCATGAAAGCCTGATCTTGGTAATACGAAAAAGTGATAAAACATGGCAACAGTTAGTACTGTAAGCATTTGCTTCCCAGTAACTGAGGAAAAGAAGGCCTAGCAGAAGCAAAAGGAAAAACTTCTAGGTCAAGTTTTTTTGGATTTTCTTCTAGGTTTTTGGTTTTTTGCTTGTGTTAGGAAAATGTCCTTTACGAAATGTGAACTTCTCAACTATGTGAGAAATCATGATTAAGGCATCTATTGGACAGGAAACGACTGGCTCAATTGCTGCCTGGTTAAAATCACAAAATACCTTTGATCCAGTAACTGCTCTGATTATTGCTTCAAGATATCTAGCCTAGCCTTGTATAATGAAGAGCATCACACAGGGGTTGTGTTGAGGTGTTGGTTTTGCACACGCATTGATGTGTACGTGTGTGCGTACGCGCAGCCGTGCAGTCGCCCAGTGAGCAGCCCTGGTGCCGGCACGGGAGGGTTTCCTTAGCCAGGGGAACCTCAGGGCAGGGAGGAAGCTGCAGGAGCCACAGCAGCTGAGGGGACATGGCCAGGGCCAGGGCCAACAGGGCCGAGCCCAGACGCGTGTAAAGAAACTCCTGGACAGCACCACCAACAGTGCCAGTGAACAGTACCACAGACAGTGCCAGTGTGGCAGTTTGGGTGGGAATTTGCATGGAATGGGATGCAGGAAGGGGCTGCAACTGCGTTATCAGTGCACATTGAACGAGCTTTAAACTAGATTTGAAAGGGGAAAGGGACAAAACCAGGCTCACTTGAGGTCACCCTGGGGGCAGCACACCAGTGTTTGAGGGAGCGTGTGTGCCAGTGAGGTCCTTTGGGCTGGTGTCTCAGTGCAGCTGGGGAATCGAGAGCCTTGTGGCAGCAAAGACATAAGGCATGGAAATGCCTCCAAACAGTCATGTAGAAATTTAG
This sequence comes from Callaeas wilsoni, assembly GCA_013398955.1. Classification (NCBI taxonomy): domain Eukaryota; kingdom Metazoa; phylum Chordata; class Aves; order Passeriformes; family Callaeidae; genus Callaeas; species Callaeas wilsoni. The sequence goes on along the minus strand of VWPU01015460.1, from coordinate 46,938 downwards.
GGCTTCTCCCCCAGAAAAGGTGTCAGGATCAATATCCCAACTGAAGTGCATCTACACCACTGCACACAGCATGGGCAACAAACAGGAGGGGCTGGAAGCCATTGTGCAGCAGGAAAACTGCAGCTGCCATCATGGAAACATGTTGGGATGACACACAGCTGGAGTGCTGCAATGGATGGTTATAAAAGAAGGGACAGGCAAGAAAGGAGAGGCAGTGGGGTAGCCCTGCGTGCTAGGGACTGCTCTGAGTGTCTGAGCTGAATGATGGTGGCAGTAGGGTCGAATGTTCATAGGCAGGAATCAGAGAAAGGCCAACAGGCAGATGTCCTGGTGGGAATCTGTTAGACACCACCCCTCCAGGATTGAGAGACAGATGAGATACCCTGTAAGCAGCTGGGAGAAGTCTCACAATTGGTGGCCCTTGTTCTCATGAGGCAGGAATGTCTAGGATGTGTCTGGAGTGTGTGGAAGAGAACTTTCCATCTCAGCTGGTGAGGGAACCAGCAAGGGAAGGCACCTGCTGGACCTGCTGTTTGTGAAGAGAAGGACTTGTGGGTGATGCCGGCCATCTGGGGCACAGGGATCACGAATTCTTGGGCAGCTAAGGAGGGGGATCAGCAGAACTGCCACCTGGGACCTCCAGGGGACAGACTTTGGCCCGTTTAGGAGCCTGGTTGACAAGAGTCCCCTGGGAGACCGTCTAAAAGGAGTCCAGGACATTCCTCAAGAAGGAAATCCCAAAGGCACAGAAGCAGAGATGTGGTTTAGAGGTGGGTTGGCAGTGTCCAACTCCATGATCTCAAAGGTCTTTCCCAACCTAAGTGGTTCTGTGACACAGTGTATTTTATAATAATTGTACAGACAGTTCATACATCATCAGGTCTTGTATTATTTTACCACTTGTTTCCATAAACTGATTTTGATTCAAGAACTTTCCCCATGTTTTCTTTATTCAAATTGTGATGTCATTTTATAGCTCTTTCTGAAAGGATGTTTTGAAGTTTTCCTTTATTTTATTTGAATGTAAGTTGTTTTGTATTTCAGCAATGTAATCATTAGTGTATGACTTTTGTATTCATATTTATTCCTTCTGTGAGTTTAATACAGAAACAAATGCTAGGAGTCTGAAAGTATGATTTGTAATAGCTTAAACACCTTTTCCCCGTCACTTTTATATGCCATGTGAACTTCTCAAAGCTGTGATTTTTTTCAACTCCTCAGTAATGTCTGGGTATATATAACTAATGTGAAATTGAAAACGGGGCCATATAACATAATCTTAAGGCTTTTTTAAAATTCTGCTATAGTTTATTTTTATAGAGAAGATTTCTTTCTCTTATTGGCAATTAAGACTACAAATTTCACTTCATGTCTGAAGTTTAATTTTTGCAATAAGCGCACAATACTATTTCAATGCCTTTCCTCCCCTTTTTTTTCCACTTTAAGGCAGTTTCGGGTGGTTTGCGAGCGCGGGGTGCAGGTGTGGTGGGCGCGGTGCAGTGCGGGCAGCCGCCGCCAGGGGGCGCTGGGGCATTCCCACTAGCGGGCGTCGTGGCGGTGGGAAAACTCCAGAGCCCGACAAGGGGCAAGGGACAGGGGACAGGGGACAAGGGGCAAGGGACGGGGACAGGGGGCAAGGGACAAGGGACAGGGGACAAGGGACAGGGGACAAGGGACAAGGGACAAGGGACAAGCGCTGCTCTGACACCGCGGGCGCGCTTTCCACGTGCCTTAAGAATAATGTTACTGTTAACAGCCCATATTGACTATTCCTTCCCCCTCGCCCTTCCTAGATACCCTCGGGGTCACATCACAAATCAAGACAACTTTTGACTCGTATTTCTTGAAGCAAAGAAAGCATCGGTAACTTGCAGGAGTTTAAGGGATCATCAATTAAAATTTAGCATGAGAAAAGTTGGATTTGCTTTCAAAAACATCACAATCCACCGTTTTAATTATCTTGCTTACTTAAGCTCAAGGAAGAAATTAAAATGAGAAAGGGTGAGGATGCAAACTGGGAAGCAATCATTAAATGCACTGGCATTCGACTTGTTGTCAATTAATGGTTTTGTGAACTTGGAAGTAAATTGAGAGGAACACTTGCAAAATATATAATTTGATTTACAAAAGTAACCAATTAATTAAGCCAGCCCCAAAATATCTGCTGGGCTTCTGGTTGAGAGATTCTCCTGCCCAGCAGAAGGCCTTCCAGGCTTGAATCTGGAAGGGAATAGATTGAATTATTGACTCATTAGGAGCAGTTCTATTAAATTTTTCTTTGCTGTTTATAAGAAAGAGGGAGGTTACCTGCTGAAAATATCTGACAGATTCATGCTTACAGAATCATTGAAGTTACTTTTGTCAGTTTGACTTAAGGAATTTTAATAAATATTATTTTTCACTGATTTCAATACTTCTATAATATATAATAATTTGGGAAGGAGTGCAGGTATTGATCATTTCCAAGCTACCTATAGAGAATATTCAAAAATATTTTTTAAAAAGGCCACTCTAGTTTCCTGTGCTGCAGGGTAGGACATATGTCGAGTAACTAAATGAAGGTTTTGTCTCAAATACTGTTCAAATAAGGTAGCTTTTCAAAAATAGGCAAGTTCGTTCTACAGCGCTGAAAAATAGACTGACAATAGACTGGAAATTTCAGGTATAAATAGACTTTGCTTTTAAAGTTTTATGTCGATTTTCTGCCCTTATCCGGACTGATGGGAAAACTGTCTGACATGCAAAACTCAGTGCAAGTGAAGACTGCAGTGGAGTCGTAGTTGTTGGTTAGATTAAAAAACGACAAAAACAACAAACCTACAAACTAACAAGGAACACCCCAACAACAAACGCCCTGGAGCTGTTCTAGCCTAATGTGGAACTGATGTAGAAAGTGTTACAAGCCATTTCTTAGGGTGGTGGTGGCAGCTGACTCGAGCAGTGGTTCCCTCGCTGCCGGTTGTGCCCTGCTCTGCTTCCTTGAGCTTCTTGTTAGAGATGTTTGTGAAGGTCAGGGCTGAAGCTGATTAGGAAAAACTCTTGTCTTCCTGCTGGGTTATTTTGTCTTTCAAGCTGTATCTGTTCCCATATTGTGTAAAACATGCATTGTGTTGAAGATACTTGTGCCAGCATTAATTCAGAGGGAAATAAAAGTGTTTAAGGGTAGGGGTGACTGCATAGGCTCTTATGAGCAATACCACCATGAAATATCTAATCTCAGTCCCAGAAAGAATTTCTCTGATGTTTATTTTATTCGTACCATGTACAACAATTTGCATTGCTCTCGGAATGCATAGTTTAATGTATTTGATCTACAGAAATAAAAGAAAGAATTACAGAAAATCTTCTCAAGCTAAAAATGCTATCTTGAAAGTGAAAGGAAAATTTGTACACATATTTCTATTTCTTTCCTCCTGCCTTCCAGTTTATTAACAAAATTTGTATGGGATGGTCTGGAGGGCTAAAAAAACCTCCCCACATATTAGAACATATAGAAAGCGCTTTCATTCTGGTATAAATTAACAGCAATTTTCATCCCATGTGCTAAATATTACTCAGTTTTAATATTTCGTGCTACCTTTTTTTGGTTTTTTTGAATAATGCCTAAAATTAGAAATCTTGGCATAATTAATCCTGTATTTTTTAAACATAGGTACATGTGTCGTTCTATTGTCAAGTTGCTTATATTCCCACAGCTGAGATGGTTAAAAATGTGGTGGATGTGTCGTTTAATCTAAACAGTGTTTTGGCATGGCTTGTCTTTTTATTTTAGTCTTCTGCTGCACTTCACTGTGGGTCTGACTGTGAATTTTTCAGTGCTGCTTTGACGTTTATGCACATGTATTTGTAAGAAGGTTGTTTGTTATTTTGCAGGCCCACCTTCAACCCTCCCTCTAAGCACTCAAACCTCTAGTGGCAGCTCCACTCTTTCCAAGAAGAGACCACCTCCCCCACCCCCAGGACACAAAAGAACCCTCTCTGACCCACCAAGCCCACTACCTCATGGACCCCAGAATAAGGGCCCAATTCCTTGGGGTGAGTTTTGAAATGCAAAACAAAAGGGCAGGGGAAAACCTTTATGATGGCTGATATATGATCTTTGGTTTCTTTTTACCTGGTGCTTGCTTTCCAATGATTGCAGCTTGATGTAACGCCAGCTCAGATAAATCAGCAGTTCTATCTTCTGTCACTCTGCCTTCCAGGCTGCTGCAGCGAGTCTCCCTTGAGAAAGCTGGAAATCCTCCACGCTCCCCTGGGGCCCAGTCCAGCCTCCCCCACTGCCTCCCCTCTCTGCCACAGCTGCCCGGGCTCTGCCCTCGCCCTGGCCCCTGAGCCTCTGCTCTCCTCTGCCTGTGCCTGTGCCTGTGCCTGTGCCTGTGCCTGTGCCTGTGCCTGTGCCTGTGCCTGTGCCCCTCCCGCTGCTGCGGTGCCCGGCTCAGAGCCAGCTGCAGCGGTGCAGGTGTGCAGCACACCGGCCCCACTCTGTCTGTGCAGGTCCCACAACGGCCACAGGAGCTCCTTTCCTTGGGCTCTGGGCCACACCTCTCCTGTCAAGTGTTCACCCCTCGCTGGTGGGAATGTGTTGTCTTAATATGTATTTGGCTTTTGTGATGTTGTCTGTACATACGCAAAGACTGATAGGTTTGCGTCCTTCTACCAGCAGAAATTACACAGAAACCGTGCTTTTTAATTTTTTCTTTTTGGAAACTATTTTCCAGACTACTCAGATTCTTCCTCTTTTGAATAAACATTGCTCTATGCAGTCAAATTCTCTTGGTAGCTATAAATCTCAGGCCCATGTAATTTTCTGTGATTTTAGTCTTGGTGGCAGGATTTCCATGAATCTGTAAATTTTTAAACTGGAATCCAGTGCTTACATAGGTGCATCATCCATACACTACTTGTATCATAAGAGAATCCTCTTTCTATTCTAGTACAAACATGTAATTACTAGCCTAAAAGCACCACTTTTTTCAGCAAATTGAGTTAAATGTAGTAAATCATGGAGTACTCATGTGATTTAATCTAGGATTCAATATGAAGAAAAGTATAGAGTCTAATGAAAAGCAGACTTTTTCTCAAGGAATACAAATAATGGAATCTTTTCAGTTCTCTACTTCTCAGAGGTCTGGGATATAGAAAGAAAATGTTTCCTATGTTCTAACAGCCCTGTGCTCTATCAGAGGTAGTAAAGACATTTTGAAGAGCTTGGACTTTCAAAATGTAAAAAATCTCATATTTGAGTCCAAAACAACACCTAAAGTACCATATACTAGAATACTGTATAATGTAGCACTATTAGGATGAAAGGTGTGATAGGATTAGATGCTAAGCAAGTGCCAGCTTTTCCTTAAACACGTTAGGCAACAGATAAAGGAAGAAGAAAATATGGGAAAGGTGCAGGTGAGCAGTTGAAGATGAAGAAGCCTGTAGCAGTAAAGCACCTTGTCAGAGCAGGGCCAGAGAAGAATATTGCTTTTCCTGTCTCTTCACTGCTTTTCAAGGCAGGCTAAACTTCAGTGGATGGAAGAGGGGCCTCTTCTCCCCGTTTTTCTTAGCTGAGATCTGTACAAAAGCTTGTTTCAAAGTCCATTTGGATTTTTAAGCAAGTACTAAATTTTGTGTTTATAAAAGAGGGAGTTTCTTGTATCTGCCTTTGTGGATTTTTGGTTAGAATATTGTCAGATGTTCACTGCTTTTCCTTTCAGAAGCTTTCTTCTGTGTTGTTATATTTCTTCCTATGTTGAATTTCAGCATTTGTTTTCTAATCTGTGCATTAATTGAAGTTTCAAGCCAAGCAATCCTTAGCTTATGTCTAAGCAAATTGAGTTACTATTCAAAGATGTTCTAAAAATGTCATTTAGATTATTTTGTATTTCCATAGCAACCATGAGATATTTTTCCTTGCTTTATCCATAGGAGCTACATGTTTGCTGTTTTACCTTAGTTCCTTTTTTGCACCACTTTTAAACAAAAACATATTTTTAGCAAGGCACAGCACGAGCCTTTTCTGCTGTTTCATTTAGACATCAATGCGCCAAGAATGGTATTTAGAAAAATGTGTCATTCTTTTGATTGAGAAGTGTTTTGTGTTCTTGGATCATTAAATGTCACTTTGCATCTATTTCAATGACAAAATTTACTAATGGTTGTTGAAGCTGGTTCTAAGATTAAGACATGCTGTAATAGGAGAGGCAAAGGGGGATGAAAAGGCACTAAACCCCATGAGTTGGTGCCATTATACCTTGAAAATGGTGATTGCTAATGAAGAGAAGCTTTCTGCTGAAGGAGTCCAGAATACTTGGGTTTGGATTTTGCTGCCTTTTGACACAATTCTGTATACCGAGGCTAAAGTGCAGATCATGGGAACATACAAACTTAGTCACTAAATCAGTAAAGGCTGTTCTTTACATAGGATAAAATACCAACCCTTAGAAATGCAATATTTTGTGAATAAAATCAAATTCATGGTTATTTTAAAAAGACGTGCCTCATAGTGCAGAATGTAAACATCTGTGATAAATTTATCTGATACTGGCCTGCTCTATCTCCTTCTGTACAGAGAAAATTGAAACGCTATTTCAAAACAAATGCCCTACAGCAATGTCATTCAATCTTCCCTTGCCAGGAGATGAGAGCTACCAGTGAGTTGTTTTAAAATGTGCTGTATGAAAGGTCATCTGGGATTATTTTGGTCCCTTCTACTTTTTCAGCTGCAAAATTATTAATGAAGAATAAAGTTATAAATGCTCTTTTTAGATATATTGTACAGAAGACACTTAGAGGAATACGTGTTTTGCTTTAAGTTGTGTCCTCTGCTGATTTTATTTCAGTTATCCTAATGATTTTTTTTTAATTGTTCTTCTTTTCACCTCAGGTAATGATTTGGGCCCACCTTCAACTAAGGCTGCAAACAAGTTTGAGGGGATGTCTCAGCAGTCAAGGTAAAATCTGCATATATGAAGGCAAAGATGAAAGTTTAAATAAATATAACTAATTTGTAAATTGGAAAAGGAAAGCCTTTCATAGGAAATAAAATCCTAGCTGTTTCTTCATTAGTTTTCTGCATGCCTTACTAGCATACAAATACTTTGGCTCCATTGAGCCTCCTACGCTTTGTTCCTCGCTGTCCGTGCACAATCCATCCTTTGAGCGGGATGGACTGAACGACTTGTACCCGAATCTATCTGCTGCTCCTACAGAAGTGCTCTCCCAGCTGGGGAATGCTGTCTCAGGCCACAGTCCAGGAAGACAAAAGTTTTACTTTCATGTCTCCTGGCATTTCATTTTATCTGCTTCATTGTGAGGTGTCCTGCCTGTAGCAGCAGTGTCATTGTGGGTACAGGCTGGCATCGAAGATGGCTCTGTAAGAGACAGAGTTCATCTGAGTCTTCCAGTTTAGCTGTTTCCCACTCTGTCAGGCTTCTGTGCTGCCACACAGTCTGCAGTAACACAAACTGCTTTTAGCTCGTAGTTCATCAGGTCTGTCCATTACAAGTGTCTTTTTCAATAGCTGGAGTAGTAAGGACAGCCATACATTGCTGTCACTTAGAGTTTGCTACTCCTCTATCTGTGCTGTGATTCCAAGGTCTGAGGTTCAGAGCATGGCAATTCAGATAAACACCTGCCTCAGGCACACAGCCTGGCATGACCACGAGTGAGTGGGATGGGCTGTGACTGGGGATGGACGTGTAACCTCAAACAGGGCACAGCAGAAGATGTGTAGGAGGTTTCTGGACACCTCCAGACTGTGATCTGCATTGTCAGGACAGGCAGGAGACCTGTTGGTGGTAGCACAGCTGGCTTCCCACGTTTGCTGAATCCATCCAGCTGGCACTGGGCATTCAGGGAAAAAGTAGTGATTTTCCACAGCACAGAGAGATGGACCATCCTAGATTCTTGTCAAACAAGGGTAAAATTGTGGTCCTCATACTCCATGGCATTAGAGAGAGGCCGAGGTAGAAGCTGGGCTTTGATGGTCTTTATGGGCCCCTTCCAGTTCAGGATATTCTATGATTTATTGAATCAAGATTGAGATTGGCTGTTCTTTCAGTTTCATGCCATGATGTATTTTTGCTATTTAAAAAACAGCTAGAAATTAAAAGTGTTTCATCATGCGCATTTTGAAACGTTGGCTGCAGAGACAAGCAATACCAGAATCAAGACAGTTGATGCAGAAAATTCTCTGCTCTGTTGAACATACTCTGGCAGCTTTCTCACTCAGTTTTCTTTTTTTCTTGGTTTTTTTTGAGTCTTTATTTTTGAGCTGATACTGATTTTTATTTATTGTTAGATTTTTATGCCTTAAATCAATTTGCTTTCTTCTTCCACAGTCCTTTTTTATACAAGTGACTTAGGTGTGGTTTTAGAGGAAAAACGTTGATGGGAATAGCTAACACATGTGTAATACAGGTTGACAGAGTAAAGCATGTTGTTTTCCCACAATCAGCAGAATTTCCTGGGAGTAGCAGAGACCTTGTCTCCTCCTGCAGCAGAGTGTGTATGTGTGTGACACAGTATCATACATGTGCAGGAGGCTACAAGGCATAGGCTCAGTCCTGGAAAACTTCACTGACATAAAGCACAGATTATGTTTTGTATGTTTCAGTGTAATTATTTCGAAGAACAAATTTTCCTTAAAGTTCAGGATCTGCCCACAGAGTTGGTCTTTCAGCTCGACCTATTTTCAGAGTACATTTTACATGTACTGTAGTTCATAGAATATATCTGCCCCATAGCATTGAAGTTGTGAGGGGTTTTTTTCTCTGAAAAAAAAACCCAATTAATTCTTAACAGTGCTTTGAGTTTTGGGATTTGTCCACAGACAAAGTGATTATACAAAAGGGGCAAAATAAATGTAGATGTTTTGGGGGGGATTTTTTATTTATGGATGTGTAAAGGGGGAAAATGAGAAATGAGTATACTTTTTAACAGTTGTAAGCACTAATGATTCACATCTTTTGATTTAGCACTGGGACTGCAAAGACTGCACTTGGCCCTAGAGTTCTTCCCAAACTACCTCAGAAAGGTAAGAGATCTCTTTGTGGCTATTTTCATATGGCATCTTTTAAATATGGGTGTAAGTAGATACTTGTTTTAAATATATGGATCTTTTCAGCAGAGATTTTATTTCTAAAATGCCACAAACCATGAAAGCTTCACAGAACTGAAAGGATTTTGGAGGATGGAGAAGGTTTTTATGAAACTGAAAAAAATATACCTAGGGAGGGGAAAAAAGAATCATGAACTAATTGAAGCTGGAAGAGACCTCAGGAGGTCTTGTGGTCCAGTCCAGCACTCAGAGCAGGGCCAACTTTCTGCCACAAGAGCAGGTTGCTCAGGGCCATGACCAGTCACATTTTGAATATCTCCATGGATAACCTCTCTGGGTTCTGTTTCTATCCTAAACAGCTCTTGTTGGTAAATTCTTTTGTTTTTTCCGAATATCTTTAAGTCAAATTTCTTGATAGCTTGGAGCAAACTGTATCTGTGCCATGTTCTGGCAATGAGGGTTGTGGTCAGTGCAACTCCTTTGGAAAGAATCAGATACTGTTACATCCTCATTTATATATCTGTGACAAACTTGCTGAGACCATCATCCCAGGGAACACCTTTCTTTTAGAAATGTTTTTTTCTAGTCTCTTTTAACTCACACAGCAGGTTTTATTTAGTTTTTTTGAGTTGTTGCAGCAGTTGACTATAAAGTAGAAAGTAGACCTACTTTGTAGCTCTGTCTGAATACAGAATCCATCAAAAATATGTTATATCTGTATGAGTGGATGATCACAATAGAGCCTGAAGATCAGGAAATGCTGCTTGTCCAAAATTCTGAAGCCAGATGTCTGAAATTGAGAGTGCAAATCATTTTTAATAGAAAAAGCAAATGCGAAATTCCAACTTTATTAAATTACAATTATTCCGACATGGTATCATCTTTTGAAAGAGACACCAATGATGCACTAGGGTGACACTGTGAAGGACGTCCACACTTCCTTGATTTAAAATGATGTAGGTGAAAATTTAAGAAGGGCCAAATCAAAGCACTTTGACAAGGGCTGCTACCAGGGTTTTTCATATCATTTACTTACATCTCAACCCCATGTGGATGATCAGTGTGTGTACATTTGCTGCAAGGTAGGTCTGGGACACAGAGCCATATACAGGCATCAACACAGACTTTTTTTAAAACGAGACATCTGATGGTAATTATACAATTTCTTTCATGGAAACTGTGCAAATGGGTTTTTCTATTATTATTATTTTGGTATAAGTAACCATAAATATATCATGGATGTGTTATTGCACTGGGTGGTATCCAAAGGGAGTGTTGTTGCTTTCATAGTCAAATGTCAGGCCACCTTTTTGGCTGGTAGAATATGATACTAAAGTAGTGCTGAATGCAATAGGAAATTGTTCCTTCTTGTCAAAATGTGTTGCTTTCATCATGGGTTATAATTTTTTTCTCTCCTCTCCCCTTTCATCTGTTTTAACATTAGGGTTATTTGGTTTAGGAGGTTGTGGGTTGGGGTTTTTTTGTGTGCACTTACGGGTTTGTTTTTAAGGTAGATTTCAGTCAAGTTTTCTAAGGGAGCTTAGCAGTAGAATCAGTAGATGACACTGAGAAAAAAAAATATTTGAAAATCTAGTTTCAATTTTCTTCCATCAGATCTTCAAAGTACACATTTTAAAACTTTTCATCTTTACTAAAATGTAAATATATACAATAATTCATTTTTTCTTTGTTTTAGTTTGAATGTCTATAGTACAGTATATTCTATACATTGCATAGATATATGTGCTCACTCTCTCTCTCCTGAGAAATTTTACAGGTACTAATCCTGAGAGTCAGGTGGTTTTTTGTATGAAATTCAACTGTATATGAGAATAATTGTCATTAAAAAGAAATTTTGTTACAGTCATGTCAATTGGTCTATAGGTGATTTTGCAAAGTCGTTTATTATATTTCATACTTTTTGGTTTAGGTCCAAAAAGTGATCACTTTATTTCATTTTAAGTTGATAATCTATGAATTGACATCTAATAGCTGTTGGAATAAACACTGCTGGCCTCCAGGAGGAGCAATTAAAGAGACCTCAGTGAACGAGGGTTATGTAAAGTTGTATTATCTTGCTTTTGTCATAGACTAGGAGGACTGTGTGATTATTGACACAATTGCAGTTTTGATATATGCCTAACTTCTTTAATATTAAAATATTAAGATTGTGAAAAACATTGTTTTGCTCTTTTGTTTCAGTGGCACTAAGAAAAATAGAAACCAGTCATCATCTTTCAATAGATAAATCCCATCAGCACATGGAAATGTTTCAGAAGCCCTCACTGTCCATTGACATACCACAGAAACCACAGCCTGGAGACTTGCCCCCAAAGCCTCTGCCTCTGGAATTAACTCAGAAACCTCAAGTGGGAGATTTACCCCCAAAGCCTGGAGAACTACCCCCAAAGCCTCAGCTGGGAGACTTGCCACCAAAACCACAGCTTGGAGACTTACCTCCAAAGCCACAAATGAAGGACCTTCCTCCAAAACCTCAGCTAGGAGAGCTGTTGGCTAAAACTCAAGGTGGGGAAGCAGCACCGAAGCCTCAGCCCCCAGAGGCAAATCAAAAATCTCACTCCATAGATCTTTCTCCAAACGTACAATCCAGAGACGCCGTCCAAAGGCAAGCATCTGAAGAGTCTAATGACATAACACACACCCTGCCAGAAACCCCTGTACCACTTCCCAGGAAAATAAATATGGTAGGTATTACTTCAGCTCCTTGGAAGTATCCATGGAAGGTTTTGAAGTTACTCTAAGACTTTCTGTGCACCCTTGAGCTATGCACACAAGGCAGCCGTAAAGCTGTGGGCTGGGATGGGGAATGAGGGGCTCTTTTTGTGCCCCAAAGCAGCTTCAGCAAATGTTGGGGGTTTACAAAGCCTCCTGCATGCTGAAACAAATACTTGCAACATCATAACCTTGGGAGCATTACAGTGTATTTAGATTTATTGGGATTTATGTATCTATTTTATCTATGCCAGTCACAACTCTGAATGAATTGATGGTTTTCTCTGTTGCCTCTGCTCACTGGTCTACATGCCTTAGATTGCTAGAATATTTATATATTTGATTTTGTAAGCTTTAAGAAGGGCTATTAGCACCTGTTGTCAGTAGAAGCAAGATTTAAAGTAAAGTCAACTGTGACAAAATAGTAAATGTCACTGTCATGAGTATTTAATGTTGATGTACTTAATGGTTGAGATGTAGGTTCAGACGTATTGATGAAGTGACAAAATTGACATTGCTGCATGGTGTGTAGTAGCAGATCTGGCACTTTAATTTGATTCCAACCCCCAATTTATCTTTCTAACCAGTGCAATTTCCAACAGAGGATTCTTAATGCATATGTAGATTGAGATAACTATGAAACTCCAGAGCTCTCTTAAGATTTTCATCATGGAGAAAACATCAAAAGGGAGATGGCTTTGTTTGTCAGATTGGCTATGCAAAGCACTTACGTAAAAAGGAAATAAGACTTCATTCTAGTAAAATAGTGAAAGCAGAGGGTGAGTTTCTGCCTTGTGTTTGTCTGAAGAAGAGCCCTCTGGAGCCATCATTCTGCTTGGCTTCTGGTGTGGGCTTACCTCTAAGCTCCTGTCTGAATTGAGGACAACAGAGTTGTTGCTTGGGCTTCCTGAGTGTTCTGGAATTTAAATATTACAGAGATCTGATCAAAAAGTGTTTGTTTACTTTTGTACTTTTAAATATAAGCAGGCAAATAGTGCTGGTCATTCTCAGCTGCTTGTCACTTTGTTAAAGAAGAAAAGAAAGCAAATAATGGATTACCTGTTTGGTTTGGTTACTTTTGGCTTTTTTAAACTGTCACCCTACTGTATACAGAAAAATTCTGAGGAAAGGTTCTTTTTTCTCCAAACTCAGCCATATTCACATGTGCAGTAAATTAAATAGTTCCACTGTTGTGCAGTGATCAAAGCTATTATGTGTTTTCCCAGTGTGTGTATATATATATATATATATATATATCTACATCCCCAGGTTTTTACACATCTTTGCATGCACACTTGTATGTCTTCGTGTTCGGTGCAGCCTTTTTTGCTCAAGTGATAACGTGCAAGAATTCCTCTGAAATGTATCTAAATTTTCATCCTCTGGCTGTATCCTCTCCACAAAGCTGGTGAAATGCTTTGTCCCAGTGAGCAGTGAGACCCACAACAGCAGCCACGGTACTTGTGGGCACCTCTCACTTGGGCTTGACTATTTAGCCACTAAGCAGAGAAGCCTAGGTTTTTTTATTGGTAATTTTTTGAAAATTAACTGTTCAGAAATATAATTTAAAAATTCCAATGCCAATAGTTTATATAGATTTGAAAGGATATTTTTAGAGAAACAAAACTTGCACTGAGTGCTTCTGAAATCATACTGAGCATTTGAGCATTCTTTTGTGTGTGTGTGGTGGTTTCTATAAAGGGGACAAAATACTTATTTTTAAAGAAAAAAAGTGTTGAATGTAAGCAAGAGCATAGTTGGATTATTAATGATCACAGCATCTCATTATTGTTCAGTCTTAAGCATAAAATCCCTTGTTAATAAGTACTTGTTGGGTACAGGGAGTTGGTGGTGGGTATTTGTTTTTTAGTCGCAGATTACATTTCCTGCAATTGCCTCCATTTCTTTACACACCAGTGCCACAAACTGTTCTGGAACATGAACAAAATATGTTCTGGAACATATGTGCTCTCTACATATCCATCCTTTTTTATACCTTCCTGTGATTAAATACACCTTGGGCTTGAATGCTGCTTTTTGCTGCTCTCTGTGAAAGGAATAAAATGTTAAAATCTGATGGAACCAGAGTAATTCCCATCATTTCTCATCTGCTCTTACAAGCTGAGTTCCCTACAGTTTTCTAAGTCTAGAGGAAAGTAAATTTCTTTATTCTCTTTATTGAACAAGACAATTTTTACCTTGCAGAAGTAGTTGCTTCCCTTCATCACTGGAGGATTGATTGGGAGGGAGTGCTCTTGGTTTGTAAAGGTTCTCTGGAGTTGAAAGCTGGGACTGTCCCCAAGCACCCATTCCTATTGAATTCCAGTCCCTGGTGCTAGATGAGATTTTTGTTTAAATTATATGAATCTATTTTTAAGAAGAGAGGAAGCATTCTTTGAAGTGACTTCTTACTGCAGCAAACCTTTGCTGTAAAAAAACCCCTTGATCTCATATGAACTTCAGGTATTTCTGTTCATTTGTCTTGAGTATGGTTTTGTTGGTTTTTTTTAGTTTTATATTGTGTTAACTGCTTTCTCCCTTAAATCCCCCTGTAACTGTTATTTTTCTATGCCTTGAGTTTAGTGTAAGTGCTTTTTTCAGTGTGTCTGTTCTGCTGTTGAGCTGCAGGGATTTTTTTTTTGCGAAAACATGGAGGAATTTCAAGTGGGTAGGTAACAGCAAAGAGAAGACTCCCTAGGAAATTTCCTCTGTGAAGTTAGTTTTGGCTCAAATTCCTCTAAACCTGCTGGCTTTTCCCTTCATAGCCCTTCTGCTTCTCATCTCCTTCTGCTCTTCTTGGGTTTTTGCATTCTTGTTATCTGAATACTTCTGTTCAAAGAAGTAACTGTAGGTTTTGAAGAGGTGTGGGTATGAAAATACAGGAATATAAAGTAGCAGGAGTGTTTTGCTGTGAATATTGCTTACTTACTCTATTTGGAAATAATTTAAGTCATCTTCCCTGCCATAAGAAACATATGTTTGGGGAGGAGTCCATGGCTGAGGCTTTTTTCATATGAATTAGCAGTATGCAGCAAAGTATGACCTAGAAAATACTTGGACTCAGAATGGTAGAGCTGTGAGAATAGTGTGAATTATCAGCAGAAAATAGTACTGCCATCTGACATTAAGGTAATTTTAGTAAGAAATTGCTAACATTTGGATGGAAAAATTGCTAAAAAAATAATTTCCAGTCCTGTAGGCAGATTTGAAATCAAAGAACACTGTATTTTTGCACTAGATCCAAAACCAAAACTGTAAGGAATACTGGGATTTCAATGCAGCATTTTCCTCAGTCCTTACCTCTCTTGGAACATTCAGAGGAGACTGGATTTAATTTTCTGTTCATGATGGTTTTTTTGATGAAGCAAGTATTAAAGGAGAAAGAGGGTGTTTGCAGACTAGAACAATGTAAAGACATTACTTAAACTTTCTTCACCAGAGGAAGCAGAGGTTACTTAAGCCCTCTTAAGGGCTCCATGTTAAGCACTACACATTACGTTCTGCTGGGAGTTCTGAATCTTAAGAAAAAGAAAACCTACACCTGTGTAGGTAACTTTTTATTTTTTTAATATCCTTGTTGAAGCAGAGATTTCGGGTTTCTATATTCCCAGTTGAAGGGAAAGTAATTGATAGTCTTCACTTTCCTGTAAAACAAAACACAACTAAAAGGCAAAATTCATATTATATATTTTTTTTTCTCAGTTTCTCGTGTCCTTTATCTCAAACTTCTTTCATTCTATTTTTAGGGGAAAAACAAAGTTAGGCGAGTGAAGACCATTTATGACTGTCAGGCAGATAATGATGATGAACTCACTTTTGTTGAAGGAGAAGTAATTATTGTAACTGGTGAAGAGGACCAAGAGTGGTGGGTATGTATCTTTCCCTTTTACAGTTCCGCATAACTTCTTTATGACTTTTATAGGAAAGCCTCTTTTTCCAAATGTGGAGGGTTTCTTTTTATTTTTGTTTGTAGGTGGTGGGTTTTGTTTTTGTTTTGCTTTGATTTTTGTTTGATTTCTTTTTGCCTGAGCTAACAGCCAGCCCTTAAACTTCTGTTAGAGAAAACCCCTTTTATCTGGGAAGGAGAGTCTGTTAGAACCATCCCCACTAGGTTTAGCTTTATTGCTGGCTCATACAGCACATATTTACACACGTCTCTCTCTGTAATGCACACAGCCTTTCATTAAATGAAGAAGTGGTGAGTTTTACTCCATTTAACAAACTTACACCCTCCATGAAAATGAGATGTGTAATTATCTTCAGTTCACCCAAAATGCTAAGTTATACCTACAGGGGTTCCTGGAAATCTAAAGACTAGTTTGTAATTGGTGCTATAAGCTGATTCTTCTTAAATGAGGGGCAGATAATATTTTCTTTCCCTTCTTCCCTCTCATGTCCCTGTTTCATGCCATACTCCCCCTATTATGGACTACATATTGTTCAAGTGCTAACACCAGGTTTTTCTCAGCCCCACGTGAAGGCTCCAGCCTTTCTTGACAATACAGCTCGTGTCCCTAAAGCCTTGCTACATCATGTTTCCCTGCCAAAGAATTATTACTGTGGATAATGGGACAGATTTCATTTGGCTGAAACAAATTCGAATTGCAATGCTGCCTGTGATATCCTAATCTAAGTGCAGCACAACCCTCGCTGTTTTGTTTCCAGCTATGTTTTCCTCTCACTCATCATTTAAGTGTGGAAGATTTTCAACTGAAAAGCTGATATCAGAAGAGCAGTGCCCAGTGCACAGTGTCTGTGTTGCCCGTATCACCCAGTCCCTGATTACTGCTGCATTCCCTGCTGGATCTATTTTGTGAAGTGGCTTTTTAAGCCCCTTGGGGACATGCCCAGCAAGTTCCATGAAGCGCCCCAGTCTGAGTGTTTCTGAGAAGGGAAACACGGGCTGTTGACTCATATGCTTCAAAACTTTGGCTCTCCAAGAGGAAATGGCCAGCCCTGTATGTTTCCCCTTCCCATTTTGTAAGCTTGTGGAAGAGGAAGGAAGGTACACCATTATTCTGAAAGTAGTGAGCGGCACTGTAGCAGGGTGAGAAGAGGGTTATGTGATCAGTCAGGACTGCTGCTCCAGTGCTATTCAACAGTTGTTTATAATTATGCATTTTAAACATGGAAAGTTGATATAAAATATGCCATTATTTTTTATCTCTTTGAATAAGTTTATTAGCTATTTCTTTATAAATAATCATTATGCAAAACATGTAGGAAGTGGTAGCTGAAGGACGCTTAATCAGACAACACTGTGATTTGTTATAAACACTAGTGTGCACCTAAATCATTAGGTGTCATACTAACTCAATGAGAAAACAGCTGGGCTTTTATCACCTTAAGTGAAACATGCAGATTATCATAAGTAACTTCACAAATATAGCAGACAATTCCCTTCAGTGAGATGTTCCGTATTTATTCACTTAACTGAGGGGTTTCCAGAGATGTTACTGAATATTGGCCTATCAGACAAAAGAAACTCAGGCTTCTGTTTTGGTGAGATTCTTGAAATTCGGTGATGTATGTAAGTTTCCAAAACAAATTGGAGTTTTGTTCTCTTTAGATTTAATTGGCTTCATTTGTCTTACTTATAATGTTTTTGAAGTTTCATTTTGTTCCTTTACACTAATTCAAATGTTAACTAAGGTCTGCTTCAGACTGTGCAAGAGGTTGCAGAGGCTCTGTGAGCAGTTCTGCTGCTTTTGAAGTGAGTGCAGTCTGTGGAGTCTGTGTGTACACATGCACATTTATCTATATATATGTATATGTACCTTCTTCTCCTGTGTTGCAGATTGGCCACATCGAAGGACAGCCAGAGAGGAAAGGGGTCTTTCCAGTGTCCTTTGTGCACATTCTGTCAGACTAGTCAAAACAAACAAATCCTAAACTTGAGCATTGCACATTCTTCATGCAAGACGGGCTTTTTAGCAAAAGCGAACGCTGCTGCCTCCCTGTAATCCTGTGCACAATTGTATATATAGCTGCTGTTACAAATTAAGAATTCATTTAAGTTTCACCTCATGAGGTTGAATTATATGTATTGTAAATATACTGTGTTATTCTGCCTTTGCCAGTATTATGGTAGCCTTGGAACCTGGCACGCCTTACCGGGTTTGTTGAAGCCATCCTGGGCATTTAGCACTTCCATCTCTGTCCGTGCTGTCCCACACGTGTGGACTGCCAGCTTTCCAACATAGGTGGTCTCTGTCACCCATGTAACTGTACAGAAATGACTGTTCCTAATAACTTGGTATTCTCAATATACAATTAGCAGAAAGTTAGAATGAGTGAATGGTTTTGGACAATTTAAAGATCAGTCTGCAGTTCAGAAGTGTATGCAGTTTACAGCTATGAAACCCACTTTGATATTTATTTAATATAGTGCTCAGTTAAGTGTAATTATGAAGACAAATATTCACTGACTTTACAGATAACAGTAATGTTTTACAGTGTGCATACAGCATTTCATGTTTATATTCTGTGGACCTATGCCAAACTGTGATTGCAGTCCCCCTGTGATATTACCTCACTATAAAAAGTTACAAATTTATTTCATTCGAAAACTTACTTTAATGAAAATTAGTCATATTGTTCTTTAGTAGATATATGTGAAATTTGCTGGTTTCTTTCACTGAATTCTTAGTAACCAAGGACTTCTAGCAAATGTTAACTGTTGACATTGTGCATGCATTTAGACGCTTACTTGAAACCTGCCTTTGTACAAAAGTAGTACTGTAGTCATATAGCTACATTTGAGGAAAAGAACATTTTAACTTAATTGCTATTCAAGTTAATGTGAGCTTGCAACAGTATTTGTTTATAGCTAAATTGGCTCTTTGAAAAATGATTTTGTGGGTTTTTTTTCCTCTGTCTTCAACCTTGCTAAAAGTTAGTTACCTAAAATAAATTTTTTAAGTGGTGATATAAGGATAAATTAAAATTATTTTTAATGCTCTAAAAAGTGGAAGCTAAGATGACCTCTCATGCATTTGATCAGGCTGGTAATGATAGATCTCAGATCACGAGGATAAGGCTGGTTTTCATGGAGTTCACCAAACTGTGACAGTAATGGTCGTAACCCAAAGCACGAAGTAACAGACATACTGTCATAAAGCTAATTTCTAAGAAAATCTTTGGAAGGCTGCATTTGACCTGAGGTTTCTTGAAAGTTGGTATAAAGTTGCATTGCCAGAAAACACTTCAATGTATTACTGGAAACTTTACTTTCCTGTGTCACTTTCAACATAATTTTTAATCTTTTGAAACATCATGCGGTTGTGTTTTTCCCATGGTTTGTCTGTAGCAGGTTCCATGACTTTCATATGTAGTTTTGTATTACTTGCTTTAAATGTTATTTTGGCTTCAGTACATAGTGCTGCTATTTCAAAGCAGATTGTCTTGGCTGCATGGAAAGATTTTCATTTCATAAAAGCACATCTCAGACTTTCTGAGGGCTTTCATTTCTAATACAGTTTTACAAGACTGTAGTCAGTGAATATTTAATTCTGTTTGTGGTTAATTTAGAAACAAATATCTGTCAAAATCCCACATGAAAAAAAAATGCAAAACATTTATCAACTATTAATGGTTTTCTCATTTATTTTTTAAAAAAAAATGAATTAAAAAAAAAATATGCAATGAGTGAGCAAGCCTGCTGGCATCTAATCTTCGGTATTACCAGCTCCAGTATTTCAGACTTTATTCTGTTTTTATGGAAAGGAAGTCAGGTTTAGCATTTATTTAGCATTCCATTTTATCCATTACTACAATGTTTTAAGTTGCATTAAAGAACAAAACCTATTCACTTTTGTGGTCAATTGTATTTTTAAGTGATCTTGAAATAAACTGATAAATGCAAATCATATAAAGAAAACCTAGGCATGTAAAATTATGTAGAGTCAAATGTCTATTCTTTTCTACGCTCTTTAAAATAGTATACATATGCATTTTATAAGATTAAATGAGTTCCATCAGGAACAATAGTTCTGTTTATTCTGGCTTATTGTGGGTCATAAGAAATCTGAAAATGTATGATATTGATTGAGTTTAAGTACAGTATTATATTTGAACTCAATGAGCCACTGTCTGCAATTTTGTATATGACATAGTATTTGGAAAGTCTAAATCTTTATGGAAAATTAGCTGATAAAGGGTTGGGGGGAGGGGCAGGGGAAGGTGCCCCCAGAGGGGGAAGTTTGCTCTGCAGATGATGTCTTATTTACTGTTGAACAACAGTTGCTATTTATTTTTTTATTACATAGTACATCAATGTGTACAGAAATCAGATCTGGTCATGCCACTAGTTAAAATCTTGACTTCTCATTGAATGTTAAGGTAAAACATCAGTACACATGTCTATTCACATGTATTTAATGTGACAGTTTTTGAGTACTGTATGTGTTAATTTCTACTTTTTTAATATTTAAAATTGCTTTTAAATAAATGTATTCAGTTGATCCCAGATATCTGAACAAGGCCCTTTTTGTCAACTGGAATATCTTCTAGGGAGAAAGTCTGGATTCCAAACAGATAGATCTAAGACACTTGAAATGTTTTCTCTTGGATATAAAGCACTCCTTATATAATGCAATTAAATGTGTATCTCTTTAACAGCTGTTAATATGGATGCAATTGCCTTTATCTGGAAAACTTTACTCACTAAAGTTAGCATCAAACCACTTGTTTTGTCCATGAGTTTCGATTACTTTCTCTCTGGCCTCGGCAGGCTCTGTGGGCTCCCAGTCCCCCCTGTGTTGTTTCCACAGCAGCCCGTGGCGTTGAAGGAACCATTCACAAACTCTGTCTGTGGGCAGGATCTCCCAACCCGACAGCAGCTCTCACACCAACTAGAGCAACACTAACCTTTCCTGGATGGAGTGGCTTTGTTGCTTAGAATTTCAGTCCTGACCCAGCATGCAGAGGTTATTTTTCCCCCATCCCTGACTCAGTTCTTGGATGTTTCTCATTTAAGACCCATTCCTGTCAAAACTACTCCAAAATGAACAAGTCACTTGTAATTTCTAGAAAGCAATGAGAACCTCCTTTAGCCAGAGGAAAAGCTGGAGTGTGGAGCCATCAGATCTGGTTTGTATCAAGAACAGTAGCTCCACAGCACAGGGCTCAGGAGACCGCTGTGGTGAGAGCTTCTTCAGACAGGATTGTGGCACTGGTGGGATCACCCACCGTCACAGAACATCCTGCTTGCTTTGTTTGGGGCTTTCAAATCTACATAGGCTCAACATGGGGGAGCTGGAGGGGAGAAGTATGGGTGTGGGGCAGGAGAATCAGTCTGGTTAAATATCATGCTCTTTCTCAATTTCTACTGTGTCACAATATTTCAGGTAACAGCATTCAGAGAGACATTGATTCCAACAGCCTCAGTTCTCTGTCCTACTTGTATTACGTGTTCTTCAGTGACACGTATTGATTTCCTTTCCTAAGTCAAAATTGAGGTGGATATCTCATTAACTGTTTGGAGCAGCAGAGAACAAGACAAGCGCATGCCCAGAGAACTCCCTTGTTGTTCAAAGTTTCAGTCTCCTTACCCTTCTCCTGGCAAACCTAAAGCTCATAGTTAAAGAGAAAATTTGCAATCTATACCAGTGAAAGTGGTGCATGTATTAAATACCAAAGAATGAAACTCAAAATAGCGCCCTACTGCACAACAAAAAACAAATGGTTCAACCCTATAAATCTGATTTATTTTCAGATGCTTCCCCTCCCCGGAACTCTCTAGTTCTGTGTGATAGTTCACCTGAGTATCGAGAGAAAACTTTATTTTCCCCTGCTCCACACTGTTACATAGTTTCATGCCACTCGCACCCTGGACTGGGAACCCTTCTATGCCATGAAACCAGAACCTGACAAAGGAGCAAATGTCCATAAGTAAATGAAGTTTAGCTTCAGACTTTACATTCTTACAGAGAGCTTCACACCTTAAGAGTTTAAGGCTCTCGGAGATGCCTTTATTAGACTCTTTAGCCCTTCTGAAACAGCTGGAGGCTCTTCAGGTGGATGCAAAATGCACACACGACTGTAAGATGTTTTCCTCTGCATAGCTGCAAGACAATATTTTTCTTATCTCATACAAACTAACTATTCTAAGTTGTCTTGATACTTTTAGGGCTATACATAACAAGATTTACAGCTCTGTCATCTGCTGAGGGAGTGCTCAGGTTTCTTCTTGAGATAAGCTAAGTGCTGTTTGTCAACTCATGCTTAAGCCGACACCCCCCCCGAGCTGCAGCGGGCACAAAACCTGCATGTCGTGGCTGGTTCTGGTCAGCTGCTGTTCGGGAACAGTAAAAACGATAGTGTGTCACGGTACAGGCTCTGCCTTGTTCCTCTGTAAATTACAGAACAGATCCTCCCGTCTGCAGCAAGGCGGATGTCTGCTCCAGTCCTTTTGTAACCATGGGGGCAGGGAGGAAAGTTTGTGACAGCTGTCACATCTGCTAAGCTGTCAGAGCAGAGGGGAAGCTGATCAGTCATTTTCTGCACCACCTGAAGAATGTTTTGAACAAGGTTTAAGCTTACCTGGAACTTTAAATCCAGTGTTGACTGTATTAAGGTTTTTCCTACCAGTTTGTCCTTCGTTCTTGGAAGTGTCTGATCAGAAAAATCCCTTCCCCTTGTGCTTTTTGCTTTTCTCTGAAAGGCTGTGTGGGACTAGGTCCATTTCCACGTGGGATTTTTTTTTCCCAAGGGTTGAAGATAATTTTGTGCCTCAGTTACCACCAGAAATTATGAATCTGATTTCTCTATCACAGTCCCATTGAGTAGATGAATCAACCCTGAACAGTCAAACACAACTGCTCTAGAATGGCTGTATTAAAGGTTGTTTCATTGTATTTAACTTTGTTCACTTCAAAACAGTACCATTACACTTTGTTTTTGACAACTAATTAATTTCCCCAGTCTTCTCCTCAGAGAATGCTCCAGGAATAACTTACTACCTCTGCCTGCAAACTTAGAAGCTTAAGTCTTAAGTTGCTCTTAAACCTAGTTTAGTAAAGTAATGTTTTTCATCTCTCCCTACTCTCACATCCCTGCTACAGTCAGTGTCAACAGTCCCTCTGAGCTGGAGCTGTTAGTCTTTAAATAAAATTCAAAAACTTAGGTATTGGAAAGGACTGAAATGTGCTCCTGAACTTCAGACTGAAAGAAAAACAAGCCACCTTGAGCTGAATGTGCGCAAAAGAGGTCAGCAGCTGTTGAGTGATTAAGTAGGGGTTTATCTTTGTTTTCTGTTGAAGCCAGCAGATTTCCTTAATGACCTGACACCAGTGGCCACTTTCTGCTTTAGACACCTCAAAGACAAAGCAGACTGGTTTTATCCAAGAAGTAAAGGTTCTACTGCCTGTAATCACCTGTCTATTTGACAGACCATCCCATCCATATCCAGTTCTACATATCCGAATGCCTTCCCTTTATTCACCGTAGAGTTTGAATTCAGACCTGTAGCCCTATTTTAACAACTGTAGGCAGGAAAGCAAGAACCCCAGGCAGCTGAGCAGTAAGTGAGCTGCAGCCAGCCACATGCTTTCATTTCAGCTGGGACTTTTTTATTGTGTGGAAACCTACCCAGGAGCTGGGGGGGAAAAAGCCTTATGGAGCAATTCTGCAGTAGTTCTGACCTCTGTGGATAGAAGTGTGAGGATGAAGGACAGATTTGTGATCCAGGATACTCCTCAGTCTCTGTCCTTCCTACAGGAACTGGGCCAAGCTCTGCAGAAAGAAAGAGGAGAACAAATGCTAAACCTGCCTTGATAGGGTGCAGAGAGCTGCTGGCCTCCTTAAAAGGGAAGTTTGGCAGTCTGGACATCTGGAGAGCAAGAAACAGCTTCATCTGAAGTGAACCGACACCAAGTGATGCTGGAAAACAGGGAGTTCCAAGGCTTTTGCAGAGTATAGAAATAAATCTGAGCTCTACATGTGCTACAAGGTAAAGGTGTGAGAAGAGCAGGGAATGGAGGCCATCACAAACCACAGCTTGGACAGCTTTGAAAGAGTATGAATGACTCCATTGTTGATGCGAAGATCAGTCATAAGGAGGCAGCAGCTCTCCTGTGAGCACTGCCTCTAGGATGGCCATGTACTTACCTGAGAGGTCAAGGTAATGCAGAAACTCCAGTGAAGTGAAGGTTCCTTGTCCAGAAGCAGCAAGATCTTAGCAAACAACACCTGGGCTGGGAGAGCAGCAGGGCAGTGAGACCATCTGGTCAGCATTATGCAAGTAGCTGCTGTAATTGCTGGGCCCCGAAAAGGAGCAGAAGGGCCCATGCCTCCGCGTTTTGCTGTAAGCAAGGAGGTGCTGCTGCCCTGCCAGAGCAATCTCTGGCTGCAGCCTCACACAGGACCCAGGTCCACCCTTAGATGTGGTTCTGGCACCTCCACAACCTTCTTGGAGCAGATCTGGAACAGTCACCTTACTTAGGGATGGATCATCCTTTAACTTGGCATTTATGCTCCCAGACAGGTCTGTCTGGATGAGATGCTGATGGGTCCAGTAGAAAAGCTCCTTCTGTTCCCCCTTGCCTGCTGGCATGCAGAGAAATTTCAGAGGCAAAAAAAAACCAAAACAAAAAAACCTCAACAACAACAACAAAAAACCAACCAAGAAATGTGGAGGTGGAAACCCCCTCTCTACTTTAAAACCCTTGCGAGCAGGATTTGTTCCTCTCATTTGCCCATGGCAGTGTTCCATCTAAATGTTTTTCATGCAAAAATGTAACCCCTGGTAATGTTTATTTAGATGGGGGCTGCCAGGGGTCATCGCTTCCCTCTCTCTGCAGAGCAGGTGCCTGCTCTGCCCATGATCCAGAGCTTTAGCTGCTTGCCTGGTGGAATATAAAAGAAGGCACCAAATGTAGTACTTCTGCATAGGGGTCCTGATACCTACATGACTTCTCTGCACCGCAGCCTCACTGCTGCCCACGTCTCCATCTGCTTTGGGCAAAACACAGGACTTGTAGCCACTGTGGCAAGACCTGGGCCTCCGGAGCTGCAGAGTAAACTGAAGCATCACAGCCCCCGCCAGCAACTGACGGTAAAGCTGGGAAGCAAAATGCCATTTAGAGAAATTACCTTAAGACGTGTTACCCACACCTAATCCCTGTCCCTTCCTGAGAGGGATTGATGGTGCAGGAGAACAACAGCATCTGTTGCTGGAGGGAGAGCTTCCTGAGGAGCAGATGGAGAGGCCATGTCCTGGGGGGACCCTCACTCCTCCTGCAACCAAGACGACATCAGTTGTCAACAGGATGGAGAAGATGAAGAAGAAACAGAGCAAGGTGCCTCAGAGATGTCACAACTGCTCTGGGCTCTGAGTGTAGCTTTGGAGATGGAATGAGCTGTTGGGGTTTGAAGGAGAAATTAGGCCTTGATGAGTGTTTTCTTTGATTCTCCAAAGCTAGTCTTATAGACAATGTCTCACTGAAGTGTCTTGGCTGCCAGGCTGGATAACCAGGCCTTGACCGTAGCTGGGACCATTACCTGCATTTGGAGTTGCCAACAGCCCTGTCCCAGGATGTCACTTCTTCCCTGGGCACAAGCCTACAGCCCCAGGTACTGCTCGGGCCAGGGCAGCTCCAGCAGAGCCTGCAGCCAAGAGACTGGTGGAGATGGCTGGGTTTTGTTACACGCATTTGAAGTCAGCAAGGTGCTGCAGCATGTGGCTGCTCCCTTCCCATGGCTGCAGAGCCTCGCCCGTGCTCTGCTTGTTGTGTGTGCTTCGTGCGTGCCCGTCCAGAGCAGCCCGTGAGGGCAGGGCCACAGCTGGCTCCTCTCGAAGGGTCTCCTGGCCCCGCCGGGATGAATGTGGGGGCTGATGCGAGGGCTCTGACCCGCGCCCCATCCTTTACCCCCCGCCCGGCGGGGTGAACACCCCGCGAGTGCCGCTGGCCCGCGGCTGCCCGGGGGAGCCGCAGCCGCTGCTCCGGGGGCGGCGGGGAGGGAGCTTGTGAGGGGACCGGGGATCGGGGCCGGGCGCGGCGAAGGTGCCGGGGCCGCCTCTCCCTCCCCCCGCGCCGCTTCCTTTTATATCGATGCGGCACCGCCGCCCGCAGCCACAACCTGCGGCCGTGACGCCGCCGGCAGCCGGAGGGACGAGGCTGCGCCCCGTGCCCAGGTAAGGGCTGCCCGCGCCCCCCGGGCGGGCGGGCGGAGCGGGCACGGAGGCAGCGGCGAGGGGCGGCTCGGCGGAAGCGAGAGGGAGATGGGGATCGCCTGAGGAGCCGGGAGGAGCCTGAGCGGAGCCGTGGGGTGGGCGCCCGTGGGGAGCCGCGGGGCGGAGAGGAGCCGAGAAGGACCAGGGGGAGCCCCCGCCCCGCTGTCCCCCATGCCCGGGCGGCAAGGCGCAGCCCCCGCAGAGGATGCTCAGCACTGCCCGGGCAGCCCCGCACCTTCCCGGCCGCCTCCCGCGGCGCCGGGCTGTCTGTGGGGCCGCGGACAGCGCACAAGGGCGGCTGGAGGGAGCTCTGGCCGAGCTCTGTGTCCCCCAGAGCACGGGCATTGCGAGGCCGCCCGGGTCAGGAGAGGCCGAGGCGGATCTGCTGCTGCCTGCGAGGGGGGTGACAGGCCGGGCACGGCACGTCCGGTGTGCCCTGGGTCCAGGCACGGACGTGGCAGATCCAGCGAGCGGTGTGACAGCCCTCACACCAACCCACAGCATCTCCAGTCAGTGCCGGGTTGAAGCCGAGCAGCAGCACGCTGGGCTGGCCGGCCTCAGGAGGAAGCCATGGCTTTTTGGTCCTGTGCGCCATGGGTGCTCTTTGTGGGAGCAGCAGTGACCATGGTGGATGGAGGTTTTTGTACTGCCAGTACAGATGCCAGGTGCCACGCTGAGGACTTGTTAGTCGTCTTCGTTCATGCAAATCTTGTACGTGAAACTTCAGCCCACCAGGCAGAAATGTGCTGGACTGGCTGGTGAGAGGGTGAGCACTTCTGCTTTGGGGGATCTGGTACTTCCTCATCTGGACAGGAACGGTGGTGTGGTTGTGATCATGACTCTGTGTGAAAACTACCCCTCTCTTGAGCAAGCTGTAGCGTTTCAAAAGGGTTAGTGCTGAAACAGAATAGCACAGAGCAGCCCCTAAACCGTGAAGATTACCTGGCTGTAAGGTTTAGAGCAAAGTTACCCTTTTGCCATTTAAAAATGAACTCTTATCCCTAATAAGCATTTTTTAATATACGAGACCCAAAAAGCCATGAGGATGATGTTTATTCAGTGTTTTGTTAGGTATGTGATTAAAACAGTAGAAAGGCCCTTTTTTTTTCATTCAAAGAAAGAAAACCCCACATCTGCACCCCAAACTGAGAAATGCTTTGAAGAGACGTGAGATTTTGGTGGAAGTTTAATGTCCCTTTCAGAGCTCAACTGAAACCAAAGCTGGCAATGGCTGCTGCCTGTTTAATGTTGAGGAGGCCAGAACTGATGCTGTGGGGAGTTGAAGGATCATCTCAGGTGCACATAGACACCTGCGGTCATTTCAGTGCTTGGGGCTGCTCAGGGTCATCTTGCCTTAGGGAGAGGCAGCATTTGGCTGCACAGCTCTTCCTGGGTTCCCTGCTCAGCAGGGACCAGGAGCCTGTGCCTGTCCAGGCAGCAGGATGCTCTCCAGCTGCTGTTGCAGACAGCAGTCCCTACCTGCTGCTCACTCTTACTCTTTTGGAGCACTGCTCAGGCCAGAGGCCTCATTAGTGCATTCTCTGACAGTTGTCACCACTTGCTTTCCCAGGGTCGGTGATGTGGTTTGCTCCATGGCTCAGCAGGAGCCCCTGGCATGAAGGAGCTTGTGAGCAGGTCTGAGGCAGTGCTCTGCAGGGAGACTAGGAAGTGCTCAGCATCCAGTAGGAACAGTTGTACCAACAGGACTTTAAAAGACAATTCCAATAAAGTCCAGAGCATCCTTTTCTCTAACTGAGATCGATAGTTCAGACTGCTCAGCAAGGAGCGTCTGCGATGGATTTTCAATAATCGGCACAGCAAAGCTCAGGCTTGAGGAAAAAATTATTAGGCCTCATTCTGTGCCTCTAAATGTGAGTGTGCCCAGCAATAGCACTGGGAGAGGCTCATGCACTGAGGGGAGTTAAAACGTTAATGCTGCCTCTGAGCATGGAAGGGCGCAGCCACTCTCAACTAGTATTTATTTCTTTGTACTCAAAGATATCAGAGGATACATAGTGGCTCACAAAAATAAAGACTGGTATTTGAGATACTTCCTGTGCTTGTTGGAGGAGAACAAGGCCCAGAGTATTTTGAAAGTAAAAGCATATTTCCTGTGAAAAACTGCTGAAGTGACGTGCGAGGTTGTTTTGGAGCTGGAGGCACGGGCGCGATGATTCAGGCCAGCAGTGTTGGCAGCTGGATGGGGCGGCTGGGCTGATGTGAGGCAGAGGGGAGGGTGCTGAGCACGAGCCTGCCTAAACCTGCAGACAGGGCACAGGCACAGCATCATGTGCTCCTCTTGCTGCCCTGGGAACAGGAAGACAGGCTATGTCCTCTGGCTGCAGACAGCCTCAAGGGCTTGATTAGGGACTAGAGGTTGGTCTGCCAGCAGGTATAAGCAGACGTGCTCTGGTTGAGTAAGTACATGCTCCAGAGGCTCCGTAGAGACCCAGTGTGGGTCTCTGGGCCACCCAAGCACAGAGGTGATTCCATTGTGGTATCAGGATTGTTTCTGTAAGCTGAAGGTCATTCCTGCATTGCTCTCTCCACCCTGACTTAGAAAGACTTGTCTCTGAGGTTAGTTTAGTCCAAGAAATGTCCTCCTGATCATCTGGTTTAGGTTTTCTTTTAGTGCTTACCATGGCTGCGAGCCTGCTTATCAGCTGAATCACTGCCCCCATGCAGACCTGCAGGGTTCCACTGGGAGCTGAATCCAGCTCGCTGGCTCCCAGGCGCCTTCTCTCCCCTGCAGCAGCTCAGCTCCGAGGGAGGAGGTGGCTGGGAGCAGAACACAGCCCTGACAGTCTGCTGGAACACAGTTGCTGGAGCTGGTTTTCAAATCCACAGCAGGGCTGTATCTCGCAGTGGGTAGGAAGCACTTTGCACGGTGTCTGCAGTTACTCAGCTGTTGGAAACCTTTGTTCTGTGCTGCTCTGTGTGGAGCTTGATATAGCTTGGATTTTTTTTTTTTTTTTTTCTTTTTTTTTGGTGTGTGTGCTTGAGTTCTATTACTGTCCTTGATGGGTATATTTTAAAACAAATACTGCACACATGAATTTATTCGCTTGAGGTCTTTCTGCACTAGAGATGCTCAAACTGATTGTATGTGTGATCTTGTGGTAATAGGTGGGATAAGTCTAATAGGTATCTTTGGTTTCCATTCCCAGCAGTTTTTCAGGTGGTGCAAGCTGCTTTTGTATCATCAAAAATGCATTTTTTCTAAAATTTCTTTCTAGAGCTGGGTTTGCTATCTGTTTTGCAACAAGGCTGTAAGATCTACCCCAGGGTATCTATCGGACAAACTCATTATTTCTCAAAGGCTTGCTAGATAGAAACAGAAAAATACCAAGTCTTCTGACTACAGCAGAAAAGGAGGAATTTTATTTGAGTCTCACTAAGATAAGCTCTTAGAAGAATCTCTTCAAGATTTGCTCTTTGTCTCAACCAGAAATAGGACTCCCCCAATCCCAAGCATATGCCTTGTTCCCAAACTTGAGGTCAAACCTCCTGGCCACAACCCTCTCTATTTAAGAAAAAGATGTAGACACAAGTTGTAATCTGTGCTACGAAAATCTAATCTGTGACCTAATTTGTTGTGATACCATGAAGAACCTGTCAGTAGCAATCATCATAACCCGTGGCACGGATGCACTGCCAGCTTTCCAAGAGTGAGTGCTCTCTCGCCGTAGCCCCAGAGGGAGCGGTGTCATGCCGAGTACATTTGGGCTCCTCCACTGACAAATTTGGGGAATAATATACAGACAACTCTCAGGTCACTTTTGTTATTCTTTTAAAATGGAAGTGGTATTGCCAGTGTTACTACGTGTGGAAGGGAACCTCTTCCGAGGATCCCTGTGGAAACAGGCCAGTTTGAAATGCGTAGGAAGGAATGAGATGCAACCAAAACTGGACAGTTTTCTATGCATGCCATAATAGCTGTTTACCTGTCTGTCGTTCATTCCCCATGACCGTGGCAGCAGCTCGGATGAAACCAGCTCACTTCACAAGTGGTTAGAGGAGGGACTTGTCTGAATAAACTTCTCACCAGCAGGAGCTGCGGTTGCGTGGGCTGTTTCTCAGAGGGCAAAACCGGCTGGCTTCTGGTACAGCCCCTTTGGGCCAAGTTGGTTGTCCTTTAAGGAGAAAAAACAAGGTCTCTTTTGGTGTGTTACTGAAAACATAGCACTGTCAATCTTGCTCTGCAAGGCTAGAGAAGGAAGGAAAGGTTTACGGGTCAGGAATGCACAAGTAATAGACTGAAAAACTGGGAATTGTACTCCTAGGTCCCTGCACTGCTACATCTATCAGGGAAAAAACTAAGGAACTACTGCTGTACTGCTGTATCAGAAACAACAGAGCTGGGCTTCCATTTTGATTGTTCTAGAAATAACTGGGTTTTTTGTTGTTGTTGTTTTGTTTTGTTTTGTTTTTAATATTATCCTTCAAATGCTTTACTTGAAAGTAGTAAATTAAAATTTACAGGGCCACGCAGTCTGCTAACAACTGCTAAAATTCATGTCTGGTTAGTGAGACCATCAATCCATTTGGACTTGGAGATCCAGTAACCTGGATCCAGTAAGATGCGTGTGCATGGTCTGCTGCCTCCCTTGCTTGCCCTCACTGGAGCTACCTGTGCTGCTGTTAAGGCATGAGATCTTAAGACGACTTCTTTATTTTGAGCCTCCTCTTTGTTTTCAATACTTTGTTCCCTAGCATACATTAGGTGTATGTTAGCATAGAATACTTGCATTCTGGTAGTAATTTATGTGTTCTTTTTTTTTGTATTTCGGTGTACTTTTACCCACCCTGAGCACTCAGAGCTCAAGTTTCAATGTGTTATTTGTTGATTTTTGTTCACTCCAGGCTTTTCCCTCCACCCACTCACTTCCTCTCAAATGTTTCCTCATTTCACCACTTTTTCACACCCATTTCTACCACAGGGTTGCCTCCCACTGTGGGCAGGCTCAGCACTTCATCTACCGTTCACCTCTGCGGGAGATGGGCGACAGATCCAGGTGTGAGGGGAGGAGCAGAGGGAGGAGAAGGTGCTTGCCCATGTCAGGGGAAAGGCGCAGTGGCAGGGAGAGGAGGTCTGGGTAGGGATGTATTTTTGGGGAGCAGGAGAAAAGGCATGTAAGCAGGGTGGATGTATGGGTGGAAGGAGTGAAGGTGGAGAGTGCAGGTGGTTTTATGTGTGAGCTCATGATGGGGCACAGCGCAACATCTGCGTGTGCACAGCTGGGAGACAGCCGGGCATGCTGGGCTGGGACCTCTGAGGTTTGAGGAAGGTGCATCTCCAGACCACAGTGGAGCCAGGCCAGAGGCCCTCAGCCCAGCACAGGCAGCTGAGGTGGCACTTGTGATAGCTCCAAGTTTTAATGTGCAATTTTATTCTGTCTGCCTTTTATTTTTAACAAAAGGTTTCTCACCTCCCCTTGGACAGCATCAATTTCTTAACCACGTGGAGTGCATCTGGCAGCTTACAACCTGTTAAAAAGAGGAAAAAATACCACGATGAAAATAACATGTCTGTAGTTTTAAATTAGGTAAGGGCTAAAATTAGTAGGAACAGGCCTGTCTGTGGCTGTGCAAACCAGCAGAGAATTAACATTCATCTGATGCTGAGCAAGGCAAGCAGAGGTTTGCAGCTCACACTTCCTTCGCCTTGTCCCACTCCTGTCCTTGCAGCTTCGCTTCCCCGCAGGGCTCAGTCACCAGTTAGCAGAAAGCTGTGCAGATGCCACTAACCTTGTGCCAATACTGAGTGCTACTTTCAGCACTGTGAAGTGTTAGCAACAGCCAGAGCATTTTTACCACACTCCTTTAATTTCTTTGCTCAACTGCTATGAATGCAGCTTTGGATGCATCGTGCTAAGGTCACTTTTCGTCAGAGCCCTGGAGGTGGCCTGAGTCCCGATCTGGGGCCCAGATCCACCCACCATTTCCTCAGTGAGATAGGAGCCCTCAAGACACTTGTTTCCTCTTCCCATCTGTGGTTTACTTTCCTCTTCTGTAATTGTGTTTCTGTTAACAGGCTGCAGTAAAAATCAGTTGCTGAATTATTCACCTTACTAGAATAACTCTCGGGTGGTTTGGTTCTTTGCAGACTATTTTTCATCTCACATCTTGGCGTTGTTTTCATTCGCAGCATGACCCATGCAAACAGGTTTATTGGTGCAAGTTGAAGTGTGCAGTAGACTGGTGTGGTGATGTATTTGCGGGAGAGAGAACAGCAACAGCCTTCACCTCTCCCCCCTTCCCTGGGAGCTGCTGTGCTAGGCCCTGTGCCCACTGCCAGAGTCAAACTCCTGGGAGTGAATATTCTTCCACCCCTAGCATATCCAGAGGAATCAGAGATCACTTGGAAATCAAAACTAAACAATGCCTTAGTGCAGCTTTGAAAAGTTTACTCAAAGGCCTGGCGTTGCTCCAGTGCGGGTAAACTGGTGACCCCCCTCTCCCGTAACAGCACAAGGAAGAGCTCTGGTTTGGCTGTCAGCAGCCAGGGGTGATTGCAGAGCTTCACCCCGGGTGGCAGGGCTGGATTCACACTCCTCGCACTATTCTCCCAACCAGAGCATGCAGGGTGCAAAAACAGGGAGGGCTGGACTGCATCAGGCACGTTGCTGCCCAGAAACTTCTGGCAGGAGCTGTACTGGAGGCTTGTGAGGTGCCCAGGCTGCTTCAGGCAAGGGGCAGGGACCATCCTCAAATGGGAAAAGCCACAGAAGACCTGGACTTGGCTTGTTTCCCTGGGTTGCGCCTCCTCTGAACTACGCCATGGAGGGACAACTGGAGGCTGTCTCTGCAGGCCTCATCCAGCAGTGTGCTCCTGACAGTGGACAGCTGCTGGCACCAGGGCACTTACACGATGGATGATTTATGTTCCCCCCAACTCAGTGTCTTGCCAGAGACACAGGGACAGAATGTGATGGGGAGTAGTATCTCTGTGATCTGCAAGATCTAGGAATGATCTTGGCTTCCATGGTGGTTGATCTAGACTAGTCAACAAAATTCATAGGTGAAAAATAGGAGCCCAATTCCCAGGACTCTTCAGGCAATACCAGAGCTGAGGAGGGCAGGTGCTCCTGCCTGTGAATCCTAACTCTCGCTGAAGCACTCACTGATGATGAAATACCACCTTCTGTACTTTAGTTGTTCTGCCAGGCATCCTGCTTACGTTGAAGCATTAAGAAATATTTACTGTACATGTTAGTGTTCTCTTGTCAGTGCACTCTGAGTATCACAGATATCACTGGCAATGGCCTACAGCAATCCATCAAATGTGAGCGAAGAAGACACTCCCATCTCTGTTTAAGGACTGGGACCATGTTTCTTTCCCAGGACTACTGCCTTGAAAGGAGATGGTTTTAGGAGTGCCTCCAAGTTGCAAATCTTATACCAGAACTTCTTGTGCTGAGGATCCACAGCTGATACATCCTGATTACTGGTGT
Organism: Callaeas wilsoni; assembly: GCA_013398955.1. NCBI lineage: Eukaryota > Metazoa > Chordata > Aves > Passeriformes > Callaeidae > Callaeas > Callaeas wilsoni. Next base: position 13,526 of record VWPU01015460.1, on the reverse strand, counting down.
TACTATAATTGCATTTATGAGCAAAACCTGCTTTAGGTCCACTTGCACCCATTCTAGGTCTGCTGCTACTCCCTTGTATGCCTGGACACAACATCGATAGCAACACCTCTAAAATACACTTATGCATTGAGATATGAATGCACCCAGGACCTGTACCTGCTGTTCATACCAAAAAAATGGTCTTTTAAAGTTGTTGAGGGTCTGTTTGGTCTGGTATCTCTTTCTTTAAAAATAAACTACCTGATGTGAGAAGCCCTTGGCGGATGTCCTCAGAACTCTTGTTCTGTGGGAAAAGGCCACAGAACTCTGTGTGGCAACTGTGCCACCCCACTTGCTTTTGCACAGGGCTCCCAGGAGATGACGTAGCTGGTACAGGACCAGTAAATTCTCCCCCCTGCAGACTCCTGCAGATGCCAGTCAGTTTGAGGAAGGAAGAAAGTCGAGCAGGGGCCCAGAAGGAGAATATTTTGCTCAAGTGAGCACGTAGAAAAGGACTGATCCTGCTAACCTTGTGTGCCCGCTGAGCCCACTGGCAGGCTGGAGCACTTATCCAGAGCCTTTGGAGAGGACCATCTGATCCAAGGCCACCAAACAGATCATGCCCTATCAGCACATTGCCCAGTGCTGCACAGGTTTGGAGCTGTTCCTGGGCAGTTTTCATAGAGCTGAATGCAGTTATTTGCATGTTGCACAGTGTCTGGGCTTTTCCTCTTCCTCTTAGCTCTGTTGGGCACTGCTGTACATGTGTCTGTAAGGGAAGTGGTGTTCTCAGTCAATGCCCAAATTGGTGTAACTTCCCCTGGACAGCGGCTCCCAGAACTGCAACCCTGTCTGCACCAGCCCTGTCAGGGAAGGGGAAGGGCAGAGGCTGCTCTGCTGGAGGACTTTGGAGGAACTTCCCCTGCACTTGTTCTCCTCCTCTAGTTCCTCATGCATGAGATGATCGAGTCCTCATGTTCCCCGTCATGTGACATTCAGCAGCTGGGGTTTCTGCAGAAGGGGATGCTCATGTCCGCACAAGAGAGGCTGTGGGCTTCCTGTGAAATCCCCTGTGGAGTAACAGCACACACCTCATCCACATTACTACCCATGTGTCCAGCATGCCTCAGCCTCCCGTCAGCCCTTCTGCTGGGGGAGATTTGGGGGGCAGTTAGAGGTGTCCTTGCTTCTGGGGGAAACCAGAGCCAGCCCCTGCTGGCCCTGCCTGCTGGGGTTCAGCACAGGGAGCAGATCCCCTTTCACTCCCCTCTGCTGGGAGCTGCACCACCTGCTCAAGTACAGGGAGAGAGGAGGAAGGTGAGCCATGTTTCTGCCCCAGTGCCCTGCCCGCAGCCATGGCAGTGCCCCCCAAGTCTTGGTCCAAGGGCAGGTGCTGGTAGTTCACACCCAAGTCAGACCCACCAACTCGCCAAGCTGGTCTTTCTCCAAAGTTGCTCCATATCTGCCTTACGCTCTTCTGCAGGATGGAGCCCAGACCAACATTCAGACTTTGCTGTGTTCCCTTAAGGTTTGACCTATTCACTATCTGCAGGCAGTTGTGGGTGTGTTCTAGATATCAGTTTAGATCATCTTTCTCATAGTGTGCTGAACAGTTTCTGAGTTGGAAGAGCAGGCAGAGCATTGGCCTGGGAACAAATTAAGCTACCCCCTCTTGGTATGTTTTTACTTTGTTTTGTTTTCTTTCCCGCACTATTTTGTTGGGCTCCAGTCCTACTGCGAATTTCACTGACATCAGTAAAACACTGACAACTTCCCCAGTGGATCTCAGCAGGATCAGCACTCTTCAGAGATGAAAGCATATCCAATTGTGTGAAAGACGTGTTTTCAGAGGTCACTGAAATTCGGTCCCTTACCCCAGAGCCTCCTTTTGCCCTAGACACTAATATTGCAAGTGAATTTAGGTTCCAGCCCCATGAGAAGATGCACTAGTTAATACAGAGAACTTTAGAAATTGTCCTTCCTCTCTCTGATGTCATTTTTATCCCTTGAGTGTATAGAGATTAAAAGATAGTTGATGAGCATGCTAAACATTCATTGCACATTTCTCTTCCAGTAGCCGGCTGACCTCAAATCTAGAATGAAATGAATTTGCATTTGTTTCTAAAAGTATCTTTTTTTGTGAATCAAAATGTCAACACATTTGAATATGGTCCCACATGAAACATTTGTATCTCTTGGAGTTTAAATTGCTGGATCAATGTCCCATTAATACTAAGGGTGTTTAAAGGACAAATTCCCTGCCTACTGCAGTGAAAATTTACCCCGAGGTATGACATTTCACCTGCCACTGAGTATAAGATTGTTGAATATAATGGACCAGAATAGCAAGATTTGCACATGCTGGTAACAAAAACGGGTGAGCAGCAGATCCCATTACAGAAACTTTCCTCTTTTTTCTTTTCTCCTCCTTTTTCAGACATTAAAACTTGCATGCTCTTTGCAACTTATATTACTGCACTATTCAGAAGCCCATGCCTGAATCTGGGCACAGTTTAGTCATGTAACATATGAGTGGATAAAGAGAGCCCCAAAAAGCTTCCACTCAAAAGGGTGCAAAGAAATGAGAGCACCAGGGTGCATCCAAGGTCTTGTGGCACAAAGCCTGGCTCCAGCTTCACCAGTTCCTGTGCTGGACCGCAGAGCTGTGTGAGCCCCATCACACGCTGTCCTGGTGGCAGCTCTGCTCATGGACAAGGCTTTGCCACAGCTTGTCTCTGCCCTGAGCATGGCTCTGTCCGGAGGGAGCAGGAGGACAGTTGGCAAGTCTCAATCCCCTCCTCCTCAAATGAAATACGGAGACAACTGGACTGAGCTATCGGCAAACTAAGGCACTGCAAATAATCTGAACCCAGGGGCCCGGTGAAGCTGAGCCTGAGGCGAGGCATGTTTACCCGAGGAAGTGCCAACATAACCCAGGAGAACATACCATAAAATTGCACCATACTGTCCCTCCCTTGCACTCTCACGGAAATCAGATGCCAGGATGGAAAAGCACTAGGAGATGAATAAAAAAGCTTAAAGTGCCAGAGAGCCCTGCTCAGCCCTACCTTCTGCTGCAGGCCATCTATGCTTCCCGGCATTCCCTGGTCTCTTGCCAATTCCCATCAACAGCTGTGGTTTGTGGTTGTAATGCTTAGCATTTGTCTCCTCTTTCTCCTAGCAGACCTGCCCAAAAGCTGGATGTGCAGCATGTAGCAGTTCAAGAGCCCCATGACTCCCAGAACTGGCCTCTAAGCATGAAAATAAATCTTTCTTTACCCCTTTATCTTCTCCAAGGCCTGAGACATTGCAAGTGTGGGTTCATAAGGCTTCTGGGTCCTTCTGATGGCATTTGTGAGGAAAAGTTACATAACACAGTGCTTTATAATACATCATTTTCTTTCTTTTAAAGAACTAGAAAGTGCCAGCAGTAAATCTAAAGCTGGATTGCCAGCCCAGAAGAAGCCTGCTTACTGCATTTAGCAGATGAAATATTCTTCACTCCACCATGCTTATTCCCAGTTTCTGTGTCTATGTATTGCTGTTGAGGCTGCAGCTTGGGTAGGAGTGGCTCCAAGATGTTAGCAAGTGTCTGTTAGGAATCCCACTCCCTGTTTCAGGAGGCCCCAGAAGTTCATTAGATGTTTAATAGCTTCCAGTCACTGCTGTGCTAGATGAACCTGAACTGGTGACCGAGGGGGGAAAGGTTCTCTCACACATTTACAAACCCTGAGGCATCTGTTCCCCAGACACAAATTTGTCTAATTCTCCTAAACCACTGGTGATCTGCCCTGAAATGATACTCCCATTCCCTTAGGAAATCCCTTGGGTTGATATCAAGTAGATAGTTATTTTTGGATTCTTTCCCAGAGAGAGTGCACTGTATTGCTCTGAACCCTACACACCAAATAAATATATCATCCTACTGTAGTAAAGGTCCAAAAAGTTTTATTGAAGGGGAAACAGATTATTAATAATTAAGGGTAGTTCACTGTATTGGTTTTGAGCCAAGTAAAGCTAATAGAGCTTTTTTTTTTTAATAGGAAAGATAAAAGTGTAGAATATTGAGACAGAATTGATTGTAGCATTTAATGCAACATAAAGTCAATTAATGAATTGCAAGGGTTAACTCCGCATTAAAGTGAAACATGAAGCTCACAAGCAATATATTAAGCATTTTTAAAGATTAGCAAAAGAAAACAAACAAACAAAAATAAAAAAACACCCCTGTTTGATTAGTAAATGCCTGTAATTTTTTCTTCCTAAGGGAAAAACTCATATGACCAATATTTTTATTTCTTTTATCCTAAAGCTCTGGGTGCTTATATGTATGTGTGTGCTTTTCCCTTAGCCCCTTTCAGAATAAAATAAAGCCTTTGCAAGAAGGTGATCAGTGATCAATTTTAACAAAATTCTCCTACAGCTGCCTGCAATATTCTTATGGCAGGGATGGACAGTAGTGTAGAGGGAAGAGTATTTGACAAATGCTTTTGTAAGAAAGGCTCTAAATGAGGAGAGTTCTAACTGCTACGTGTTTGGACCACCCCATGTTGTTTATTGTCTACCCAATTACAGTTTCTTAATTTAAAAGTATATTTTCTATTTCTCTGCAATAACAGAAGAACATGACACTGAAAAGAGAAAACAGAATCACTGGGTGATTAGCTGTACTAATGAGGATGAGTAAGGTTTTAAAACGTTCTGCACTGAACAATTTAAATGTTTATTGCAGAATAAACCTGCAGCCATTCCTTCTCACTGACAGCCATTATATTGTAATGTTGTCCCTTTGCAGCCTTTCCCAAACAAGCTACTTCTTCTGAAACCTTTGTCCAAGTCTCAATATGACATGAGGTCTTTTTCTGCACTGTGGTCTCCTACTGTCTGCCTTATTTCTTGGTAGCCATTCAGTCTTCCAACGGGCACACGTGCCCCTCTTTGCCATCTGGCCACATTCAAGTCCTGAGCGCAGCCCCTTCTGCACTAAACCCAAGCTTGTCACACTCAGCTGCAAAACCTTTCACAGGCTCAGGGGCAGAGTCTGTCATCCGAGCAGCAGCGTGTTGTGCCTTAGGATAGAAGTGACCCCATTAAAACCATTTAGAAGCATGCACACTTATGACTGGCTCACTGCCCTTATGCCTCTCCTTGCTCTCACATGGTTCCCCAGGCCCTCTCACATCCCTGCTTAAGCTGGTCTTTGAGCAAACCGCAGAAATGTTGTATTCTCTACATCTGCCCTACCAGCCTTTTAAAGTAAAACTCAACTGATAAACAATTAAGATTAAAATAATAATGGGAACATAAAGGGAGCATGAAGGAGCAGGTACTATTTGCCTTTTCTTAGAAGAGAAGAAAATATAATTGAAAAATAGAGTCCTGTGAACAGTGTAACTAATGATTTGTAATTTTCTCTTGATTTGCATTCTATATGCCCTGCATTTCCCACTGGATCTTTCTCAGTGCAAAACTTCTGGGCTCCTCCCTGTTTCCAGCTCTCCCCTTCCCTGCTACATTCCCAGTGCTTCCAGTGCCGTTCTCCCAGTCTCTCTCTTACATCTTGCCAGCCAGGCAGGAGATGACCCAAGCTGGTTGACTGGACAGTATACACATGCTGTTGAGTGTTCAGCACCATAAACCAGACTTCCAGGGAAGTGCAGGCTGTATGTCCTGGGACAGGAAGAATAGCTACCTGTTGTAGACCAAGGGCTCACAGGCAAGCTAGAAACCAGCTCCGAGTGATCAGCCTCACTGCATAATACATAGTAGAGACACTGTGCTGCTCCAACTTTTGTACCCAGGTTAGGTGGTTTAGGACCAGTTTGGTGGTAGAAAGCCAATGTGTACAGCAGATCTCAAGCATTTGTGTTTTCCTCTCATCTATGACTTAGTCTGCAAGCTGCTTGGAGCAGGAATTGCCCCAATGTTTTTGTAAGGCATTGTACAAGTATTTCCAAGTTACTTGTTTGCGTATGAAATTACCGAAGTTTAATGGTATCACTTCAGACACTCAGAAGTTGTCAGAATGGGAGGTACCACTGCCAGGCTATGTAGACTTCTTGCTTAATGTCATACAAGAAGTCTGAAGTCAGAAACACGGTCTAAGCTTCAAAGTTACAGCCTAGCACCTCACAAGAGAAGACTATTCTGCTTCTTTCTGGTTTTTAGGTTGTTCATTGCCTGAGGCAGTAATAATTTAGAATCAGGAGAATATGACCATGTATTTAAAAAGTCCCGCTGGTCTGTGATGCAGTCCTGCAGAGGCAGCATGGTCATGGGGAAAAGCTGTCTAGTCCGATCATTAACATGATAGACACCTAAGCTGTGACTCCAGGAACCCAGATGTCTCAGATGGGGCTGGATCCAGATTGGTATAAACAGGAACAGAATGTTTCCCAGCTCATGTGTGGGGTTTATCAGCTAGACATAAAAAATATTATCTTTTAATCAATTGGGAAAACTCAGAATAAGTTTAAGCAACTACAATGTGCAATACCAGCTCTACTCTCTTTTCTTGCTAACTGAATATTAAATAGCTGTATCTGGTGCTAGATTTAGCCCTAGGTGCCATACTCCTGCTCAGGAAAAAGGAAGAGAGAGACGTCTGGTGTGCAGTGTTACAGTTGCTCAGCAGAGGAAGTGTTTAAATGCCTGCCTAAATGCTTTGTTTCATACAAGCCATCATCTGCACCCAGTCTGTCTCTCACAGATTACAGCACGGGAAAGTCCTGGCTTTCCATTTCCTCTGCTAGCAAACTCTTCCTTGCAGCTAGAGGGACTTGTGCTTGTGTGAACAGTAAGGACTCTATTTCTGTCCCTCTAGCTAACCAGGCATCTTAAAATGACTGTGCTCAAAGACTGCTTCATAACCCAAATATGCCTTCCATGAAGGTGATTGCTGACTGGGAATTTCTCATCCCACAGAAAAAGAGTGCTAGCTAACGACTTCATATGAGGTCATGGAAGAGCCTACAAGAAAATGTGTGTACTGATGAGGAAAGGGTTTCTTCAAAGTTCTTTACATTCAGCAATTTGGTACACTAAAGTGATTTTAATGTCTGCTGCTCTTTGGAGCATATTGATGGCATTGGAAGAAGGCAGCAGTATAATGGGATACAACAGATGACTGCATCAAAACAGTGCAATTTTAAAGAGGTAGATGTAGTTGGTGAGCTAATAACTAAATCATAGTCTATTTTTTCTCTCATTATTCAGTAGCCTTGTACTCAATATCACTTAGATCACACACAAAGATAAATTTGGTTTATAGAAGTTCAAGTGAATGCTGCAAAATGCTGCAAAAATATGAGGTTTTGATTAACTAAATTGAATTCTAATTTTCAGATGGGCCCAGTCAGGTCCCTTCAAACTGAGCTAGTGGTGTAACAGCAGTACAGTGGCCACAGCGACACTGCCATCCTGTGAGGTGCTGAGCACCCTCAGCTCGTGGTTGTGCCACTGGAGCTCAAGGAACACATCCTATGGGATGCAGCCTGAGACGCTGTCCTTGCTCTTGTCTTGCCTAGCGGTGCCTAACACTGTTCTTTTGTGAAGTCCATGTTTACTCATTGAATTTTGAAATTGTCCCCTGAGACTGATACTCTGCAGAGCCTTTCCCTGAGGTGCTTTAATTAAGTTACCTATTTCCCCAACAGAAAATTGCAACTTCCCCTGTGATGTGAAGAGGAAACTAAGAACAGCTGCAGCAAAGGAAACAGCTGAGGCAAAGTGAAATGGTCTCTTGACAATGTCCCTTGGTAATGCCTAGATACAGCCCAAAAATCACTTATGAGCCAAATGTTCTGAGAGCTTCTAATAAGAAATGAATTAAGCACTTTGGGGAAAAAGAAAAAAAAAAAAAACACCCACCAATAAACAAAAATCCTGCAATGATTACATCACGACAAAGGATGTGATCAAAGTAAAATACCAGTCTCATGCTCCTGAGACAGGCAGAAATCTCAATGAAATCAATGAATATTTGTTTCCATCAGAGCTGCACAACTGTGTTTGTTTAAAAACACGCAAATCAAACCAAAACAATAAACTGAGTTCTCTTCCAGAGAGTAATGAGACAGTCTAGCCCTCTTGGACATTGTCTTCCCTGTTCTCTGAAACACTGATTCTCTCCATTAACTGGAATACTATTATGCTGCTGATTGATCTGAAAAATTCTGTGGGGAAGAGAAGAAAAAGAAAATATAATGTTTATGAAAAAGTTCCAGTTCAGATATATGTTTTATTTCCTCCTGAGGTCCTGGTGGTTTACTTTGTTTAATAAACTGGCTTGACTGGGGCTAATGGGAGGTCAAGAAAAACTCTGTCATCCTACATCACCTGATTTGCAGCCTCCTCTGACTTGGTGAAGCCCTTACTTAAAGGCACCGACTGCTACCCAGAGTGAATAAATACAGTGACATTTAGGAGTTTTGCTGGAGAAAGGTGCCTCTCATATGAGCAAAGGTGATGGGCCAGCACCTGCTGAGGTGATCGTAGCTTTTCCACTACACTGAGCACAGATGAACAGGTGCATCTGGGCTTTTCCTCCGCTGAGTGCCACAAGTTCAGAAGCACAGTCTGTGGCCATGGCCTCCTAAACTTGCTAATTCTGGATTACCTCGGTTGCTTAGCAGGCCTCTTCTCTTGCCTGTTTGCGACCAGTGGAGGTTCACCACTGCAACTACTCAAAGTACTTGTCAGTGCAATGGTGTCCATGTGGTGATCACTGAAGAAATTCTGTATTTCACAAACTTTTATAAGCAGCTTAAAGAACTCCGAGTCTAATACTGTGTTCTGCTCTATTCTGTAGCAGGACTACTACTCTAATTTATCTTTCTATTTTCCAGTAGAGATAAAACATGATTAAAATAGCTGCAGTTCCTCTTTCCATCTTCCTCTATGCTTACTGGTCTGTAATCTTCTTCTAATGCAGGCTTAACACCTGACATTTTCTCTTTTTTCCTCCTTTTTCTTCCCTGTCTCATATAGGTGAGCTATATTTTTAAGCCAAGGCAGCAAAATGTGAAAAAAAAAAAAAAAAAGCGCTTTATTTTGTAAAATCTCCATTATTCTTGATCACAGTCCAACTGACATGGCACTGATCCCTCCTGTGTTATTTGACTTAAAGAAGTGTTCATTAATTGAGAGCGTGCTGTGTGTTTTAGCCGAGGCTCCTCATATGAAGAGGCCATGCTGATCGTTTGTAGGCAGCAACTGCATCACCAGATGAGCAAACTCAGAAATAAACTTCAACTTTGTAATGGCAGAAGAGGAGATGACTGATGGAATTAGTCACGTGAAGTGACTGGGGAATAGCATGAGGAGGTGATAGGGTTTCACCAGGTCTGTCAGGGTAAAAAGATTGAACTCCGGAAGCACCTCAGTTTTCCCACTTGCCACCTAAATATCAAAATGACCTTTTTTTGGAGGGGGAGAAGGCATTCTGGGACTTTGAGTGCCTGTCTCCATGCAAATATAAAACATTGTAACTGTTTGTCATGACAGTATCTGGAAGCACTTCAGGGATCCTTATGAGCATCCAGTGATTTGACCTTGGCTTTTTGTTTTGTCTGCGCTTCTGGAAATTTATGTAGATCGTTCATATTTTGTTACAACTGTTTACATTCTGAGGAGCGACATTCATATCAGAGGATTTGTACTATCTAAATGAAAGCCCTAGAGGAGTCTGTGGTATAAATGTGACTGCCTCTGCACTCCCTCGTCTACTACTGTGGCACTTGAGAATGTGGGGAAAGCTGGGCAGGGGAGGGCAAAACCTGACTTTATCTGAACTGAAAGGTGCTATGAACCACAACAGAGTAACAAGGATACCCTGCAAAGCTGCCTTTCTTCCATTCTTGACATTTTCCATAAGAAATTTCATCTCTTTAGCCATTTTTTTAAAAGAGTAATCTTTGGCCATAGGATGTTTACTTTCTATTTTCATCCATGTAATGGAAGAGCTATTGCTGTCCTCCCCCCCAGAACAAACAAGGCTGCTGTCAGTGGTCAGGGTGCTCTATTGTCCCTGCTGAGTACGCTTGGCACAGGGTGATGGTCACTTCTTTTGCCCCTTGGACTGTCTCCCCTGGGCTACCATTAGGCTGAAAAGCAGCCCAAGTATCCTAACAGCACATGGCACCTAAGGGCAGGTTTGCTCCTGTGCCTTTATTTATCCATCTGGCCATCCCTCTATAAAATAAAGTCATCTTTTGTCACTGGTATATACACACATATATACAATACATATACATCCAAGGGTACATTTGGAGCTTATTAATCTTTTCTTGATGAAAATGCCCTGACCTGTTTTTTTTCCTGTCAGATATACCTACCTGGCACCAACACTCCTAATAACAAAACAATCCTCAGGCATTTAGCAGCATAGGAACAGTTATGTTCTGTTACCACTCTTTTATTCTGTGTTACTAACTGACAAATATAATCTTTAATTCTGATTTATTGTTGTTGTTATTTTGGGGTTTTTTTGGGGGGGGGAGTTTTAATATTTATTGCAGTGATAGCCTGGTAAAATAATTTTGCATTCAGAAGAAGCAATTAAGAAATTAAAAGTGAAGGCAGAACTAATAGAAAATTGCTGGGTTTTTTAGTCATGCAGCATTTTCCACAGTGTTCAATAATTTTTTATGCTTCAACTATTATGTGGGATGTGGATGTCTTAGTGCGAAGCTGCTGTTAAAGCATCAGTGATGCTCAGGGTCTGGGCATTCTAGTACTTCTGAAATATGTGAGATCCAAACCAAAGGTATCTTACAATTTTGTAGAACCCTAAAGAGTATATAGTAGTATAAACCTGTTCATGGTTTCAGTAGGAAATTTTCTTTGTCTAACCCCACCCTGCCAAGCCCTGAGTGCTTTATAACGTTATGAGCAACAAAAACTGTTCTTCCCTGAGGCTGGTTGTGTGTGGTTCATTAGTTCTGTGTAGCAGGACAAAGTTCTCTAGTAGGACAGGTGAGACCCCTGGTTTCTATTAAGCCCAAATGGTAACGAGTCCAACATTAACTCAGAGCACAATTCTGCTTCCCTTGAATTCAGTTCAATGGGAACAGGATCACCTGCCTGGCACACAGACTTTTAAAGCTCTGTGGACTTTAGAGCAGATAAGGATGTGGTAGTGACCTGCCTCATCTCAGGAAGGGGTGTGCATTGATGCACACCTCAAAATTTGTATCCACTGCAAAAAAATCCTTTCTATGGCAGAAGTGAAAAAACATGTCAAGCAGTCGTTCAGCCACTTACACAAACCACACACAGGCAGAACTGGAACTTCTGTCATTCTGCTGAAGATGCTTCTGTGAAAATCTTTTTTCATATCATCTTGGTCATCTCCTGTTTGCTCCAGTCTGTACAAACCTCTCAGAGCCTCCAGAGCTTGCCCGAGCACTCCCCTTTCCCTGCTTAGGTGAAGGCAGTAGGCAGGTATGTGGTGCACCAGCCCTGGTCTTGCCTGACTGCTACTCAAGGACCAAAACTCAAGTGTGGTGATTTCCTTTGAGTTCACCAAACAGGTTTTGCAGCTGAACTATACCCACAAATGGCTTCCTTCATATCCCAGGATACTCTTTCAGCTAGAATACTTTAAAGTCATTATAGTCAATCCATATATCTTGAATCCTAACAAGTTAAAGATGAACTAAGTTTATCAGATTAAGTCAACATATATGTAGGTATGAAAATAAAAAGCGAAATACTTTGACATATAAATAAATCTCTGGGCTATTTTCCATTTTTGTGCCTTCTCAGTGGGCTTGGAGGTACCTGATGTTCACTAATACTTGTCAGTTAACAGACTGCTATCAGGCTTCTGAAGAGAAACCAGTAGAAGTGGTTAGACTGTGAGGTGGTTGGTGTGTCTCTTTCAGATTGAGAAATACCCTTTGATTACAGCTGTACTGATAATGTTTGACTATTCAAGGGTGCCAGTTTTGTCCTGGCCGTGTCCATACGCTACCGCCTGGCTGCCCTGCTCGCTCTCGGATCCGCTCCCGGCGCAGCCTCACTGAACGCGCTGTGAACGTCCCTTGGTGCCAGAACAGCTCTGAGTGAAGGCCAGGTGAGACTTCATGGCAAAACTTAGAAAAGCATTGTATAGATTCCAGGTTACTTTAAGAAAGAAAAAAACAAAACCAAGGCAAAACAAAAACAGCAGAATTTCTAATTGTTTTCTTTCTAAGTAGGTCTATGTGGAATATTACTAAAGCAGCAAGCCCTGAAACAAGGTATTTGTGCAATCTCTCTGCTTTGGCAAATTTATCCACAGCAGGAGAAGCAGTTCAGGTGTGCATTGTCCCTGTGTGAGGATACCAAAATCCAGGATGCAATATGGAAGGTGGAACCTTCATAAAATCAGAGAATCACAGAATATGCTGAGTGGGAAGAGACCCGCAAGGAAGACTGAGTCCAAATCCTGGCCCTGCACAGAAAGTACATGATTAAGTCTATGGGATGTTCTTAAAATATGTTTTTGTGTTTAGAGTAATTTAGAATCATTTATGCTGGAGAAGACCTTTCAGATCATTGAGCCCACCCATAAACCTGTAGCAAAGTCACCACTAAGCCACGTCCCCAGGTGCCACATTTACATGTCTTTGAAACACCTCCAGTGATGGTCACTCCACCACTTTTATGGGCAGCCTGTTCCAATGCTTGATAATCCTTTCTATGAGGATATTTTTCCCCCTAATATCGAATCTAAACCTTGCTTGGTGCAACTTGAGGCCATTTCCCCTTGTCCTGTCTCTTGTCGCTTGGGAGAAGAGACCAGCCGCCACCTGGCTGCAACCTCCTTTCAGGGAGTTGCAGAAAGCAATAAGGTACTCCCTGAGGCTCGTTTTCTCCGGGGCAAATAACCCCATAACCTCATGTGGGGGTTTTGTGATTTTTAAACACATTTTGCATGCCTTTTGCGTTTTCGCGGAGCTGGAGGGGAAAAGCATTCCAGGAGCAGCCTGAGCGCAATGGTACGGGGCTCCGGCAGTGCTCACTGAGGGATGGAACTTTCCACATTTTTCTTATTATTTATTTATTTATTTTTGCTTTGATCTTACAACACGATCCACCTGGGAAGACATTTGTGAAAGGCTTTCAGCCAGCAGCCCCGCTTTTCCCAAAGAAGAAGCACCCCACATCCCTTCCCAACCTGGCTTTGCCAGCTGCAGACGCTTTAAACCCCCTAGCCAAGCCCTAAAAAAAGCACCAGAATCACACAGCTGGCTGAAGGACCGATCAGTAATGTTGATTGAGTAACGTTAACGAGCTGTTCCTGGGGGGCTGCAGGAAGACGGCGGCCCCTTTAAGGGGTTGCCCCACTCACCGCCTCGCCCGCCCGCCTCTCTTTCTCTCCCCCGCCCCTGCCCGAGACACTCGGAGTCGAAGCAGGTGCATGCGCAGTGCGCTGGCGGCCGGGCGCGCTTGCGCAGTCACCTGCTGCTGGCCGCCCCCCCGGTACATCCGGGTCAGCGCACGCCCGCCCGCACGGCCGGTGCCCGCGGTGCTGTGCGGCCGCTCCCCCCCCCCGCTCCCCC
>VWPU01015459.1:0-33759 GCA_013398955.1 Callaeas wilsoni | reverse complement strand
CCGGGCGGCGCGGCGGGGGCGGCTCCCACCTCCCCCCCGAGCGCGGACGGCGGGGAGGAGGGAGCCCAGGATCCCCCCTTCTTCCTCCGCCTCCTTCTCCTCCTCCCGGCTTCGCCTCAGCCATTGCCCCTCTCCGCAGCCCCCCGGCGCCTCCCTCCGCCGCCCCCGGCTGTATGGTACACGGAGCCAGGGCCCCTCTCCGCCGCTCCAGCGGGAGGAGCCGCGTCCTCAGCGCCGCCGCTGCCGAGAGGTGGGTGAAAGATCCCCGGGGCCCCGCCGCCGCCGCCCGCCCCATCGAGGGGCGGCCCGGGCGCCCTCCTGGCCCTCAGGGACCCTCCTCTCCGGGCTCGGGGGCGGCGGGGCGGGTGCCCGCGGGCGGCAGGCGGGGAGCGGGGATCGGGCACGGCCGCGGCGGGCGGGCGCACCGAATGCCTGGCGGGTGTGGGGCGGCCGCAGCCCCGCCGGGTCCCTCGGATTCCTGCGGCCGCACGTCGCGAACTCCGGGCCTGCCGGCCCCGCTTGCCGGGGAGCTCGGCCTGCGAGCTCCGCTCGCAGCGGAGCGGGGCTGAGCGTGCGAGCAGACAGACTGAAGTAGGTCAGCTGAGTTCCTGCCCCGAAAATGGCCATTTGTCCCCCATCGTAGCTAATCGCAAAAGCGTATCCGTGATGTGAACGAGTAGAGCTACCCAGGGTTCGTACTAGAGCTTTGATCTATTTGGTGAATATTGAAACGTCACTTAAAAATTTAGAGTTCTTGCCTTTTTATTGTTTGGGGTTTGGGTTTTTCCCCCCCATTTAGAAGAGGAATAGGAGAATCATAATGCTATTACTGGATGAAAGTACAGATCTGCTGAAGTCTGGCTTCCTGTGGACCTGTTGTATATACTTGCCCGTAGAATAACCCAGCTCTTGCACCAGCGTTACCCCAGTTCACATTCAGATCCCCTGAGCATACCACCATGCACCAACATACTTCCTGTCTTTTCCCTTCCAACACCTAGCAAACGTGTTTAATTTCTACCACATGTCCTATAAACTTTCCCACTGACACTCATCTCCTTTCACTTTCCTTAATTATACCCTGTGGCTGGTTTGGATCTACACATGTGTTGATTTGCCTTTCAGCAAGCAGAGCTCAGCAGATAACCATTGAGCTCACACTGGAGACATTAGACCTTTTTCATTCATCTAGCTGCCAGTTTGGGGAATATGTGTAGAAATTAAATGTTTGAGATTTCTGTGGTTTTGACAAGTTTGACATTTGGCAGCGAGGTCAAAACCTGTGTGTCTTGAACAAAGGGCACAATTAATGTCATTTTCTCAGAAGATGCTAGGAGTATTTACGAAGTTAGCAATAAAGATACAGATAACAGACAAATGGAGGGGGTAGTTTAGCAATCCTAATTTAGATTTAAAATATTTTTACTAATAAAGTTTAAATACTACTTGTAGCTCATTCCCTTCTTATTATGCTAAAAATTTGTGATAAGTCAAAAAAGATAGAATTTTTTGTTGCTAACAGATACTTAACTTGCTACTTTTCTGTAGAAAATACACTATAATTTTCTTAATAAATATCTTCACAGAGAATCATGTTTTATTCATACCTTTTTTTTACATTTGAAAAGATTAATCATTCTATAAGACACAAATATATATATATATGTAAGGACTGATGTCATTCAGAATAGAGCAGTCCTGTCCACTTTGAGAGCAGTGGCAAATCTGTAGTTTTCAACACTATCATCATTTGACTTTTAGCTATTAGTAATACAAGTTTTTCCAGCTAAAGACAGTTCTCATTTTTGTGGATGTATCAGCTATTTTATACAGAGCACCTGTTCTGGTGTTAGTAAATGCAATTGGAAGAGCGTTGAGCTGAGCTTGCTCTGTGTTTTGGGAGCAGGTTTTTCTGTACAAGTGTTGTGATGCAGTGACCTTTTAGACAGATGGTTCAAGCTATCTTGGTGTCTGTGAAGTGCAGTTACAGGTTCTGGCACACTTAGAGTGAAGAATAACCATACTGAGCTGAGGCACAGCCCGGGCTGAGTTTTAGTAGGCTTGGTTGTAACTAGTTCTGATGCTTCTGGCACAGCCATAATGACCGTAAGGATACAAAGTGCCATTGTTGCTGTGAACTGATTCAGAATGCTCCCAGATAGCAACACGGGCAGAGATCGTCAGAGGAGCTGTCCTGGTCGGCTGTGTGCCCTAAGACAGGGAGTGCAGGCAGGTTTCAGGAGTAGCCAAGTTTTAATTTCTGGAGTTCTGGCAGTCTGGTTCCTCTGACTGGCAGTAATTGGTAAGCTCCTAACTTCTCCCTTCTCAAGTAACCCAGTGCTTTTGGAATTCCCAAGATGGATTGGGTGGAGTCTTAAACATGAACATACCAATATGTTTAAGATATCTTGCTTTCCAAATTGAGTGTATTAATTACAAAGGATTTTAGATAAAACACATGGAAACTGGATGTATTTCTTTGTTCCCTATGTTTGCAATTGTTGTAGCAATGGAAAGTTTTGGTAGCCACTGGTTATTGATCTATCCCACATCACATCACTCCTTCTGTTGCTATTAGTAGGGAATTATGATGAAAAATGGTGGACAAAAGTTAATATTTTTAGTGTCAAACCATGTAAACAAAGGTTAAATTTGGGGGATAAATTATTTATACTGTGTGTTATAATTGCATTCTTACTCAATACAGTACACTGCATTCAAAGGCCCAGCCTTCAGCCATGTGTGCAGTTGTGAATGTTTACTAGAGTGTTCAAATACTTGTTGTATTGTATTTTCATACGTGTGTATAACATTTGACTGGGGAGAAATGTCCTATTCCTGCAGAAAAGCCTGTTAACAAAACTAGGGTCAAAAAATTCTGCTCTAGGCAGCCTTTGCTGTGCACCTCAACAAATAAAGCATGCATAATGGCTTTAAAATTTACATTTAAATGCATGCATTTGGTGGATGAAAGAGATTGTTGCATTTTAAGCTCTATTTTAGTACTTTGTGTAACCAAAGCATGGTTCTGTGTGTCTGGTGACATATCTTTATGGTGTAACTCATAGATAATAGTGTTTTATGTGAAAATTTGTTGTTCAGCTGTGTCCACAAAGGTGATTTCTTAGAATATGTATGCGATAGGTAAAATGAACAAGTACTCCATAATCAGTAAACCATACAAAACTTTCTGGTTCTGTCTCAGCATCCCAAATGAGTTACTAGGGAACAACAGTAAAGGAAAGCAGAAATTTTCCTTTGAGCTGGTGTGCTAGACTTGGTATTGTCAGTACTTCCCTTGAACAATACATTTCTGTCTCTAGAAAATGCATATAAGCTTACATATTACATAAAGACACAAAGGGCCCTTTTTCAGGTAGTACTGCTTTTGGAGAGATTTTAAGTCCAGGAGGGCATGAGTCAAAAGCAGGTATTCTATAACTTGTTTTTCAATAGCCAGTGCATTTAGACTCCATTTCTTCTGCTTGTGACTAAGAGCCTCAGACACCCTGAGGAAAGAAGGTTCTCCTTGTTTAGCAAGAAAAAGCAGTCTGGAGTAGGGTTTTCAGACTTTTATTACAGCTGCAGAATAAAGATGAGAAATCAGTGTTCCAAGTAAGTGGTTTCACAGTCACAGCACTGTAGACTCTAATGCATTATGTGCTAAAAGAGGAAAAAATGTCAGGAACAGCTAATAAGGTTAAATATATTTCTCTTTTGGCTTTTCAGCACTCTTACTTCCTGTGCTGCATTACCCTGATCAGCTCTAGTATGTGCAGACAATAACAAATGTCAATGTACATTGCCCCCCACCTCCCCTTCACTGTTTATGCATTGGAATTTTTTTGTTCCAGTTTTCCTACAGACCACTGCAGGCTCCATGTCTTCCTTAGGATTAAGTGTGCTGCTGTGATTTGCATGCATGAAGAAAATCTAACTGAATTTTCCATTTTTATTGAAAATATGAAAAAAAAGTCGTTATGTATTGTCCTCTGGGAAATAACTGCAGCATTTGAATAGTGCATAGAATTACTTCAAAGATTGCAAGTGTGTGTGTGGGAGGAATGGCATAGCTATGCTTTCGAAAAATTACTTCGTTTGAGAATATTTTGTATTGCTTTTTTTAATGTTTGAACTACCACATTGCTATTTGCTTTGGATGGAGGATGTTAGCTTTAGAAATGAAGATTTTTTTACCAGTTAAGCATAATATGCATTTAATTATCTAGTTTCCCAGTTTTTGTACTATTTTAACCCCTTTGTGTATTTGCACTGGCAATATATTTTTTTGTTTTAAAGAAAAATTTATCTACCGATAATGTATATGGCTTTATGCCAAGAAAAGGATACTTACTCCTTTTATTTAATGCAGGAAGACCAGTAGTCCTTTTGCTTTTCCCTCATAGAATTGTGAAACTTCTTTAAATGATGTAAGGAGAAGTCTTACTGGTTGTGTGTCTACTTAGGTAATCCATTAAATGCTCGCTGCTGTTTAGGAGGAAAAATATTTTGATGTTGAAAACTGTAGATTTACTAAAAGTAATATCAGCAGGAATGTGAAAAGAAGAATTAAGTGATTTAAACACTCACATTTTTAAAACATTCCGAAATAATAATTTCCAAGTGTTGACTGCTTTGTTACTATTGCGGAGATTTGTGGCTGACTCAGAGTTTTAAATATTTTTAGGGAATAGCCAGTTGTAGGGAGGTGTAAAAATTGGAACCCTAAAGGGTGTTCCCTAAAAACAGGTGGGTTTTATTTCTCAATATTTCAGTGCTTCCTGCCTTGTTAGATTTACAATCCAAAGGATAGTAATATATATGGGATTTTTTTTTGCGTGTATATGTGTCTTATTTCTATTTTATCAGAATTAAAAAGAAGGTTGCAAAAAAATCCCCACACCGTTGCAGTATCTGTGTAAAAGCAACACAATCACAACAAACTAGTTGATGTTGTAGGGACCTCTGGAGCTCATCTAGGCCACCTGCAGGGCCACCTAGAGCCAGTTGCTCAGGGCTCTCTGGTGCTGGTTGGGGTTTTTTTTGTTTGTTTGTGTTTTGTTTTGTTTGTAGGGGTTTTTTTGTTGGTTTTTTGTTTGTTTTGGGTTTTTGTTTGGTTATTTTGAGTATTATTTACTTGTTTTGATCCTTAAAAGCAACACTAGTGGTGCATCTACCATGTGTCTCTGCTTAACTTCACTTGCCAACTTTTCCTTTTTGCTTCTTTGAGGGTGGTGAAAGAGGCCTTTCTTTTAGGCTCATCCTCTGTACATGTTAATTTCTCTCCTTTTATTTGTGGAGTACCCATAATGTAATTATCTTTCTCAAGGTGAGGGCAAAGACCCTACTGTGTGTTTGGTGCTTGCTGCTGTGGTTTTTCTGTGCTGTTCAGGTGCACAGTAATGCACATACTGTTCTGAAGAAATCTCTTCTGTAGGATTACCTGTGCAATGGGAGATCCCATTACTTCCAGATGAATATACAGTGCTTCAGTCACCTAGAGAATGTTGCTTTATTTTTTACTTTTTCTCCCCCCAGTACATTGTTGTGTTATTCTGTTCTCATTCTCACATTTGCAAATTCCAACTGTCCTTTCCTTTTTTAACCCTGATTATGGAACTGACACTGAGCCAAGTCTTAGCTGGTCTCCTAAAGCACTGTAACTTACACAGTTGTACTGTCTGAGAGTCCTTGTAACCACTGAACCTCTTGGCTGATTTCAGACAGCAGTGAGAGTTGTTTCAAATCACTGTATGTGTTATGGAAATGAGTGGCCCATTTAAAGGCAAGTGATCATTAATTCTCTTGAACAGGAAAGACTGAGGTATGAGTTCAGCTATTATTAAACATCAGAGAACTGGAGATGGGAGGAGAGGAGTTACAAGTGCTCCAATGAAAGAAGGAAGTAAGCTAATTGGTGCTTACCTTTTTATTTGATATCAGAAATCCAATTAGAAAGCAAAGTCCTGTAAACTCAGCCTTTATGCTTCCTCTTCAGTTGGTTGCTTCTTTTTGAGGTGGTAAGAATCAGTGAAGTGGTTCTTTCCTCATCTGCTCTTGTGTAAGAATTGGCAACAACTAAGAAAAATATCTGATGGTAATTTTTCTTTCTGGTAGGCATTTGATGTTGAGGAGTAACAGACTCATAATATGAGATTCCAGAGCAGTTTGCATGTTTCTCTTTGTCTTAAGTGACACTGAGGGGAAGGTGCTATCATGGATACTGGTGAGAAAGTGATTGGATTGTCATCTTTGTTCTTTTGCTCCTGCTCTTACTTTCAGGAATTTGAATTCTGTGAGAAGGCCTTAATTGTAATGAACACTCCCAGCATTGACTTTATTGTGCACAGAACCCATCATCAGGCTTCAACAGTGTGGGCGTGGTGCTAATTCCATGAGGTGTTGCTACAAACACCCACTCACCAGTTTAAATTTGCACAGACAAAGGGTATCTCCAGTTTGGTTTTCCAGGATGTATGCTGAGGAGTGAAGGAGAGGAGATGATTATCCATTGATGAGTCTAATAAAATGCATTCCTGTTACAATGGCAGCAGCCAGAATGTGGTGCTTGAGGAAGTGGGGGTGAGTGGTAATTGCCCTCTGAGGCTGTGAAACATGGGCCACTCTAGAGTCACTTCTGGGTCTCTACACTTGTGTGACGTTTTATGACCTTGAGAATCTGCAGGTTTTTCTTATGTGTTGGTAGTATTTAGCTTTTCATGTGGGTTACCAGTACCAAAACATTTTTAGCTTTATTTGTTATAGGAAATTCAGGTTCAAATGCAACAAATATCTGAGGGAAAGTTGAAGTGTAAAATAAGGTGTGATAAAGTGGAACAGAAGTAGCAGAACCAATTCTAATAGTAAATTAATGCCAAATAGGGAAGTCGTCGTTCTTTTTCTCTCTCTTCCTGCTCAGGTATGTGTCCTGTCCTCTGCATCAGGTTGGTTCTTGTGCTGAACCCTACAGTGTCAAGTCGGAAGTCAGCTCACTGAGAAGCAGAAAGATTTCTAGTTTTGAGGTTTCGTGTGTGCTGAGGAGTGGGGCTGGGCATGTTTGTGTTATGTCTTTTTCACGTCTGTCCCTCCCTGCTCTTAGTTTATTTTTTAGTCATGTTCATGAGTTGAATTGACTTTCTGGAGAAGCCAAGTGAACCCCAGAAATGGCTCAAAGTAGGCAGCAGGAGCTCAGGTCCCAGAATGAGACAGAGAAGGAGAATGGAGTGTGCTGTTGTTCTTTGATGAATTGTTAATTGGTTCAAGCTGCCTTGGCAACTTCACCCTACCTAAACCCAAGGAAGTTGATCAACATTTTGAGAAATTTCTGGATTTTGAATAGGTTTTTATTTTGATTACTGAATGTTTATCTTCTTTGACTTTAACAGGGTAGGATCCTGCTACTCTTAGATTTCTTTTTGGTTTATTTGCAGTTTAATTATAGCTTACATGTAAGTAACACTATATCTGCAAATGCTTAATGAGCACTTAAGCTTCACTAAGCCCACTATACAGAACATTATTTTTTGTGGCCTTTTCTTGTCAGTGCTTCTTACTGCCTTAGTATTTTGCACTTCATAGATCTCATAACCTAGTATTAATCACTGTAGTAAGAAACATGGGGGAACATGATGGGACTGTGTTTTTACAGAAGTGAAGCACACAGTCTCAAATAGTATCTCTGAAAATGTTCATTTTCCTACAAATAACTTTTGAGTAAATTGACATAGATTTTAAAACATTATAAATTAATTTTTTTTAGATCATACCATGTACAGATCTGCTGAAGCTTGTTTCTGAAGATAAGGAAGTTTGGCTTCCTTTTTGAGACTTTTGATATTCAAGAGTGGGTGTTTTATTGCTCCTCTGAGATAAATTCTATAGGAAGATTGACAGGGGGAAGAGGAAAAAAACCGTGACAACGTTTTTATTTCATTATATGACCATGAATTAACTTGGAGTAAGGAATCATTTTGGCAGTATTGCAAGTTATTTTTGTTTATTTTTATTACTCTGTCTTTAAAATGAGAATATTTGGTTGGGGGAGAAATATTTAAAGTTTGTGTTTTAAGTTGTTTCCTAAGTTGATTTTTCAGCTGGAAAGAAAACAAAAAGAATGGTGAAGACTTTTAAGTTGTAATCAAAGCAATCTCAGTTAGGATTTATCTGGTCAGGAAGGGCTTGTAATATGTTATTAGAAATTATGATTTATTTTTATTTTTATTTATTTTTTTTTCTTCCCCCCAGGTGATTCATGGCAGGGGACGTGGAAGGGTTTAGCTCCTCCATCCATGACACCAGTGTCTCTGCAGGATTCAGAGCACTGTATGAGGAGGGATTGCTTCTTGATGTCACACTTGTCATTGAAGACCACCAATTTCAGGCCCATAAAGCACTGCTTGCCACCCAGAGTGATTACTTCAGGATTATGTTCACAGCAGACATGCGAGAACGAGATCAGGACAAAATCCATTTGAAAGGTCTGACAGCTACAGGCTTCAGTCATGTCCTCCAATTCATGTACTATGGAACTATTGAACTGAGTATGAACACTGTTCATGAAATCCTTCAGGCTGCCATGTATGTCCAGCTTATAGAGGTGGTAAAGTTTTGCTGCTCTTTTCTCTTAGCTAAAATCTGCTTAGAAAACTGTGCAGAAATTATGAGACTTCTGGATGATTTCGGTGTAAACATCGAAGGAGTCAGGGAAAAATTGGACTCCTTTCTGCTAGAGAATTTTGTGCCACTCATGTCCAGACCTGACTTTCTTTCATACCTGAGCTTTGAGAAGCTCATGTCTTACTTGGATAATGATCATCTGAGCAGGTTTCCAGAGATAGAGCTGTATGAAGCTGTTCAGGCCTGGCTGCGCCATGATAGAAGACGCTGGAGGCATACGGACACCATCATTCAGAACATCAGGTTTTGTTTGATGACACCATCCAGTGTTTTTGAGAAGGTTGGTGCATTTGAAAAGCAATAGGCAGGATTCATCATTTAGCTAGGGCAGCATGCCATTAAATAGGTAAGATTCCTGAAGTCATGAGAAGGAACAAAATGATAGCATTTATCTTTCTAATAAAGAAAAGCATAGAAGGCAAACGTCTAGAAATGTTGTCTTTGGTTATTAGACAATAATACCTGCAGTGGCTGGAGAACAGGTATGTTTGCAGTACATGTTTATACATGACTTTGTATGGAAAAGACGTTTTGAAATAAGGTTGCTTGTATCTAGTTTGATTTCAGACGTTCTTAACTGTGTTCCACAAGTTGCTTCTTGCTTTCCAGAGGCTTTAGACCTGCACATAATATGTAGGGTGTATGTTATGATGATTGTTATCAATATAATCAAAACCAGTGACTGTAGATCTTACATGGCTTAAGTACGGGGGAGGGTTATTTACAAATGAAAAGTAGCATCTGCTCTTAAATCTGCGGAATTTTTTTGTGTCTTCAGTGCTTGTGCTGTTACACAGCAGTTAGAAGTAAGCCCTGATCCTGCAAAGTTACACATACACTTGGTTGTACACAAGACATAATACAATCAAAAATTATTGATGGTATCAAATGTAATTATTTACTTTAAATATCAGAGGACTCTTTGTAGCAGGCGATCTTATAGTTCAACTTTCATTGTGTGTAGTAAGAATTAAAAGAGAACTTGCCTTTTCTACTCTTCCGTTGAAGAACAGACAAAAAAAAATATTTTCTAGTTCTTGAGAATCTCTGAATATTTGTTAACAGTAGAGGATTACAATACTTTGTAAGCAGTTCTCTTACAGGCCAGTAACAGTATTCAGGTTAGGAATTACTTGATCTGTGCTGTTTTAAGAATGTTAATTTTGTATGATAAGATCTTCAACTTCTGTATTTTTCACCTCTCAGCAAATTAATAGGAGTTCAGACCCCATGTTTTTGTTGTGCTTCTTACAAATTAATCTCCCACATATTTTTACTTTAGTATCTAGTGAATATACAGACAAGATTGTATTGGTTTTGGTGGTTTTAAGGGCAACTGGATCATCCAAGCAGTAATTCTTATACTTATTTGTATTTCAGATTATAAGAGCTATTAATTACTTTAGACTAGTGAATTTTTTTATTTTGGATTTTTTTGTGTGTGTGAACTGAGTATAGGAAGTAATAATACAAAAAATATATTTATGATGCTATATTGGGCTATAGACATAAACAAAATAAATACCTAAACATATTTTAGAACACTAACGTAATGTTTATATTGGGTTAAAACATTTTTAACTAGAAAGAGCTGAACTCTGCAGGATACTGTGTAGTGTCTTGTTTTAAATAGCACTTCTGCCATATTATTACATCATTTAAGCCCTTCAGTAATAAAGGTTACAGAATTCACAACATATATTTTTGAGGTTAATCTAATAGCGCAGGATTTGTGTGAGTCTGCTTCAGCTGTATAAGTTTTGGGGATACAAGCTCAAGCATCAAGCTGTCTTCAGTTAAATTTCTGTAAGCACAAGTGAAAGTGTATGTTGTTCTTCAGCATTATATTTGGGTATAACTTCTGGAGTTAGTCTTGATATCGTTGGTATAAACCCTGCATACAGTACTTCTCATGTTTTATCTTGACAGCTACCAAATGGCCCAGTAGGTACAACTTCAGGAGAGAAGTTGTTTTCAGCATCCCAGGTTATATACCTACATGTAAAAGCTTTACCTGTGAATACCCTTTCTTAATTGTATGTAGGAGCAGAGAAAAGCCAGTGCAGATTATGGAGTGGGACAGCTCAGCAGAGGGAAGCAGAGCTAATTATGTCATTTGTTACTGCAGCTAGCAATGCATTTGTGTTCTACCCTGGCTAGAGAGTATTAAGTTATCCAGCAGGACAAGTGACAAAGGACAACTGCAGCTGGAGCCAACATCAGAATATAAAACACTTCATTTTTTTAATAAAAGAGCATGTCTGTTCTCTATTCTGGCGGTAACCTGGGGAGAGCCTCTTTCTTCTCTGTGTCAAATGGGGAAGTAGTGGTAAAACTGCCTCTTTTGGAGATCCGCAAACAGAATCCACCCTTTTCCTGAAGCCAGCACATACTAAATACATTAACGTACCAAATACAGTCTGAGGTTGACTCTTCCGGTTCAGCAAACTCTGTATTTGCTATACGCTGTCTGGCTTGTCGTGTACTTTTATGTAATCTTTCTAATACATGTTTCTCAGATGGCTGTCACTGTAGTATATAAATAACTTATATAACTTAACTTTGCAAGTCACGGCAAGGATACTTTTGTCCTCTTAAGCCATTCTGTTCCTTACATCATTTTTTTGGAGAGGTGTACAATTTAAAAATAGTCAGTGACTCAGGATTAATACCTGGAAGTTGATGTGCATTCAGAGTGCTCAAGTGAAGGTACAGCCTGTTTGCTTGCTGCAAACTGTCCTGGAAGAATGGCTTCTGAAGTATGAGAATATATTCCTCTTGTTCCTCAGCCCTTAAAGGACATGCAGATGTATGAGACAAAATGGAAAGACAAATGAAGTAAGGATTTAGGGAATAGTTAGAAAGTAAAGGCCAAGTGTTTGGGGGAAAGCACAAGTTTCACTATCCATGTTGTGCTTTCCTTTTTTGTGAAACATATCCATGGCTCTGTAAGGCTTGAGGAAGTTTGGAGATAGAAGCTGGAGTGCCTTTCACCTGGATCACTGAGTTAAGCTCCATGTTATTGGAGGCAACCATGTCATGATTTCTCTGATATATACTGTTTAAGCTCCATTTAGTTTCCGTGTACTACTCAGACTGAAATGTTGTTTCAAAGTCTCTGTCCTTAAAACCCAGGGGTTTTTTATGTCCAATCCGTAAGGTTTGTTATGACTAGCTCATGCTGATTTATTAATTGCCAGCTTAAATCAAAAATTTACTAATCACTATGTTCATTAGCTTCTGCTGTAGAGGTGGGATGAATAGGACATTATCTTTGAATATCTGCTGTCCTGTGCCTAGAATATAGTAATTTTTGAGAAGATGTTATTGTAATTTTATGTTACTGTGACTTTACCTTTCATAAATGTGTTGAATTTATTTTTTTCCCCATTTACTTCCATGTCTAGTAGTACATATGTATCTGCTTACACAATTTTGTTTGCTGAAGTGTAGAAAAAGAAGTATGGGTGAAGTTAGGGGCCCATCTTATTGTAAATAGGTGCTATGCTTAATATTTTTGGGTGTTGAGGTTATTGTTGATTTGAATAGATTAGCTAGCTGTATTTATTACATGCTGAGCTTCTTAATTGTGGCATATAGATTGTTGACTCCACTCCTATTTGAGAGATTAGATTGAGTTAGACTCCAGCTTGACTTTGATGATTTCTCTTTCCAGTTTCTAAAAAGGAACAGCCAAGTAATCGATTTGAGGGCATTGTCCTTGCTGCACAAAGGCCGTGCCGTTCCATGGTTAGGCTGAAAACGCTGGAGTGATGTCTAACACCTGCAGAATAGCCCTTCAAAGCCCTTCGCTGGTACTGACCAGTTCTCACACTGGTGTATAACTGTGACTAGAATATGGCCAGAGATAAGTTGATGTGAAAATAATAAGGATCCTTGTTAGTAGAGTTGATGAACCCTTAGTTTTCATTCAGGTTAATCTCTAGTCAAATAAGTTTGTTTGATTTTTTTTTCAAGTAAGAATAAGAATTTGGTCTGTAGAAGTGTGATACAGATGCCATCACTGTTCATTGGAAGGGTGGAGCATTGCCTCTGTACTTCTAGTAGCTGAGTTTGAGTTGCATCACACATTCAGAATTGGCAGGCTTAGAAAACTTAAGCACAATAAGTTAGAATCTTTAAAGCAGTTCTCTGTTTATGTGACTAGAGATCATAAAGTGACATTATGAGCCATCGAGATTTTTCTGTGCTTTTGGGGTTTTTTGTCTTTGGGGTTTTTCTTACCAGTTCTACAGAAGGAAGCAAGTTAATATCCACCCCATATAATAACATATTAAAATTTAGTTACTAGGTGCACAAATAATAGCTGTTTAGTTTGGGCAGTTCAAAAGAAGCCTTTCTTTCTGGTTTTGAAAGCTTTTTCTTGTAAACCTAAGTAACAAGAATACAAATAGAGCAGTAGCTGTAAAGGGTTGTATGAGGAAATTTTTTTTTTAAAAAGCTATATACTGAAGTCAAATGTGTTACAGAACGTTTACCTTGCATTTCATTGCTCTTCCTGCAGCTTATTAATTAGTGTAATTGTTTTGGGGGAGGGGGAAAGTTGATAAACATAATATGGGACACACCTGGTCTTTTGTGGGGATCACTTTCCAAATTAGAAATTAATGGCTTAAGTTTTTGTTTTACTTATTCATATAATATAAATGGAAAATTTTGAGACTTCCATAGCTGCTACAACTAGAAAAGCATGCATTGCAATACAGCAGAAAAACAGGCAATGATTAATTGCTGCATTTATTTGGTAAGCCAGCACTTTTTATGGAGTATTTCATTGTTTTAAAATGAAGAAGAGAAAATGCATTAAAGCTCAAATTTACCACAACTGGAGGGATAAGTGGTGATTTTGGTATTGACTGCTTAGGGGGTGAGTAGAGGGGTGGATGTTTTTAATTATCTTTACATCTTTTATTATGGAATAACACATTTGATTTTGTTTATGCTGTTCTCAGTGTGTGTAGCTGAAAGTCTGACTGTGAACCACTGGTGAGACTACATTGAGATAGTTCCCATTCTCCATCTCTGGAGATCTTGAGGAAACTCTTATATTAGGGCTGTGTCCCAGCATAACCTCTTTAAGAAGGTTTTCTCCAGAAAATTAAAGAAAGAATTGGAAAGAATGTAAAGAACGTAAAAAAATCACATGAGCAAAGCTTTAGCACTTGGATTAAATTCCTTTTTTTACAGTATGACTGGTGTTGATAAGGATGTCCAACTTAAAATGCCTGAGACCTTTCAGCAAGATAACAGAACAGTTTAAAGAAAAACTTAGAAAATGCTTTGAAGCATTTATATATTTGTATCAGTTCAGAGTTGATGATGTACTCTCTAGGAATGCACATTTGTTCTCCTTCAGGGTTTGCGATGATTACTGTACATGTCCATCTGTTTTGCTGAAATCCGTGTGTTCTTCTTGAGTGTTGGAAATTATGGACACATTCCTTCCAGAGCTTCTCCATTTGAACTTAACAGGAAAATTGGTCTGTTGATAAGCACTTAGATGTTTGCTGATCAACTTCTTGTTGCTACTTACAGGTGGTGGCAGAGCCTACTTTTGAAAGCTGAGGGCTTTCCTTCACATGGTTTGGGTGTCAGATAGAAATTCCTGCAAAAGGCCATGGGCTTTCATCTGCTGACATGCACAACTTACAGTTGTTGTAAATACCAAACGACCTAAATTTTAATGCTTCTCTTTTTTGATTATACACACAAGTAATGAAAATTACTTTAAAATTATTTGAAAGTGTAGGCAGAGGGTTTTCCTTACTATGGGCTGAACAGGGATTTCAAATAGTTTGGAACATTTCATAGGTTGTGACTGAAAGTGGGCCAAATGACCTACATTTGCTTTGTTTTCATTTGCTTCAAGCAAGTGTGAGTCTGTACTTTCCTGTAGGCATATCCTAACATTGGTCTTAGACCATCCTTTGAGCCTCGGGAGAGGTAGTGCTCCTGTATGGCAGACGTTATGCAGGCGGAAGGTGGATGGCTGAAAAGAGGGATATTTTTACTCAACAGCCAAATCTAGGAATGCTGCAATTACCTTTTCTTACCAGAATTGAGGTAGTTGATCGCTCTTGTTTTGTGGGATTTTTTTTCTGCATATCGTAAGAATTGCTAGCGCTTGTGTATTTTCATGTTCAGCTCTTCAAACTTGTGCTTGTTGAAGCTTCCCCACGAACTTCAGTCACAGAAGGGTGTTAATAACTGGGAGTTGCATTTGCTCCTTGGTGTCGTTTTAATTTAAGTTAAGAGCTTGCGGCTTTGCTTTGACATGAGTGCCTTTGTCAAGGCACTCACTTTGATAAGCAGTAGTAAACGCATAGATTGATTCCCTGGTCTTGAGGGTCTCTCTCTGGAATTAGAGATACTCCTTGTTTCCTTTGGCATGCTCTCATGGGATGAGATTTAGGCTACGTGAAGGAGTAGAGTGATGAGGCTGTAAGCTTATTTTAATTCCAGTTTCTGGCTGGCGTTCCAATTTCTAGATCTAATGACAGAGTTGTAAATGTTGAGAGAGAAAGAAAAACATTTTCCATCTCTGCCAGGCTTTACTGATATGCTTCACATTGTAAGCATGTTGATCCTGTTGTCTTCCATAATTATCCAGGAAAACCTGAACTGCATATAGGAGGAACAAAGATAATTTATATTTTTATTTAATTCCAAAGATGACAGCTCCAGTTTGGGAATACCTGCAGTAGTCCTGCTGGTTTAGAATTTGAAAGTTCCTTTTGAGGATAGAGTAGCTCAGCCATGATTCTTTGTTATTTTAACTTCCTTTTTCTTTTTTTGTAACCTTTATATGTTACCATTTTTCTGTGCTGTGGTTCTCCCTGCCAGCATATTTTCTGTAATTTATGTTCAGTCTTTTCAGTCAGGCAAGGTATATGGTTTATTCTAACAAATACCATATGAGCAGATCTGTCTTTATATGATATATTCTTTATTTGCAACAAGAAAATAGAGCTGTTGTTCCCAGAAGAGTTGGGCTTACTGTGGGTGTTCTGTAAGTACCATACCTGATTAAACCTTTTTGCTCTAAAATCACTTCTAGTAAAAACAGTAGAAAGAAGCTGGCCATTGCTGCAAGAATAATATATGTGATCTGCATGTGACCATCCTCCTTTTTTTCAAACAAAGATAAGTTGAACTTGTCAAAATTAAGATGGAGGAAAGAAAAAGTGTAAATAAAAACATCGAGTCACTGTCACTCTTGAGCTATACATTGCTTTACAATAGTAGGTTAGTATTTGGGGTTTTTTGAAATCTCATGTTTCAGACTGTCTCAAAAACTGCAAATTGCATTCAATAATAACAGTTCAAAAGATTTTTTTAAAAAAATTATTCTTTGACAGCAGAGTGTCTTAATTACTATACAAGGAAGAGATGATTAACGGATGGCTAACAAAATTTTAGTGGTAGGTGTTTATGGAACAAGCAGCTACTTTATTCACAAAGTATAAAGAACATTAATTTCCAAATTGCTTTCCGTATAGATCAAAATTCATACTACCACCCCTGAGGCATTTGTTCTTTGGGACAGAGAATAGGAGGAGGTGAGGTAAAAGATACTTAAGAATAGTAGCTTCTGGTGTTTCCTTGTGGTCACTTGAAATTCTAGAGTGACCTCAGATTTTTTTCAGGGCATTGCTTCTTTTTTGGACCTGTTGGGTACTAAACATTTTCAGATTATTTGAAAGCAATCCAATTTTGTGTGAAAGAAACTGAGATTTAGGATCAAATCTGACTGAGGATTTGTGGATTTGGCAATACCTAGCAGGTTTTTATTTGTTTTAGAAGTGTTATTCAGAATGCTGTGTTACACCAGACTGTACAGGAAGAGGGAAGCCTCTAAAGAGATTCCCACGGTGAGCTGAGGACTGCCTCAAGCTAGATTAATTAAAATTTTCAAGACAGGGATGTGTTTTGGAATGGTCTCAAGACCAGCCTCAGGCAGTTAAATTGGCTTAGATAGTAGGAAGGGTCCCAGAAAAGGAATTCTTATTTTCCCCTGTGCCTGTAACTCTGATAAAACTGTGCAGGGATGGCTCTTAGGTTGTAAGTCTCACCTGGGAAGTCGAAGTTCAAACCTTCCTCTGCAATTTGCCAAAGAAATGCACAACCAAAGGATTATAGGTTGAGATGTTTCCTTCTTGTCTCAAAGGCGTGTATTGACATGTGGAGACTCTCAGAGGGGAAACCATAAGGTTGTCATCATGATTAGTGGTTGGTGCAAGCACATATTCTGAAGGAAGGGGATTGGATACCTTCCCTTCCCACCCCATGGCAATTAAATAGCCCTGTGAGCAGAGCCTAGCATTTGGGAGCTGAGGCTCCATTTGTGAGAATTCAGAAAAAATTAGACTAGAGTAGACCTTGGTAACCACAGACTGGCTGTTAGAGTGTCTGTGACACCCCGGAAAAGAGTGAATTTTTAATTTGGGTGCTTTATGGATTAAGCAGAAGATGAACAGAAGCTTTTTTTCAGGAGAAGGAATAATGATTTTTGGACTTGGGGATTTCAGTTGTGCCTAATTCCAGCATAAATTCTGCATGTGATTATTCTGCTGAAAATGTTAGTCACTGCTCTTAATGACTAAATTGCCTTCTGGATTTTGGATAACAATACATCAGTTTAAACCTTCATGCATAAATGCAATTGCTCTCAAGATTGCCTGAATGAAACAAAGTAAAATAATCTTCTAATGACACATAGTGATTTAGGTTTTCTGGATTGTTTCTCTTGGTCAGAATTTTAATATCTTTTAAATGTATTCATAGGTAAAAACATCAGAGTTTTATCGATACTCCCGGCAGCTGCGACATGAGGTTGACCAAGCCATGAATTACTTTCATAGCGTTCACCAACAGCCTTTGATGGAAATGAAATCGAACAAAATCCGTTCTGCCAAACCCCAGACTGCAGTATTTAGAGGAATGATAGGACACAGTATGGTAAACAGTAAAATTCTTCTCTTGCACAAACCGAGGGTCTGGTGGGAACTAGAGGGTCCTCAAGTACCTTTACGACCAGACTGCCTTGCCATTGTAAATAACTTCGTGTTCTTATTAGGTGGGGAAGAACTGGGGCCAGATGGTGAGTTCCATGCTTCATCCAAAGTGTTTAGATATGACCCAAGACAGAACACTTGGTTACGAATGGCAGACATGTCTGTGCCACGTTCTGAGTTTGCTGTTGGAGTGATTGGCAGGTATGTTTATGCAGTGGCCGGGAGAACCAGGGATGAAACGTTTTACTCAACTGAACGGTATGATATTACTGAAGATAAATGGGAATTTGTGGATCCCTATCCAGTCAATAAGTACGGACACGAAGGGACTGTGCTTGGTAACAAGTTGTATATCACTGGTGGAATTACATCATCTTCAACTTCTAAGCAAGTGTGTGTGTTTGATCCCAGTAAGGAAGGGACAGTAGAGCAGCGAACACGGAGAACTCAAGTGGCCACTAACTGTTGGGAGAACAAGTGCAAAATGAATTATGCAAGATGCTTTCACAAAATGATTTCTTATAATGGTAAGCTTTATGTCTTTGGTGGTGTCTGTGTGATCCTGAGAGCCTCCTTTGAATCTCAAGGATGTCCATCTACAGAGGTTTATGACCCCGATACCGATCAATGGACTATATTGGCTTCTATGCCAATAGGTAGGAGTGGTCATGGTGTAGCTGTTCTGGACAAACAGATAATGGTTCTTGGAGGCCTTTGTTACAATGGTCATTACAGTGATTCGATTCTCACTTTTGATCCAGAGGAAAACAAATGGAAAGAAGATGAATATCCAAGGATGCCGTGCAAGCTGGACGGCTTACAGGTCTGCAGCCTGCACTTTCCTGAGTATGTTTTGGAGCATGTTAGACGTTGCAGCTAAAACAGAACGAACAACCCAGTGAAATACAAAAGAGCTATACTAATTTGTTTAAAAAATTACAAACCAGTTGAATTCCTGCAGAGACATTTCCTTGTGTATAAGAACAACAGCTAAATGCTCAAGAGAAACAGCATGTATGGGGAGTGTACAAACCAAGTTTATTAGAAAAGGCAATAGTTGCTCTGACCTTGTAAAAGTTTTGTTGTTTTGTTTTTTTTTTTTAAACAAATGTAATTGTACGTCTGAGAAAAAAATATATTTTTGAGTCTGCATTTTCTTGGTAACATTTTATGTCCACAATGTGTTCTCTTTTTTTTTTAATGGCAATTATACCACTATGCTTTTGAAATAAGTTGAATTTGACAAAATATTTGTGAAAGGAAGAGAAGAAACATGTTATTTTCATTTTCTGTTTAGCATCAAAATACAGCTCATCATCTGTACTAGGGTACAACCAGGTAAAGAAGTAACAAAATCAAACCATTTCTGTATTTCATGTCTTTTAGATACTTTTCCCATTAACTGCAAAGTACTCCCAAATCTACTAGGTGTTTTTGTTTTCCCTTATTTACTTTGGAGAATAATTTTAACCCCTTTGCATGACCTTTTTTCCTGGTTTTGTATACTTGTACCAGTAAGTCTGCCAAAATGCAAATTACACATTTTCTACTAAATTGAAAACAAAGCATTTTTATATTCAAAACACTATTTCTATGCTGCCTTCTATTGTCTGTGTTGTGTTTGTTGGTGAGTAAAAAAATGCATACACACATGTGCATACACTGTAAAAACTGTATATAAATGCATCTTTTTATGTGCAGTTATAATATTCTATTTTAACTAGTGCACAGATTCAGCCATATCTGTTGAATTTAAGGTATTCTTTAATGAGCTAAATAATACAAAGTTCTTAAGTGAAATTGGAAGCCTCATTTGGTATCAAAGTATCTTATCTTTAGTATGTACTGATTGATTCAGTAACCTTAAACTCTTTATATTGTTGCTACATAATGAACTGTTGATTATTTGTTATTTTATAAATTATTTTTTAAAAAGTAAACTCATTTTACCTGAGTTTCTTTTTGGTTTCAATGTGCTGCCTGGTTTTCTTTTTTCATTAAAATGGAAAACGTCAATAAGCAAATGCTCAGCACTGCTGCAACCCACAGTTATTTTTGGAACTGGATACTGGATATACTACAGTTTATTGTCAGTACTCTGCTTATACTCACACCTCAATATGAGTACTCATATTGAAGTGGTATGATCTTTTATTATTTAATTATTAACTGTTAAGAACTACTGTGTTTTTAAAATGTGGATTTAGGTGATCGATTTGTTAGTATAATTTCTGTTTCTTTTATAAAAACGTACACAGCTATGGCTACTGACCTTGGAGTGCCTGAATAGAGATGGCTGGTCCAAGAGGGCTTTGAATATTCCATTGTGTTAACTTGCAGGTATAAATGACAGCAGATTGGTAAGAATTATCTGCCAAGATAAAAATAATAACAGTAACTGCATTTTGACTATCTTTATGGATGTAAATTTGCCACTTCTAGAACCCAAGGGAGAGATCTGGGGAAGCTGAAGGCTCACATGTAGTTCAGATGCTGAAACATGAGCTGCATATTTTGTAAAATCTTTTGCTGCTGTGTTTCATTTTAAGCAGTAGACTTTACTTCATATGCAGCAATACAAAACCACTTTATTCAGCATCTTCCAGTCAGAATTCACTGTAGAAAAGGAATGTACAGTACTCAGGGAGTTCAAAAGAATGCACTTACAAAGGGACCAAAATCACCATAAATTTTCCGTGTTAAAAATAACACCTTCTTGTGTAAATGAAGTTTGAAATAATAGAAGTTAAAACAATGTGTAAAACTTCTCACATTGTGTTCTGGTATCTTTGTAGGAATTATGTTCTGGGTTGAAATGTGAGTATTTGGAGCTATATGGCAAGTCAGCAGATTTTTAGGGTTCGTTTATTGTTAGAAATGATTTATTAATTGAGTATTTTCATATGTTTTAAAAGAAAGAGAGAATGTTTGCCATCATAGCTGTGGTGATAAGTTATTTACACCAGAAGAGACTGGACCAAATATTGATATTCAGCCTTCTGATGCAGACCAGTTTGCAGCTAAATTTGTCTTTTTAAATAAGAATTCAGTTTGCTGAATTAGAAATCTAATTTACTTTCTCGATAGCGTAACTTAAAGCAAATGTGGCTTACACTAAAACCTCAGTTTCACTGTGAGACTTGTGTGTACATCACCCTCCATGGGCAGAGATAAACTGACTCTGGTAGATGCTGGCTGTCTGCTGACTGTACATAGTTCATGGAATATTGGGGCACAAGAGAAAAAAAACAAGATTGAGGGGTTTTTTTGTTTGTTTCTTGGTGTGGTGTTTTGTTTGTTTGTTGTGGGTTTGTTTCTTTGTTGTTGTTGGTTTTGGTTTTTGTTTGTTTGGGGTTTTTTTTGTTATTCTCTTTGTCACCAGCTCATTTTTCAGTAAGTTAATGGGGCAGCAAAAACTAATCCTGTGTGAGGCCACTGTCGAGGGCACGTTAGATAGAGAAGAGTACTTCACTTTATGTGGGGAGCGGCCCTGGCTCTGGATATCTGGTGTTCAGGGCTCAGATGTCTTAGAGACATGGCCAAGACTTTATTAAAAGTAATGGTAAGGATCGGGGTGTCTCAAGTTACGTTTTTGAGTCTGCATTTAAGCGCCTTCTGAAGCTCTGTGCACTCAGCAACTCCCACTAAAGTCATTGGTGAGTGCTGACACTTGAAAAATGAAGAACCAGATTGGTTTTGGTGCTCTGCTTTTAAGCTCATATTTATCTTCAGGTGTCCGGTTCTGAAAGCTCTTGTTCAGGATTGCAATTGTTGTAGTAGTAATTGTTCTGTGAAATTATAATTGAACTGTTGGTTTCAGCTTCCCTGAAGTTGTGTCTCCATTGAGAGGCTGGCTGTAACCTTTCCAGCATTAAGGATGATTGGAATTTACTTGGGATTAGAATGATGGGGATATGTGAGAATGTTTTGTCAATTTACATATCTACCGTGCTTTTATTGTTTCAGACCTGAAATATAAAAATCAGCTTCTGTTTTCTTTTATACTGCAATGGAACTTTTAAGGCAGTTACTTTAGTTACTCTATATATTGGAGGGATTTTTTTTTTAATTGAAAATTTTTTTATGTTTGCTCTTAGTATTTAGCTCCAGATAATTAATTCCTTAATAGGAACAAACCTAAGCTGGCTAATGAGAATTGCCTATTACTATCATATTTTGAGCATTATGGTCAGATTAAGATGGGTTTTAAAAAACATGTAAATGCCTCTCATTTATCAAGGAAAAGGTTAAGTTATGATCTTTGGTTATTAGTTATAGGGAGGTTCTCCTATTCCCATCTCGTAATGGAATACCAGCAAATCTAATGTCACCCACATATTTAAAATTCAACATATGACTTGCTTTGAAAAGCAAGTGTACTCACCTTTTTTAAAAAAGTTGGACATAGTGAGTTACAATCTGGGGTTTGGGTTTTTTTTTCACATCTATAGAAAAAATTTATCAGCTTCATTTCTTAATTTAGCAACCAGCTTCAGGAGGAAATTCTCTTTTCAAATGAGACAATGGACAAAAAGCACCGTGTTCCTGTAAAGGGACCGGATACTGCCAGTTCCCATTTTGCATGCTCCTAGGTCTGTTTTTAGGGGACAGACTTTTTTTTATAAGTACTGCATAAGGAAAAATTAGCTCACTTTCTGCCACAAAATGTTGGTAGTTTCATTATGGGAGGCATCAGCTGGCAAAAAGAAACTTGAGGAATTTTTTTCCATATGAATTTGCTGGAAGAAGGCAGTCCTTGGTTTTACAGAGGTCCTGCTGTTTCAGAAAGCACTGCTAGCAAGTGGCAGCATATGAGCTACATGGCAACCTGCTTTTATGTTACTTTCTTTTGAAAATTGTGGATGCCCTACTTCCTGCAGTATGATAGCAGTCCTGTTAGAACAAGCTCTGAGGGTTTGACTGTCATACTTGCCTGGTTTTTGAGATTTGCAGCTATTTATTCTTGAGGCCCTCCTGCCTTAGAATCCCAAGTGCTGCATTTCCTCATGATGATAATATGGTAACTACTTGTGTCAGGGATGAAGCTTCACTTGACACTCAGGAAACAAAGATAAAATCCAGCAGGTGCAAATTCAAACTGATCTAAAAAACCCCATTGCTTAACTCATTATGTCCATTCTTTAGCAAAAGGAGGGTAAGCATTGTGGGGAGACACTAACAGTTCTTTAAAATAAACTTCTGGTTTGTGTCAGCCTGCATATGTCAAAGTCTTTGGAAGTAGTTGCATTTGTAGAGGTATTTTGCCTTTTTAATATACTTTTTCTTAAAAAACAATAAAATAGTGGATTGGGCCCCAAATTCTTTTAACACTTCAGATCTGGACTTCACATATGTGAATAGTCCAATAAAAAGAAACAGAAAACTGTAAGGTACTTCAAGGGAAACATGTAAGCGCAAGTGTTAACTAAACCTGTGCTTAAGAGTTTATAGGGTTGGGGCCAGCAGAGAAAACAGCCCTCCTGCTCTCCTTCTGCAATAAAAATATATATAGGTGGTGAAGTTACTTGAATAAGCATCTGTCACACATGGTGGGGTTTATTGAAGGAGAGTAGGAAAGAAGATAACTGGAAAACACGTCATCTATTTAAACAGAGCTTGCTGGTGTCCTGTAGCTAACGTTCTGAGATTTTCATGTTTGTTAAACAACTTGAAGCTGCTTAAAATAAATACTAATGACTACTTTTGCATCTGTATTCTATTTTTGAAAGTTGGTGAGTAACTTGAAAATTTCCATTTGTGTGGGTAAACTTCATAAAACATAGTTGTATATGGCAGGTGGCAGAAAAACTAATTTGTTTTGAGCACAGCTTTCCTGTATGTCCTTCTACTAATGTTTTTTACACTTCTCTAAGTTCAATTTATGTAATCTTTTAAAAATACTTTCAAAAATCAATTTCAAATACCTTTGGATTAATATTATGTTGTAGCTAGGGGAAAATAATTTCTATTTGCAGATAGTTTTTATTTATGGCTCTGGTAGAAAAATCTTACTGTAAGTCTAGGAAATGCAGTGTTCTGTAGGACTGTAAAGTTAGCTATATTTAGGGGGCTTTTATTACCTCAGTGGGACCCACCTAACTTTTATGTCAGTTCTGGAGCAGGTGAAGGGAAGAGTGAACTATGTTTTTATTTTAAATATTTTTCCCTATATATTGTTATTTTTGTAGATCTTTTTAAAATAAATTATTATATGCAGGAGATTGCAATTCCACTATAATATCCCACAATTGCAGTGTACAATATCAGATTGTTTGTATTGAAAAGAATGTATTTGATAAGTTAACAGGAAAAGTTATTTTCAAACTGTACTGTGTTTGCATCTAGCTATTGGAAATACTTTTCCTACAGAAAATTAAAATTATATGTATATGACCTCATATATACATTTGGATTAACTGTCTAATGATTACCCTAGGGCTGCTATAAAGTTCTCTAAATAATTTAAGAATTGCCTCTTTTTAACTGTTTTAAAGCATTTTTTCTTGTCTCTTTTTTTTTTTTTGGGCAGAAAGTAATTTTCCTTTGCTATGGATACAGTATGCTCAGACTTGCTATGTGCTCTGTTTGAGTTTCAAGCTGAAAAAATGTATAAAATGTGTATAAAGAAAAGTGTAAATAAAATATTTTTAATCTTTAAACATTCTTGTGTAAACTTTGTAATACTCCAAACTGTAGTGGGCCTGGATTACTTTCTCCAGGACATCAGAGATGACTCAGTTAAACAGCTCTTCAAAACTGTCTTGTTGCAATGTTTATGTAAGATTTTGTTAAAGTTATCCCATCAATTTGGATGTGCTTGTATAAGCAACATTAAGCTCTTCTCTTTAGCTGTATTTTACAGTCTTCCCAGTTTTAACTGTCTGATTACTCTGCATTTCAAGCTGGAACCAATGTTCGAAATTGACTTGGTCGTTACATTAGTCCCCCAGTGTGAAGGCATGAATGGAATCTGCCGAGGCTGAGCACCCAGGGCAGCCTTTGGTGTGGGTGAGCAGCCAGGAGAGACCGTGCCCTGCTGTGGGGTGCCCGGCACCCCGGGCTGCCAGGCGGGCACCCCGGGCTGCCCGGCAACGCGTGGTCATCGCACGCTTGGACCTCAGTGCCGGAAGGCCAGGTTATCCTTCCTAACATTTCCTGTAGCAGCAACAGGAAACTTCGTTTCAGGATTGAAATGTCAGATCAGCATGCAATGCCAGGGAGGGGGAGCAGGGTGGGAGGGCAGGTAAAACAGGTTATAATCCTGTTTTCTCTAGCAGTCCCATGAAAGCCTTCCTTGTCAGTCCATTGCCACACTTTTCCTTTCTCTGTCACTATTTTGTCAGGTTTCTCTCAGATCAAAGCCCCTGGTTTAAAAGTCTGCTTTCCAGAATGCTTGAAAATAACTGTGGTGTCTTTAATTTTTTTCAGTATTGAGTTCTAAAATAGCATTTTAATTTTATTTTAATAATTCAAATTACTTTAAACTTTATTTGCATAAAGTAACTTTCCCCATCCCCCCTCCTTCCGCTCCTTTTTTAGTAACTTTTCTTCATCCTACACAATGTACTGTTTAATGGGAGAATGCTGTGGATGAATTAATGGGAGGGAGAGTCACTCTTAATTGTGATATGTCCTCATTTTGGGTTCAAAAGGAGACCAAATGCATTAGACTGATACAGTGGAAGAGAAAATTACAATCTTTTCACACTGTAAATATTACTTAATTCCTTTTTATTTGCCTTTTTAATTTCCCTTCTCAGTGAGCCAGGTTGAATTTTTGGCAATAGCTTTTTTCCAAGATGTCACAATGCCTGACTTGACTTACTTGTTAGCAGCTCTGTAGTTCATCAGGCATCTCCAACAATGTTTCCATTGTTTCCACTGTTTCACATTTTGACTGGTTCATACCAAATTCTTCTCTTTTTTTTTTTAAATGTGTGGCCTTACCTTTTGGCAATAGTTAGTAATCTATGTTCACTTGCTTTGTATGATATGAAATTAATGTGATTTTGGCAAAGGGCTTATTTGGTGAATGCCTTCTATATTCTTTGCTATAAATTATCCTTGTTGACATGAAATTCTTAGTTTCAACAGATGTTCCCCCTTTGTTATAGATTGGGCTTTTGAGATTCTGTTTTTTGTGTTTGGGGTTTTTTGTTTGTTTGTTTGTTTCTTTTTTGAATCCATTAGCTTCATAATACAGAAAGGCAAAGTGTTGCTTTGGGTGTTGCATAGATTCTCTATCAGTTCTGTCCCTTTTGAGTTCATGACATACATGTGGATAGGTGATCCTCACCCAGCCCCTAAGCCTCTCAGATCTTGCTGATGGTTCAGTGCCATCCTTTAACTGAAGTATTGCCTTCTCCAAGGCAACTTTCTTGGCATGTGCAAAACCTTCATTCAAGAGAGAGGGTAGGGAATGTATGTAAAGGTAGCTTCAATTTCTTATTTTCATGAACACTTTCCACTTCTACATTCAGTTCTATAGTTGTGCTGACAGGTGCTTTGGGCAATGTTTAGAGGTAAAAATAACCTCATCGTGATGTCTGTTTAAGCACGCAGTGACTGGTTAGTCATCTATCCATTGGAAAGTCCTCTATCCATTGGAATGAACGCCAACATTAAGCACCATATGCTGAGCACCAAACATTCTAGATTGATGGTATGTGGTACTTAAAGGAACTAAAAGAATACTCTTTGCTGTGTATCTGATGTCTTCGAATGTCTCCTGGTGGTGTCACCCTTGGTAGCATTTCTCCCCTATTACACATATATGTTCAGTAAGTGGTGCTGAATAAAATATCTGTTTCCTAAGGAGACAGAAGGCTTTAATGCTTAACTCTTTTATTGCACTGTTTAATTTTACCAGACAGCTATGTCTGCCTTTCGCTTAAACCGGCAGCCTTCTTTCCCACAGCCTTTTCAATATGTCCTCAGGCATGTTCTAAACGTTGGTTTGTTTGGAGTTTGTCATGTGGTTCATCTCACAAGTTTGAGTTACACCATGTAATTATTTTTTCTGTGTGAGAATCTTATCTTTCCTGTGGTGAGTTGTCT
Organism: Callaeas wilsoni; assembly: GCA_013398955.1. NCBI lineage: Eukaryota > Metazoa > Chordata > Aves > Passeriformes > Callaeidae > Callaeas > Callaeas wilsoni. Next base: position 6,991 of record VWPU01015459.1, on the reverse strand, counting down.
GTGGGTCTGTCTGTATGTACTTGAGTGCTATTGATGAGACTTTCTGACCTTACTATCCTTTCTTTGTCAAAGGAATTACATAATGCCAACTGAAACCAAGTATTTCCTCTGTGTTTAAGTTCTGTCATTTCAGGGTAAAAATTCTAAGGTGGTCAGTGTGTTCCTCTCATGTTTACCTTCCCAGATTGCCGAAGTCATACAAAATGCATGGGATTGTGCTTCTGGTGCTGACACTGGTGTTGATGTAAGGCATGGCTTAAGTGCTTCCCCTATGTTGGTATAGTGATGATCTTTATTTTCACTCCTGGAAAGCAAGGAATTGCTCTGCTATCATCCTCCTCCCCTCAGGAGCCCTCTTGGCAAATTTATGCCCAGGAAAGAGTCTTAGTTACTTAGGTGTCCTTGGTCAGCTGAGGATGTTCCATAGGATTTGCCTTGTGTCACATGTGCTCTCACTTCTTCCTCTGGCTCTTACAGGCAGTTCTGCAAGGATTTTTTCATCTAACACAGGTGGCAACTTGATAGCAAGAACTTAATTTTAACTTACTGTAATGAAATCGAAAATACCAAAGTTTCAGAAGAAGACGTTTCAGAGGGCAAAAGCTTTAAATCTTTGTATTTCTTCTCCTCCTGATCCAGAGTTCATTTATTGCAATCAGGAAGTTACTGTCAAGTAATAACTTTTCTTAATCTTTCTCCTGACAGATTATCCAAAGCACTGCAAAGCATTATGTAGTCAGAAGAAAAAAAAAGGTGATGATAATTAACTGAACTATAACTTTTAGTTGAATGACTTTTCATGGTCTTAAAGTTGTGAACTGATCCAATAAACAACCTGCTTGGAAGTGTTTTAGCTGTTTTCTGAAAGAGATGGATTTTGACTTAGTGCTGTTCTCTGAAAACAAGGGGAATAAGACCAACCTCTACATAAGTTAAATAAACTGGATACCTCAGCCAAGGAAATCTCGGTACAAAATTGTTAACACCCAAATAGTAACCAGCTGTACTCAGCAGAAGTTATGCGCCTTAAAAAGTGATCCGAGTTTCTCAATTTTAGTTTTGTCCTGGCTTTGCTGTGCAGAGATTTTTATTTTTCCCATGGTAAAAATTAATTACAAGAATGTATTTTTTGCTAAACGTGTTAAACCGGGGTAGGAAGCCACAGAGAGATCTGCTCTCAGATCTGCAGCCTTGTTCAAAGCAGGGCAGAACACAGCAAAGTGAATGGAAGGGTTAGCAATTTTCCAGTACTTTAACATTTGATGATTTATGCATCTGCTGTGGATGGAAATCATCCGATATCCTCCATATATGGAGATAATGTCTGGAACCAGACATTCAATTTACCTGTTTCATATTCCCATTTTCTGTAACAATGGATTGATCCCTCAGGCTTTTCAGTCCATGAAATTGCCGCTCTTGATGTCCAGCGAAGTTGCTCCTATTTGTAACACCCACTTTCTGGGCCTGGGTAATACCCTGCATTGTTACATGCAGACAGGAGTCTACTTGATCACACTTGAGAAATGTGACATTTTTCTCATCCATACAACAGCCAAAGCAAGCTAAGGCCTTGGTTTTTTGGTGTGCCAGCACCATATCGTACTAGTTTACAAGCCTGAGGAGGTAGTTCCAAATGCTGTGCTCGATGGAAGCAGTTAAAAGTAAAGACTCTGTCAGGCTGTGCCCCACTACCCTGTGCCCCCTCGGTTCCTGCACCATGAGCTGCAATCATGCCAGCTATAGCCCTTCTCCAGTGGGAGTGGGGGGTAGCCATCAACAGCTTCATATTATGAGAAGTAGTAGGGGATAATGTGTTAAACATACAAGGGATCATTAGGGGAAACCGTCTAAATGACCGTTTCCATTGGTGATTGTGAGAGACCCCTGGAACGTGTCCTACAGTTTCCTAAATGCACTTCAGCATTAAGCTTCTGTAAGGTTGGGTGTTGCTCCTTTGTGGCAAATGCTCCCAGAAAGGAAGCAGTAGTGGAAGGTACCAGATACGATGGGTTTTAGTGAATATGACACAAAGGAATGCAAAGGTGCAAACCCAGCCTGAATAAATGCCATGGTACCCCAGAGCAAGGAACTGCAGAAGGACTTCCTGGCTAGTGAGTGCTTTGCACAGAAACCAGATTATGTCCCAAAAAGGGCATTTTACTTCCAGAAGGAATGTGTACCTTTAGTTGAAAATTATGTGGTAGACCTAGGCATTAATTTAGGTAAATAAGGTACTACATTTAATGTGCATGTATATTTATGAAGATATGTAAATCAATACATTTATAGGCAAATGAGGTAAAGCTATTCACGTCAGCTTGCTAAGAAATTAGAGATTACTGTGAAAATAATTTTTTAAGGTAAAAAAAAATTATGCACAAAATATATAAAGACTGGCAACAGATGCAGAACCTTTCACCTTTTAGCGTCACTTGATTTCCAGCCTATATCCTGTTCAACTGAAATCTGAGATGTCTCTGTATTTGAAAGGAGTTGGGCTTTGTTGTGATGGGTACTTAAGGGCATCAAAAAGCTGACTGTGTTCTCACTGCTACTGGTAGCCTGTGTCTGTGCTTTCCTAGGCAATCCACACATCTCTGCTGGTGGTATCAACAACTTGTTGATAGAATAACAGAAGACGTATTCATTGCTGCTGGAAGGAGTAGCTGGAAAATGTGGAACCAGAGCTACCGATGGCTGCAGCGGGAAGGCAAGGATTTGAATTATGGAAGGAGCATTTGGGTTTTTAACCATGGTAATATAAAAAGTGAAATAGATGCAGCTGGACTACACTGGGGGTTTTGCATCATATATGTCTCTTTTCTACCTGTCCCTTGTCTCAGATGATAAGATCTTTATTTGGAAAGCACTGAGTGTATTTTGGATGCTGTCAAAATGTGACAAAACTGGTGAGACAACAGGTGCTGAAATTCAAGTCCTGGTTTACCTCAGATGTGAATGCAGTAAAGATTTTGCTGCAATTAAAGGTAGGTCAGTGGGAAAGCACAAATAGCTCTGCAATGGTATCTGTCCTCAACACCTAATTTACTTTCTGCATGTGTGACTTCAGACCTGGTAGCTGCCAATAAAGTGCCTCTGACAAACATTGAAAAACGACCCACCTTAAGTATGAAAAGAAAAAGTACAAGGTAAGTTTCACTCTAAATAAGACAGTATCATTAAATACAAAAATCTGTTCAATTTCCGTTTGTTTTGTTTTTATTTAGGAAGTGAATAAAGTAGAAAGGATGAAGGAGTATTCTTCTGGACATGCAAACTACTCCCCCTTCACAAAGGCACCGTGAAAAGTCTGTCATCGTGCACCCAATAAAAGCCAGTTCAATTAGCTGCCTAACAAATAAGTGCTAAAAGTGACAGGAGCCTGAGAAGGGGATCGTGTGCTTTGGAGGCCCCCCTAGCAAAGCTGTGTGCCCGATATGCCCCTTCCCACTGTGTAGAGCGCCAGGCTCACAGCACTGGGTGAAGCTGCTGAACAACTGAAGGTTGAATTTACTGGAGCCCTTGTGGTTGCGTATTTTCTATTAACTACATGTTTTCAATGAACTTGAAGAGAGGTCTGCCAAACAGCATTCTTTCCACTTAAAACACAACAGAAACAAAAAGCTCTAAGGGGCAGAATAGCAGTTTATTTTATAAAGACATCAAAACCCAATTCTAAACAGGCTGGGAAAACCGCAGTGACGAGTCATGGTATTTTAAAAAATCATTTGTTTTAAAGAGAAAAGGTGCATGGAAAAACATGGGGGATATTGGGGTTTTTTGTTTGTTTTAATTTACAAAAGATTTATCATGAAAGAGAACATCAAAATAAACCAGATTTTCAGAATTATAATGTTTTGCAGTGATCAGTGTGAGTAGGTAACTTCTTTGGTATTTGATGGGCAGATGTTACACACTCACATTTTAACATTAATGTGCAAAAGATCAATATTTTTTCTACTATTATAAATCCGTGGCAAAGAACTCTGATTATATTGCTAGTAAAGGACTGATCTTATTTTCCTGACCAAAAAATAAACTATAAACAAGCAATCTAATACAACATTATGAAAGCTCAGACCATAATGGCTAAGGCAGAGGATTAGAGATCAAGTTTCTTAAATTGTATTTCTGCCTGTGATGACATAGTTTATGAACTGTAGCGGCATTTTTAAGCTTCTCTGAGCTGCAGCTTTCTAAAGGAAATGTGTCTTTCACAAGTGTTTAGAAAAGCCAGTTACCAAGGAGAGAGAAAAATACTGGCATGCAAAATCAAAGTGAAATTTGGTAGAGGTTCTTACATTAGAAACAGCCATGAGTCAATCATGCCAAACCTCTTTATTCTGTGGCCTGAGCAGCAGAAACTTCAGCTCCTTTTTAAGCCTGTCTGACAGTGTTTTGGACTGTGCCTAATCCATTATGGCATATATTATCTTTGTCCCAGGGAAATTTTGCAGGGACAACCTCCTCCAGCATAAGAGAACAATACACCTACATGAAAGCTAATATATTTGTACTGTTCTCTACAAAGGTTTTCCCATTTATTTTAATCAGTCGTATCAATAGTTTTAAAGATTAACTTCCACATTAATGAAAAAAATGTACTGAAGATGCCTGAGCTAATAAAATTATTTGGATTAAATTTTTTTTTTAAACAACCATCTGTTCTTCAAGTATTTATATCTGCGTTATAATTGCATTAATAATTGCTGTATAGCCACTACATATAAATTGATGACAAAAATACATATTTATAACATATACCCCATTTTATGTCCAGAAATAATGGGAATTTTCTTTACTATTCATGTACCAAATTTAAAAAGACAGTGTATTTGAAATATTCTTATGTCTGCCCCTTGCAAAAATTGAAGAACAGCTGATCCTACCCATGGCCCGGGACTTAGCTTTGGTTGAGAACTAACCAGAGCAGGTGCCATTATTCACCTTGATGTCATCACTCCTCTTACAGGCTCACCTGCAATTTTGAGCTTTGAATATTTTCTTTCTCAAACTCCTTGAGAATTATTAATAAAATGCATCAAGAAATGCAACTGCTTTGCAAACTACCCTATCACTCCACATCCTGACAAAACCTCCACAAAATGGTGCAAAATCAGTCTTCCATAAACATTTGCGTCACTCTGGCTGCTTATATTCTGTAAATGCAACTGATTGTGCAAAGCATGGTGCAATGGAGAAAGAGGCCAATTAGTGTTCCTCACTCATTGGTCACTTAGGTACATTTTAGGTTTAACTCTTCCATGCTAAAATCTTTATAACCAAATCCATAATAAAATATCAGCATTGTCTGTGGGTACTGAAGCTCGTCTTGTACCATTTGTTCATGGTATTTCTGCTGTCCCATTACCTTGCCTGTTGAGGAGCATTGCCCAGTTCTGCAATGCAGTGGTTAAACTTCTTCCTGCTCTTGCTGCTTCTGTCAGGTCTGTAAAGAATCTGCAGTAAAGGAATGTAGGAACTGTCTTTAAGAGCGAACAACAAAAATTATCATCACAAAGAAAATCATACAAGGGTGCATGCCTCATCTGCCTTTCCAGAGTACTGTTCCTGATGAACTGTTTCCTACCATATTATTCAGGTGATTCACCTTTTGCATTAAAATTCTTCTAATAACGTTTTCTAGGACTAGCAGGGTACCATTCATATTCTAAAATCAGTATTAGCTTCTTTCAAGAAACTCTGTTTCTTGAACATCTCCAGGGATGGTGACTCCACCACCTCCCTGGGCAGCCTGTTCCAAGTGCATTTGCTGACAGAAATTTAGCACTCCTCATTTCTGATACTCATCTTCCGCTGAGTTACAAGTCAGTCACCGTGGGATGTACACGAGACCCTCCCTTGCTGCAGATGTGAGCAGAAAAAACTTGCACCTGTCCAACTCACTCAAGCGAGCTGGGAGATGCCACAGGGGATGCAGAGACCAAAGAATGTGAAAATACTGAGGAAAGGGTACTTGATTTTTTTTTTTTTTAATTTAATGAGATAAGAAAGACACAGAACCCTATCCATACACTAGCCCCATTGTGGTGGTTTTGGCTGGGATAGATTTAATTCTCTTCCCAGTGGCTGGTGTGGGGCTGCGCATTGGATTTGTGCTGAACACAGGTCGGTAACACAGAGATGTTTTTGTTACTGCTGAGCAGGGCTTACACAGAGCCAGGGCCTTTCCTGCTTTTCATACGGACATGCTGGCGAGGCGCTGGGAGTGCCTGGGAGGCTGGGAGGAGACACAGCTGGGACAGGTGCGCTCTCTACAACTCCGGACGGGAGGGCGTAGCCAGGTGGGGCTCGGGCTCTTCGCCCAGGCAGCCTGCGACAGGACGAGAGGACACTGTCTTAAGCTGTGCCAGGGCAGGTTTAGGTTGGACATTAGGAGGAATTTCTTCACGGAAAGGATGAGTAGACATTGGAATGGACTGCTGGTGGAGTCACCGTTCCTGCAGGTGTTTAAGGAAAGACTGGACGTGGCACTCAGTGCCGTGGTCTAGTTGACACGGTGGTGTTCGGTCACAGGTTGGACTCGATGGCCTCAGAGGTCTTGTCCAGCCTAACTGATTGTGTGATCCTGTGACTGATTCTGTGATCTCCGAACGGCCGAGTCTTCTTTCTAAAGGCTGCAAGGCGACACACCGAGCCACGCGGCGGGGCCGAGGGCTAGCGCTAAGGCCTTTCGGCACTCCGGCACTCCAGGCCTGTCCCCCGCCAGCCGTGCGGCGCCATTCCCGCAGGGCACACGGTGAACACGGCGACAGCTCCGCTTCCCGAGCGCCGCCGGCGCCAGGCGGGCGCTGGGCGGGGACACCTCCCGTGACGTCACGCCGCGGTGACGCCATCGCCCCGTCGCCGCGCGCCCGGCGCCGCCATGTTGAAGGTGAGGAGGGGTCCCCGCGCCCCGGCCGGGCCCGCGCCGCCGGCAGCGCTCGGGGCCGCGCCGGGGGCTCGCCCCGTTCCGCCCGCGCCGTTC